>OY744523.1:50887758-50930258 GCA_963556195.1 Sepiola atlantica | reverse complement strand
AACCCTACTACTACCAGTACCACTACTACTACTACTACTACTACTACTACTACTACTACTACTACTATTAACAATGACTAACTTAATAATGAAACTAATAACATTAATAGTAATAGGTTCTATGTCAAAAGCCCCCCAAAAAATAACCAGAAAGATGTTGCGATAACAATAATTCTGATTTAAAGAAGACGCCACAACTGTTTTCATCATTATTTCTACGAAGTGCCTAAAGATGCGAGACAGTAGCTTAAAAACAAGTTGTAGCCGTTCTCAGTACACTTATATTGTTCGGTATTCGTTCTAAAATTGACAACGTGCATTGAATAAATTCATCACGCACAAATTAAAATATATACAATTATTTTCAATCATCAGAATGTAATAAAAAAGTATAGGTGATTCTTAAAGTTCGTACGACGATATATTTTAGTCCAGAATATTTCGGTTGAAATAAACTAGAAACTAACAGGCACCTACTGATTGTGTGCATACGAATCATTTCGTATATGTGTTGTCTTCTCCCACGAGTTGTTGCAAGTGGTGGTTAATTAAAGCGAAGAGTGTGTGCTGTTAAAACTGCTAAACGTCTTGAAAGCAGGACTGAATTACATATATCTTTATAACAATTTATAGATTTATACCATTTATCGAACCGGCAGTGATACGAAAATTCCAAATTCATATTTAAAATCAAACAATACTTTTCTAAAAGAATGATACTGTGTATTTGATCGATGACCTATGATTAACTAATCTACATATTGCTTTGCAAGATACCATGTCATCAATTAATTCTTTTTAATAGTGTTTTTAAATTCAATAATTATTTTCAATGACTTTGAACATAAAGTTAATACGTCTATTTTTATATCGTGGATAGAAACCTAGTATTGTGGGTTTACGAGTTTCCTGCTATTTTTTCCGGACAATTTACTTCTTGGGGTTAAGAGCATGTTTAACATCATGAATTTAAAAGTACCCACGTAAAGCAAACATACACACCAACACACACACACCCACACACACCGCAGACAAATAAACAACTCATCGATAACTCGTCCAATACATTAATTTCGTAACAAACGTTTATTCTAATATCAATGTTTTGCTTGCATTCAAATATATACCTACGTTTGTGATATTAATACACTTCTGATGATCAGATCTAAAATGAAACGGTAGTAAAGTTTTAAGATAAGTCTCTTGAAATTGTATATATATATATATATATATATATATATATATATATATACATATATGTATACATATATATATTTATATATTTATATTTATATGTAATACAGTAAGTAACAAAAACATCAGTACCATCAGGGTTTGAAATTCACATCTCTGAAACCGATAGTACGGATGTTGTTCTAGCTTACTGTATTACATATAAAGATATAGTATGCTCTTAATAATTGTTTAGGTAAGTTTACTTTGGTTGAATAATCGAACACTCTGCTGGGAAACTCTCCCAATACAATTTTTAAAAAAGTATATATATATATATGTACATACATATATATATATATATATATATATATATATATATATATATTTCTTTTCATTGGTCATTGGAATGCAACATACCAGTATATATATATATATATATATATATATATATATATATATATATATATATATACATATATATATATATATATATATATATATAAGTAAATTTCGTGTACAATAGAATCGTAGGATCAATTTTAGATGAAGCATTATTTTAATCAATGAAACAGACGAGTGGAAAAAAAGGAAAATTGTTAAAATTACCTTAAGGCCTTATCGTTTGACCCTCTGAGAGGAAACGTCAGAATGGTAAATTAAAAACTTAAAGTCGAATGAGATATGAGGGGAAAAAACGTATTTCAGTTGAAGGAAACGATTGAGAGGAAAAAAAAGGTAAATCTCCCAACGTTATGGTAGCTTTGGATCATTAAATATCTCCAACTGATGCTTCAAAATCTTTTGTCTACACAGGCTAGGTCGAGAGTTGTTAATGACTAACGCCTCAATAATATTGAGATGGTAGTTCGACCTGGCACTGTGTAAAACAGAAAACCACCCATCGAAATAGTTGTCAGAACAACTATTTGTACTAACGAGGTGATTACCGATGGCTGATTCCTGTGCCTGGAAGTTCCCGGGTGATCTCGAAACCTTGTGTAGGCGAATATCACGTGGTATGTGTTGGGATATTCTAAATTCTAATCTACATGCATTTACAAACTACAGAATTCTTTTGAATGGCTGGCAAAAGATCCTTACGAAAAGAAGAGAAAAAGGTTCGAGTCGTGTAAACTACCTTCAACATGGTTGCTGGAAAACAACGTTGAGTAGAAGAAGAAATCCTTTTAACAATGTCAAGGCCGTCAGAACCCAACCATGGGAGTTTCAAATAAATAGGGCAACGTGACGGGCCAATAAATTTACCACCATTAAATAAAGCAACTTTACGTGCAATGGTGCCTTTTATGTATTGATGGGATATCCATTAGCAAGAAAAATATTAGTAATTTCACCAAGTTCTGCATCGAGTCGTGTTGGTGAACAAATCATGAGTGCTCGATGAGTGAGAGTACCAAAAAGATTTATTTTTCTTGCTCTTGGGGTGAAGGAAAACCAATTTAGATAAAGGCCTGTAAATGTTGGTTTTCTATACACACAGGTTTCAAATGATAAACCAGATTTAGACACTAAAACATCGAAGCATGGTAAGGAACCACTATCCTCGACCTCCATAGTGAATTGCAACGATGGATGCAAGTCACAAAGAAGACGAAAACACTGTTCAGCATCACTCCGTGAGGGAAAACAAGCAAACGTGCCATCAACGTAACGTGTGTAGAAAGCTGGATTGGTCACTTTGGAAAATAATTGGTTTTCCAAAAATCCAACGAAAATGTTGGCTAACGATGGACCAAGAGGGCCACCCATGGATATACCATCAATTTGCCGATACATTATATTATTTAAACTGAAGGAAACTGATTTAGTAGCAAGTTCCATCAGTTCAACAAAAATTCGTTCAGGAAACTGTGGAGACTTTAAGGGGCCGCGGTTAAGATAATCTGCACATATACCAATGGTTTCATCCAAAGGTACATTGGTAAACAGACTACTAATGTCAAAGGAAGCCAATAACTCGGTATGCGTTGAGAGAGATAATTTGTGTATATAAGACACACATTGAAAGGAATCAGAGATACAATAGTCCTAATAAAAAGTAAGTACGGGCTTAAGAATATCAACTAACCATTTACCAAGTGCATGTTGTGCAGAACCCAACATTGATAGAATAGGCCGTAAAGGAACGTTGGGTTTATGAACCTTGGGTAAGCTGTACATTCTAGGCGTTTGAGAGCCGATAGGTCGTATTTTCTCATATATCTCTTTAGAAATAAACTTGCTTTTATAAAGTTGAAGAAGCCTTTTCTGGATGTCTATTTCCATACGAAAAGTGTCATCGTGGCTTAAACCTGCTATACGTACTAAGTCGAACTCTGATATTTATATCACTCGTCCAGACAAAGGTTCAGGCGTTGTAATCCTGAACCAAGTAGATTATATCTTCAAAATGTTACACATTTTGGATGATAAAAATACATTTTTCAAGATGGGTGGTTTAAGCCACGATGACACATTATTTGTTGGCATCTAATTTACATACGTGTATGTGGTGTGTACAGATAAACGTATATAAATTAGATGGGCAAGCTAAAAGATAGAGTCACGCATTCTCTAAATGCTCTCATATATATTACTAAATATGTGAGGCGGGTTTAATGAATATAGATCAAGCGACGAAAGTAAAATATATAAATAGCTAAGAGACAGATAGTTGACGTGTCCAGTTAATTATACACTATGACTAAATACAACAATTAAAATAGATTATTTCAAACACAACTCGATCTCTGAAGTATATCGGGATTTTGTGCTATAGATGTATATAGGAAAAGGCCGCAACAATAAACAACTCGACTACCGAGTAAAGGATGACTTTCGTATTTTTGTTTGCATCGTGCGACCGGATAGGGTAGTGTCCTTTCATACTGATGATTTCAGATGTGGCATAAAACGCATGTGTATATGGATTTATTTTAAAATAATATTTATTGATGAACACTTGTTCAAAGCTCTCGCAGGATTTATCACTAAGTAGGTTGACGAGAAGCAGTCATTTATAGCGTAATGCAATATTCTAGGTCACGCTTATTGAGTTCTGTTTGACAGCTTGCTAATATGCCCGCTGAATTTGGCATTCAGTGGAAAATTTAGCCTCACATTTCCACGGCATGCGTGTTGGCCGCAACGGTTAACGCTTCGACTACTGAGTCAAGAATGACTTTTGTATTGGTGTTCGAATCATGCGACCGGTAAGGATTGTCCTCTCCCATACTTATAGTTGAAGGTTTTATATTAAGTATATATATATATATATATATATATATATATATATATATATATATATATATAGTCTGCAGGTTCGAATGATGTCGATGGGAATCCTAGTAAAAGAGCTCAATGTATAGTTAAAGGGGAAAAACAAGACACACATTCGGATTGGACACATAAAAACTTATTTCGACCTAGATCGGTCTCATCAGATGTATAACCAACCTCATTTAGAAAATGTATATATACTTTTCCAAGAAAAAATGATGAGGTTGACTTTCTTGGAAAAATGCAACCGAAACATGTATGCACATATGTAACCAATAATGTTTGTATAAATAAAAATGTATACTTATAAACAGCTCTACTTGGTATTGAGCACTTTTTATAAACACTTGAGTTTCTACGGATTTACATTTACAGAAACTAATACAATACATGTACGATATATATATATATATATATATATATATATATATATATATATATATATATATATATATATATATATATAATACAAGTTTTAAAAAGGTTGAAGCCAATGCAAAGTTCCGGATCGCTGGAAGTTGTAAAGAACTAAAACAAAGCAGCAACGAAAATAAGTTGGGTATAGATCGAAAAGGTTTGTTTATTTTTCTAGACGAATTTACATAGACAGCAAGAGTGTTATTCTGTAATTGTCCGAGTGATCATGGATCAATTTAATATATTTCGAGAGTTATATCCTCTCCTTGTCAAACATATATAAAAGAAAAATCCCGGAGACCGAGATAATGCCAGAAGCGCTGGGGGTTAAACCGGAAGTATACATGAATAAGTGGTCAGCGGTAAATGAAATAGATCTTAATAAGATCTGGATGAGGGTTGTGTAACTGTTAATTAAATATTAAATATTACATCCTATATTATTATTTTTTATATATCTCTCTCTATATATATATATATGTACTTGTTTGCTGTTTTTATTTATTTAATTTTTTTTATTTATTTATATATTTACTATTATTGTTTTGTTTTTTTCTCGTATATGAAACGTAGGTTTTATTCATACTATATATGTTTGTTAATAGGCTGGTTCCGGCATTAGATGTTATATATGTTGTAGAAAGTTATTTAGTTTGTTATTGGTGCAGTATATTATATTTTAGTTATGTCTCGTTAAGCTAATTCCTAATATATTTGTTTTAAGTTACATCTGTAGTGTCTTATGTTTTGAGTAGGAAGGTTTATCTATTTAAAGATCAAAGGGGGGACAATTCTGATATTTTTTATATACCGTTATGAAGGATATTCTGCTAATTGGCTTGGTTTTATTGTAATTTATTTAACTATCCTCAGATTTCTTTATTCATTTAGTTATATGTTTTATTTGTTTATTTACTTATTTGTTTAATGTTTGTTTATTTATTTATTTTTGATATCAAGTTATAAAGGAAATTCTGCTAGTTGGCTTGGTTTGCTGTAATTTATTTTAATTAATCTCATATTTCTTTATTCATTTATTTATATGTTTTACTTGTATATTTATTTATTTGTTTGATGTCTGTTAATTTATTTATTCAGATGAGGTGGGGCGTGGTGTGGGGGAGTGAAAATAAATAGTTAGGATATCAGGCACTAATGTAATAATGGATTGCAGACAAAGATGTAGTCAATCTTTTGCGATAGGGGTAAAATGGGATATAATAGTTATAAGTTGGGCAAATAGTGTTTATTATGTAGGGGAGGGGTGGGTGGATTATCATCTGGGAGATTGGTTCAGGGGGAGTAGGTTATATGATGAAGGTAGAGCTTAATTCATGTCTGTGGTTCAGAGTTGGATTATGCTTAGAAATGAGGGCAGCTTCCATCAATCTTAGGTCGCCTAGGTTCCTGGAGGAAGCAAGAATGGAAACGCTTATGTCTTGTTGTGTAGTATTGCATGAGGAAGTATGTTTAAAGAAAGAATATATATTGGTGTTCACGTGTTCTTTAATGCGCTGGTGTAGTAGTCTTGTAGTGAATGCAATATGGAGTGGTTACAAATAGTGCATAATATGTTATATACACAGTTAGTGTGGTGGCATAGTCCCGTGGTAGGAATGGGACAATTGGCTAGGGAGCATGGTTCGTGGGTGTATGTAGTGTGTTTTTTGGAAAGGTGTTGACGTAAGGTGGTGCCGGTGTGGGTGAGTTGAATGTCTAGTTCTCTTTGTATATTGCACTGCGGATGGCATTAGTTATTCTGTCATTAAAGAAAGTAGTTTTAGGAAGCATGTATTGGAGAGGGTGTTGTGTCTGCCTATAGTTGTATTCCATTGTTCTGTATGTATTTCTTATTTGTGTACGTATAAGAATACAAAATGTATTTTTTATAAAATCTTTTTTCTAAAAGAACAGAATTTTCAAATGTTCCTTAGACCTTCCTAAGTGTTTTGAAAGATATGTGTGTACACAGTGCGTGATGGTAGCAGGGGAAACGCGTATAGGCAATGAGATTAAGAAATGTTTATATGTGACTCGTGTGTGTCGATTCCAGCACTTCACACTTAAAGAAGTCAGTAACAAGGGGGCAGCGTTGCGGACTTATTTTAAAACTTAAGTAGGTTATAAAATGTTCAAGTGTACATATATCAATATATTATTGTTCTTCTGTCTTGCTTACACTCTGCATTGCCCTCAGACTTCTTAACATATTACTACTATTCCCAGCAATGCTTTAATCAAACTACCATTTCCTCCTTCTCTCCGTCTCTCTCTCCCTCTCTCTCTCTCTCTCTCTATATATATATATATAGAGAGAGAGAGAGAGAGAGTGAGAGATAAATACATACATATGAATACATACATTACCACATACATTTATACACACATATACATATATATACATGTATACACACGCTTACACACATACGTAAATTTATATACGTACATATATATACATTAAGAGTTCGAATGCAAAACGCGATAAGCGCCATTTCAAAATCACGAAACTGTCCCTACAAAAGGTGTTCCATTTTAACACTTGATGACACCCGAACACTATTAGTTACGTAATATGATACTGAAATAATTTCTTTTTGATTTTAATTTAAATTAACTTTAATTGGTAAGTCTAGATTTAATATAATCGTGTTTTAATTGTTTAAGGTCTCAATTTAAACGAATCGGATTTATCGCGTTTTGCGTTCGAACTCTTAACATATACATACATTCTTATATTGATGAGGAGGAATAAATGGTAAACGGCTGCCGCGATAAGTCAAACTAATTTGCAAGGTTATCGACGGAGGGGTGGGGTACACTTTTTGTCACTGAGGCTCCCGGGAACATAACTTGATATTGTTGATTAGCGATCAGTGATACAGAATTGTTTGAAACTCCAAGTGGGTATTGATTTACTCCTCTCCAGGAGTTAGGCACAAGGCCAGTTTTTATCTTACTCCCACAAGTAAGATGTGACCCAAGGTCGGGAAAGTGGGGTTTAAAAATTGCCTGGGCAGCCTCGTCGGCATTCGCCGGTAAAGGCGCCTCAGGCAGTAAGCAATAAACTTACTCCTCCCCAAAGAGGGGAGGCAAAGCCTGGGAAGGTGGACCTTCTAGAAACTCCAAGTGAGTTAACAAAATAATAAGGGAAATATAGAAGGAAAGTTTCGACTAAATTCACAGTAGAATGAAGAGTGGTAGTGGTGATGACCCATACGTCTAGTATATATATATATATATATATATATATATATATATATATATATATAAAGTATATTGAAGCAGAGACACAACGCATATCATTATAGTTGATATGTGCGCTCGTGGCTTACAAAGTACGAGTACCTAATCGGTGTAAATGAGTCAAGTATAATTTTGATTGCAAATATTATTTCATTTCGTCGGCAGATTTTTTTCATAACCCTTTTTCATTCGAAAAAAAGGGGAGATTTCTGCGAATTTGAAAATGAATTGGAAACTGACATTTGAACCTCATTCTGAAAATGACACTGAGCTGTAAAATCGTTCGAAACTCTACCTTGAATAAACACTCGATGAAAGAGAAAAAAATGTTGGCTCAGGAAACTTGAGAAGTATAGTTCCAAAAAATAAATTATATAAAAAAAAAAGAGAATATCTATGTTTTACTCTTTTTTCCAGACGACGTAATCGTACGCCATTATGGCAGGTTTATTCATGTGTTCTCGATGGGTTTTAGTTTTTTTTTCTTTGAACCTATTGTACCGCAATTGACTCCATCTGTTTTGTTTTTGCCCAACTCAATAAGGCGCAAAACTTTGATGACGAATCAAATAATGACTAAATTCATTTAACGAAGAATGGCAGCACATATAACACGTGCACAGAGTATAAACTGGGATGTGCACTAAGTTACTTCCCCTTGTGCTAATAGAATGTTGCCCTTGTCTTTTATAATAGACTTATTTAAATTACACAGGTCCAATAACCATACAGTACGAAATACGAAAGTCTTCTACCACCCTTTTTTTAATTAACATTCGCTCGTATCGGACCCATTTCAGAGCTGCTCTTTTACGATCTACAACCAGCAGTAGTTTCCGATCCGTGCATCAGCATCGCCAACATTATCTACTTCCACACGTTATGATTAAATCATTTGCACTTATTAGGAAATAAGGTTAATTAATACACTTCGTATGAATGAGATAACTATATTGTTTGATTTGCTTGCTCCGATAACTTTCTAGTTACAATTATTTATAGAAAGAAATCGGGTAATTACAGGAGTGACCACATGAAGGCTGCCAACATCTTTACTGAAGGTATTTATGTGGAACGAACAGGATTCGAACTAGGTACACTCAGGTTGTCAGTCTACGTCGTTAATCGCTGAGCAACGGTTACTTTCCAAAAATAAATTGAATCTGTGGTGAATCGAGATGAGAAAGCTCTAGTTTGTTTCGATATCTTTTCCTCTTTATTTTTAAAAACAAGTGAGTGTCCACAACAGTGCACTTCGAAAGCACCAAGTACTTATGCCAAACGCACCCGCGCCTTTTGCCAGGGTAGGCAGGAAAAAGGGAACACTTCAAAACTCACGTACAAGCTTCCCTCATTTAACGCACATCTACACATGCACTGGCAAGAGGTCATGCGAACAGAAGCAAATTGCAACCAACTTACACGCACTAATAGAACAAGGTAAACCTACGCATAATTACATAGTGCGAGCTTCCCTAATACACACATACGCCAATTACTCACACACGCATATTCACACTAACAAATACAGCCATACGCATCCTTAACCCCTGTATCTCCTTTTCCTTTTAACATTTTCCTACCAAAAACACGAGTTTTATAAACTTTACCTAATAAACATTTATTCACTGGGTTGAAGGTTGAATCCTTATCGCGGGCGATACGAAGAATTGAGAATTACTGAAGACTTCTTCCCTGCCATGGCAGATGGAACGAGAGCATGCTACCCTCGTGGATTTAATAAATGGTTTCGTTCGAAATTCCGTCCAGATTCCCGAGTTCGACAGAAAGATTCCCGAGTTCGACAAGCTACACCTGAAGAAGATCGGAGGTTATATCAGCCGAAACGTCGTGATAAAAACACCCAAGATGAGAACAGTAGTCCGAATATACCAAATTCTACAAATTATCAACCATCATCTAAAAAATTCCGAAACAGTATATCATTTATTTAGCTGTTATATTTGCTATAGTTTGCGCGGATAATATTACTAAACAAGCGATTATTTAGTTTGCGGGGCTGGAAATAATCAACAAATACACAAAGTGGTATCCATTGGGGGGGGGTTTCAGCCACGCGAACTAAATAATAACTCCTTTAGTAATATTATCCACAGAAAAAAAAACATTAATAACAAAATAACTGAAAACCTAACATACTATATACTGTTGGCAATAAAATTATGAACACAACCGCACGTACATACACGCATATATACAATAAACTCTCTAAGTCTAATTAATATTGAGTTACATCCCTTAGACAATTCAGGATGTAAATACGGCCTGTCGTATACATTCTAAGTTATTTAACTTTTAGTATTTTGATAACAATTTGATTTAATTATTAGTAATTAATTTTACTTTATTTCAAACAAAGCCAAACTATAAATTCTCATCACGTTAGGTTATGTTATAAGCGTTAGTATTAAATAAAATAATTATTGTAATTATTGTTAGGATTGAAATATACAGATGGGAAAACTTTGCTTATTAAAAACTTCTTACTTATGTTCAATTCACTACCATAAACCGTATTTTCGGATGTTATCTTACGCAATGATCTTAATTAAATTAACCGCTTACTATTTAAATTTTTATTGTATTATTTTGTTATTGTTTTCTCATGATACTCTGAAATTACAATTGGCAGCTCGATTTGATTGTTTTTATTTTGTTACCGTAGAAGAGTAAGTCTGAGTTTTCCATTATTTCCGTTTTCTTCCATGGATATGTTTGCATGATATGACCTATTTGTAAATGTTTCTTGTTGTGGTTTCTGTAGAGCAGCGTGTAATAGTGTTTAATTGTAGTTTAGTACACGTTGTGCCACGATTATGAAATGACCGTAAATTATTCCATTGCAAAAAATAAATAATGTGAGGATATACTAAGATTTGATCATCGGAATTTAAATAAGCATTATATATATACATGTATATATATATATATATATATATATATATATATATATATATATATATATATATATATATATATATATAGCGAAAGAGAAACAGTCAGATAGACAAACATACAGACAATGAGAGAGAGAGAGAAGGGGAAAAAGTTGGGGAGAGATTAAGATAAACGAAAGTAGTCGCCGGTGAAAGTTCTCATAAATTATGAAGAATCTATCATACTAATTTCGTGTCTCGATGTTTCAGTCACCCTGCTTTTTTCTATGTGTAACCTTGGTCTAAGCATGCAGCGAAAAACCAATGCCCACTTTTTTCGTGTAAATCTTACGCGAAACATAATGTTCGTATGGATTGTGTTATTTGAGTATTTTTGATACATCATTGGGATTTGCCTTCTTGCTAGAAATAGATGAAACTCAAAGATACCACTTTAATTTAGTTTAGTTTAATTACATTATAACAAAGCCCTGTTACAGAATTTTCTTAAATGTGTAATACAATCGGAGTAATGGATGTTTTGTGTGTCAGGAAAAATGGATTTTTCACGTATATATATATATATATATATATATATATATATATATATATATATATATATATATATATATATATATAATGCGCTTGCTGCTTTGGTACTTCCACGACGTAAATTCACTAGACCAACCTTACAATCTGCCAAATCTCATCCATACACTGTGAAGGTCCCCAGATGCCGAAGAGCTTTCTACTCCAAAAGCTTCTTTCCTCGTGCTGCTGGACTCTGGAACTCCCTCCCTGCTCCCTGCTTTCCTGACGTTACTGACATGCAGAAATGTAAAACTACTGTAAACAGACATCTCGCTGCACAGCTCGTAATTTAGGTTGACCCCTTCCCCCAAACCATCACCCTTTTTTACCAGTAGCCCCTTACATCTACAGTGGCGGCCTGCCTTGTTTGGGGTGAACTATGATCAACATATATATATATATATATATATATATATATATATATATATATATATATTAAAGAGGATTTAATGAATTAGAACATTAGAATTGTTCCAAGAATTAGAACATCAAGTTCATCATATATATAACATATTTAAAGTAAATATTAATTAATATTTCCTACAGACATCGATGTTTCATGCTTATGGTCTGTATAAGGATGTTAATTCACATCGGTCCATATATATATATATATATATATATATATATATATATATAATTTTGGCTTAACGTATAAACAGAAACGATAATAAATGGAAAGTCAACAAGAAAAATATGGCCTCCTTGGAAACATAACATATTCTCAGAGGCAAAAATAATTCGAAAAAATAGCAGGCCACAGAAAATTAAAACGCACACATATGGATACGATTAATTTGTAAATAATAATTAATAATTGAAATTAATTAAAATAAGTTTTTTTATGAATTTAAAAATTAATCTAATAAGCCATTTGATGTTGTGATTTCTCCGTCTAATTTATGCATAAAGTCTGTTTGGGGTTTTGGATTTAATTCAATTTCAAAATTCTTTCAATAAATTAAGATATGTTTTTTACCGATTCATCTTTTAATTTCTTATTTGTTCTAGTAATGTGACATTTTCTGTAATTGTCACAGTTTATTGTTATTTACGTGATTGTGGGTTTTTGGGGGGTTTTTGTAAGGAAATGTTACCCTGTATAAAATATATCAATGGTAACTTACTAAGGTTAAACAATATAAGACTGAAAGTGTTCTTCGACGCGTGTTACGAATGAATAATCGATGTTTTTCGGTAAAAAATATCCGTAGTAAGTCGTTTATTTCTATAAATCTAAAGATTCGCATTTTGTTAGTTCTAATCTTCAGATTGTATTGGCTATGAAGAAACAGCTGTTATTTTTTTAATTAAAGACAAACTTTGCTTGATACGAAACATTGACTTTGTTAGAAAATATCTCTTATTTATCTATCATTGCAATTGATGTTTTAATAGCATCGCACCATCAAAACTACTCTCATATATGTATGGACCTAAGAGACGGGCCGAGGTTAAGAACTCCCGCTGACCTGAAGAGCCCATTAAGAACTGGCATTGGATTGAAGGGTTGGGCACAGCCGGAATACATTTGTGAAAGCTTACTATAAACGACTAACAATGTCGTTCTCAAAGTCTTTCTATCAATTGGCGTATCTTGTCTCTTTACTACGGTTCATCGCACAACTAATTCTCAGCTCTTCTCCGGGGACTATAAAAGGTGTCACCCTCGGCGTCGGTGGAGTGTAAACATTTATCATGCACATGATTTCTGTTTTCTAATTTAGATATTACTCTACTTCTTAGTTTTCCAGGCCATCGCTACAGTCGGAACATTCGCCTAGTTAATCCCAAGGGGATACCCGAGCGAAAAATCCAGAGTGGAGCACTTCGACTCATAGGTCTCTTCAAGCAGTTTTAAATCAGATTTGATCTGACCTTCGACGAATATTTTTATATTTTTATTTGTGTTACATATTTGTTTATTCCATTTGTTTGTTTGTTAGTTGTTGTATTGGGGACGTCTGGTGTTATTGTTTATTGCTAAGAGCTGTAATACGTTACTGTCAACACGTAATTCTTCTCCTTAAGATGGATTGGGAAGCTGGCTTTATCTTTATTTGTCCGGGTCGAGATCAAAGATTACATGTGACTAATGAATGTCATTGTTGTGTATGCTAACGAATGAGTTATGGCTCCTAATTCAGAAAAGCGCAAATGAGTAGCTCTGAAAAGAACGAGCAGTATTAAAAAAACATTTAACCAATCAGCTGCGAGTAAATCGCAGCGATATATACACGCCGCCCACTTTCCTTATTTGTTTCTTTCTTTACTAAATGATAAGCGATCCACTCAGTGGAATTAAGATGATTCGTGCACGAAGTAAAAGCCGGCCCTTATTTAGCGATTAGATGCGTTGTCAGCTTCCTTCGTTGGCGATGTGCGCCATAAACGCATTTCCCGCTAAAAAGAAAAATCGGCATGAAAACTAAAAAAAAAAATGCTGATTACGTCTTCGGTTAAAGAGCTTCTTGTAAAACATCAATCGTAGACGTATATAATCAGGTGATCTCCATGCTTCAACAGTTTGATCAGAGCTGCTGGGTCCAGGGAGAATAATTTCCTCAGCGGTAAAGTTAGAAGATCAAAAAGAAAGGGATCAGTTCCTTGCAAATACAAGTGAGAATATCAATCGTCTTAGGCGTCGATGGTTCGCAAATCTTTACCTCATTTACGATCAAAGATGCTGAGGGGGAGAAGGGAGGGAGGAGTGATTAAGCAAATTAGCCTTTTTCGCGTGTTCTACCGTGAGATTTACTCGCAGAATTAGCCATAAAATTGTATCGTATCTTCTTTTACCGGATACTATGTAGTAAAAACATTCGGAGTTCCCCAAGAACATGTTATTCTATTTCCATTCCATTTGCAGTAAATATCCGGGATAAACACGGAATCCAAATACATTTGTGTAACTCTTATTCACACCAAACGAAGCACATTGACACTGGGACGTAAGAAGAAGCTACGTTTAGGGGCCAGGCCTTTCAGGGATACGCCATGTTGGAATGAGCAACGAGATGTCAGTTCGCATTAATTTTTAATTTCTACATGTTAGTTCAGTCAGAGAAGCAGGAAACATGAACGGGACTCGAAAGTCTAGTTCGAGGGAAGAAACTAATAGAATAGAAAACTTTCCGGCATCTTAGGACATCTACAGTAAAGGGGTGGGATTTTGCTGTTCGTCCTGTTAGTTTGGGTTATTTACGTCGAGAGTTCATAAATTCTATGGGTTCGTCAGAGCACATTGCATTAAAATACTTGTAAAACAAGCGCAGAGATGCAACATTGCGGCGATGCGGCAAGGATTGAATTGCTTGACAGTTCGGGATCTATTAGATTGGATACTTTTTGACTTTGTTAAAGAGGGAGAGACTAGTGGTAGATGCACCAGTACACATGTGGCAACAATTCTCGCATACCAGTGTTTTTTCGTATAATAGTACGTGTGTACAATTACTCGTCTATTTTGTACAATGTGAAGAGTGTACGCTAATGCGGCTGGGGATCAGGTTTCAATCCTCGGTTAAATCATACAAAAAACTTAAAATATGATACCTGATGTTACTTTGCTAAACACTAAACATTATAAGATGAAGAACAAGGATAATTTGAGTAAGCATAGGAATGGGGTGGCGTCCTTACCTGTAGTGTAGTATCGAATGAAACGGTAACCTTCAGGTCGCCCTCGACTATCGTCAACCACTTTACTTTATCTTCGTTTGTATGCACGTAATCACCTTCCACACCTATTTAAACAATGAGATCGTCCGGGTAAATAATTGAAAAAAACATCTGATGACGCTGTTGCCATGAATCTACCGAATTTCAAAATAAGTTGTTACAAGAATCGAATAAGATGTGCTAAAAAGAATCTATTCATGTCCTAGTCTTTAAAGGTGCATTCATTTAATTTATTCAAAATGTATTTAGCTGACATTTATTTTCACAGTGAGTAAGAGTTTATCTATTAAAATATAAATTGTTACAATGAATTAATAAATAAAAATTTTAAAACCTACGTTGTATTTATCTTAAAATATTTAGCCGAAAAAATATTTGTACCGTAAGTGGAAAGAGTCGACAATGTCGTTGTATGATATTATGAAATGACTTTGTTTTTGTATCGTTATTCTAAATGACTGCCTATTTTTGTGTTACTTATCTATTTTTGGTTGGATAATCAACACTAGGTTATAGATTATACCTACCATATGAATAAAGAATTACACCCCTTAATCTCTGTATAACGTTGCACGACACACATCTGTAATGTATCAAGTTACATCCATTGGGTGAAGTTTTTGATTGGCCCAGAGGGCGCCTTTGTTGTAATTGTTGTGGTTGTGTTGATTATAAAAAGAGGAGACTTTAACAGATCGGCACTTGCTTCAGTCTTGACACTTAGTGAATGGTGCAGACTTAATAATTGGCGACAAGGATGAGATATATCTTTTTCCTGAGCCTCCAGTGGGAGACGACTCAAACAGTCCGCATTACTATTGAGGGCTCCAGTTCGATATTCTAGTTTGTAATTATAGGCAGCCAAGAATAGGGCCCAACGCTAAACCCGGGCAGCTGCCATAGCAGGAATTGGCTTGTTCTCTGCAAATAGACCCAACAACGCCATTTTCTTATGCTTCTGGGAACTCCGAACACATCCAATGATTGTGTTTACTTTTTTTTTCCTTAAAAGCTTCCAGCACATGTTGGTGTTAATCTTCAAAATTCCCTCCTCGCATATTCTTCTACTACCTCCTCGCCAATTATTAAGTCTGCACCATTCACTAAGTGTCAATACTGAAGCAAGTGCCGATCTGTTAAAGTCTCTTCTTTTTATAATCAACACAACAATTACAATTTTATTATCAACAAGTTTAGAACATCTCATCGCAAGTGAGCGGATGTTTTAGTAGAAAACCTCTACCACGAATGGTAAAAAATATTTTTTAAAAAGCCTAAGAAGTAATGCGCAGTGCGCGCATACACCCTTGATCTGCATGTGAAGTTCATGTCTTGAGATACGTCTTGTTAGGTAAGTGGTCGGTTTCGGGTAAGGTTAACGTAAAAGTCAAGGATTCCACGTTGGTGAAGGTTGTCTTAAAGTTAGTGCGAAGATCCAGGTCAAAACATTTAGATCGACGAAACCCTTATTTATGCCAACCAAAAGGCAAAATAAACGCCACTGTTGAACTCATCGCGGAATGGTTAACTGCTTTATGTCTGAGTTTATGTGAAGGCGATAATATAAAGAAAATGATATTTTATGTAAATATCAATGAGGTAAACAGAGTCCATCATCTTGAGTTATACTATAACCTTTTGTAGCTACAACTCGGCCTAACATTCACATGTAACATGGATTGGAGCAAATACATTGAAGACATTGCCAAGGCTTCAGCAAATAAGATGGGCTCCATTTACCGTGCTAGTAAACTCCTCACACCTGATATTATCCTGTATCGCTACAAAGCCACCATTCACCCATGCATGGAGTATTGTTTCAACAGAAAAAAATATGCATAGTATTTAAATTTCATAAAAAATAGGATATATTTAAAGAGTTACTAGAGTTATGCTTTTATAGACTCATCTCTCACGGAAAAGTAAACTTAAAGATTCGGAAACACTTCCATTGTCTTCCTCGGTCAAATTTAAGTAGAAATACACTTAAAAATTTTAGGTAAATTCGCTAACCTTTCTGTCTATAAGGAACGCACATATATCACACACACATACACACATACATGAATTTATATATATATATATATATATATATATATATATATATATATATATATAGAGAGAGAGAGAGAGAGAGAGAGAGAGAGAGAATATTGTTTTGCGATAATATTACTAACTTGTAAGCATCTATCTTCAGACTATTTCTTCATAATACCGTGCTTCATTTTTTGTCGGCCGAAAACATTTGACACACAAAAAATGACAGACGCTTCTGATCAATCGCCAATTTAAGATGAATAATAGAAGTAACATTCAAATATTCACTGCCTAATAGGAAAGGTAAGAAGTAAATTTGCATCAATTTATATTTTTCGAACGGCTTGATTCTGTGTTTCGCATCGGGAGGAACCACGAAGAGGTCGCAAATATCCTTAAGTAGAAGCGGTGCTATGGAACTGTCTTAATCCAAACGCAGGTCTTCAGTCAGATTAGTTATCAACTTCACCACAACTACTTCCCTATCTATTATGAAACATGCATATTAAACTGCGGAATATGCTACCTCTGAGAAGTTGTGGTATCAATGATGCATCGCGGTTCTATTAGCGTACGTATTATATTTTGGATCACGGACTTCGTCGATGAATCGCGATATTTTCGCTAAAACAACTATTTTTTAAATCTGTTATAGTAAGGACTTAAACCATTCGCAAACAATGACGGAGCTCATTGGTACACCAGTGTTCGCACTAATATTCATATGAAAAAACGTCAGGTTCAAAATTAAAGAAAATAAATTATATTACAATAATGTGAAAACTGGCGAAACATAATCTTACGTCATTTTTTACGGGGTCTGTACCCATATATATATATATATATATATATATATATATATATATATATATATATATATAATAGAATTAACGATAAGTGGAGTATCGTTAAAGTGATCTATCGTGATAAAATAATGCTCAATACGTTGAGTATTGATTTACTCCTCTCCAAGAGTTAGGCACAAGGCCAGTTTTTATCTTATCCCACAAGTAAGATGTGACCCAAGGTCGGGTCGGGAAAGTTGGGTTTAAAAATTGCCTGGGCAGCCCCGTCAGCATTCCCCGGTAGGGGCGCCTCAGGCAGTAAGCAATCAATTTAAAGAAGGAAAGATGAAGATATTAAATTGCACAAAATTACCTAAAATTGATACAAATTTTATTACATCGAAAGTTCAGATGCAATGAATTACACTAATCCGTAATCCATGGTGTAACTCCTTGCATCTAAATTTTCTATGTGATAAAATGTGTATCAATTTTAGGTAATTTTATGTAATTTTGTGCAATTTTATATCCTCATATTTCCTGCTTTAAATTTATATATATATATATATATATATATATATATATATATATATATATATATATATATATATATACAGTGTTTACTTCAAAGGTTCTTAATACATGAGTAGAGTTAAGTTAACATATTATCTTGATGATTTTCCCGAGAATGAAACTATCTTTTCTGTGTAGCTTAACTTCCATAATATATATATATATATATATATATATATATATATATATATATATATATATATATATATATATATATATATATATAAGGTGGGTCAATGAAAAATAGTTAGACCTGTAAATGGAAACAGATCAATATCTTCAGTTGTTGAGAACAAGGAGCATTTAGTAAATAAAAATATTTCTTCTTCTCTTTCAATTGCATTCCTTAAGCACGGCTTTTCAAAGATTAAAATCTTATCATCAGAGGAAGTGGAGATTGATAAGTTGACAGATAAGAACAGTCAATATTCAAAATTTGGAAAAAGTTTTTTTTTAAAGTTCTTTTTAAAAGGTTTTAGAAGTTAAAACGGGTGTGTTTCAATGCAAATGAAAATTACCAAATACGGAGATCCAAGTTGTATGGGGTTCAAATGTAATTGGTAAATCCAGAAGAATCTGCATTAAAATCCAACGGCGAAGATTCCACCAAGTCCTTAGTCCTTAGAGGGGTTACGATTACATTTGAACCCCAAATAGTGAAAGACCTGACGAAGCAGAAACCATCAAGAGCCAACACTATCCACGACAAAGAGGGCCGATGCCTAACAGAAAATCAATGCATCCTGAACAGGTGGACAGAATACTGCTCAGAGCTGTACAACCACCAGAACAACGGTGATATCAGTGTTTTAACCAGTCAGGAGTCAACGAACAGTGATGACCACCCAATCCTACGGGAAGAAGTAGTACATGCTATTAAATCGTTGAAAACGGGAAAAGCAACAGGAGTAGACAACATCCCAGCCGAAATGATTAAGAAGGGAGGAACAACAGTAACCGATATCCTAACACAAATCTGCAACAAAATCTGGCAGACTGGAGAGTGGCCATCAAGTTGGACACAGTCACTCATCATCACTCTACCCAAGAAAGGTAACCTACAGCTGTGTCAAAATTACAGGACCATTAGTCTTATCAGCCATGCCAGCAAGGTAATGCTGAGGGTCATTTTGAACAGACTTAGACCACAAGCAGAAGAGATCATCGCTGAAGAACAAGCTGGATTCCGTAGGGGTAGAAGCACCACAGAACAAATCTTCAATCTACGAGTTCTGAGCGAGAAGTACAGACAAGAACAACAAGAATTATATCATGTATTTGTTGATTTCAGGAAAGCCTTCGACAGGGTCTGGCATGACGCACTGTGGTCAACAATGAAGAAATACAACATGGGTCAAAAAATGATCAAAATAATACAGGAGTTGTATACTAAAGCCACAAGTGCAGTTCTCGTTCAGGGTTCAGTGGGGGATTGGTTTCACACTGCGGTTGGTGTTCGCCAGGGCTGTCTGTTGTCGCCAACACTCTTCAACATCCTCCTTGAACGAATCATGTCAGATGCCCTGGATGCCCTGGATGGTCACGTGGGCACAGTCAGCATTGGTGGACGAACCATCACAAACCTCAGATTCGCCGATGACTTGCCGGAAATCAAACAGAACTTTCTGGTCTGGTGAGCCGCCTCGACAGAACATCCACGAGGTACGGAATGGAGATCAATGCTGAAAAAACGAAGCTGATGACGAATAGTGGACAACCATTATCAACAACGATAACAGCCAACGGCCAAGAACTGGAAACCGTAAACCAGTTCAAATACCTTTGCGCTATACTCAGCAACAAAGGATCCAAGACTGAAATCCTGGCAAGAGCAGCACAAACGGCAGCAGCACTTGCAAAACTGAAATCAATCTGGAAAGACGGAAACATTAGTCTCCGTTGCAAACTGAAGCTGCTGCATACACTAGTATTATCCATCTTTTTGTATGCATGCGAGTCATGGACCTTGACAGCCGAGCTCCAAAGAAAAATCCAAACGGTAGAAATGAGATGCTACAGAAGAGTGCTTGGCATCTCGTACTCAGACCGTGTCACAAACGAAGAAGTTCGCGCGCTCATCAACGCAAATCTGAACAACTACGAAGATTTGCTGACAACTGTAAAAAAAAGAAAGCTTGGATGGTATGGTCACGTGACAAGGGGCAGCGGTCTCTCCAAAACCATCCTGCAGGGAGCAGTGCAAGGCAAGAGAAGGAGGGGTAGACAACACAAAAGATGGACGGACAACATCAAAGAGTGGACGGGCTACAACTTCGCTACAACCCAGTCCATTGCCCATGACCGTCAGAAGTGGAGACAGCTGGTGTGGAGTTCATTGGTGCAGCGCCCCTACGACCCAGGAGGGGGTTAAGGGACCAAGTCAAGTCAAGTCATATATATATATATATTATTAAATTCCCGAAATAGTTGTTCATGGTAAACAACTGATGATCCATTAAAATAGTGTTAGAAATAAACTAATATAATAACTGTACAAAATAAATTGACTTACATGAGTGATTTTCCACTGGAAGACTTGGGACTATAATTTTAAATTTGTTTTTAATTTTTTCTTTTTAATATAGTTTTAATGGTTGAGAAACTTCCGAGACTATATATATATATATATATATATATATATATATATATATATATATATATATATATATATATACTAATTTAAAAATATACATATTAAATTCAAAATATTACATTGCTTTTGTTTTCGAAATAAATCAGATTCGTGAGAGGAGAACCAAGTGAACATCTTCAGACCAGGTACATAAAACACGGATCCTAGATGTAGCACACATTTTATACTTCATGGCTGCAAACTCGCACGGATAAGTTACGCAATTTTTCCGCTTCAATCGGGTCGCGTGTGCCACTAAACGATTTAAAATCTCATTTAACTTGCACAGCAACACATAGCAGTTTTTGATGGTGCAAATTTTAACCCCAAATCTACCAATCTCCGGGTTTTTATTGGAGTGTTTCTTCTTCTTGTCTAGTTTTTGCTCCCGATAACTTAGAGTTTAGGAAACCCTCATATTTACCCATAATTCGGAGAAGATTTACATTCATACATTTCCCAAGAGTACTCTAGGAAGTGACCCACTTCTTTAATCCACAATGTAAAACTATTGTGTTATTCAATCTAGATAACATTTTTATATGTCATCGTATATTTTGATAAAGAATCTCACCTTTAAAATTGGAGAGGATAGCGAATACGTTATTCTCTTTTCTTCAAATAATTAACAAATCAGATTAGATGTAAAACAGGATCGACATTTTGCCAGTGTTGTTATCAGTTATCGCCCCTTTTTTTCACATGCCTTGACTTAAAAGAAAGGAAAAAAAGATGTATGTCTGACACGCGGTGTATTTTGTTTTTTCGGATAAGATCGGCGATAAGAAAAGAAACGATGCATTTGATAGAAATGTCAAACGCCCGAGATTAGTGCGAATTTATATATTTCTGTTTTAAATGGAATTATTTTGTCTGGGATGATTTATACGAAACTAAAAACGGTACTTGTTTATATATTTTTATCTTCGTAGACACATCACTCGTATCTATTTACGTATCGCAGTCTCTTCTTTATATATCTATCTATCTATCTATTTATCCATCTAGTTATCTATCTATCTATCTAGTTATCTATCTATCTATCTATCTATCTATCTATCTATCTATCTATCTATCTATTCGTCCACCATCTAGCTATCTATCTATCTATTCGTCCAACATGCCTATCCATCCATTCGTCCCACACCTATCTATCTATCTATCTATCTATCTATCTATCTATCTATCTATCTATCTATCGATTCGTCCAACATCTATCTATCTATCTATATATATATATATCTATATATATATATATTCGTCCAACATTTATCTATCTATCTATCTATCTATCTATCTATCTATCTATCTATCTATCTATTCGTCCAACATACCTTTCTATCCATTCGTCCAACATCTATCTATTTATTAATTCGTCCAACATCTATCTATCTATCTATCTATCTATCTATCTATCTATCTATCTATCTATCTATCTATCTATCTATCTATCTATCTATCTATCTATCTATCTACTTATCTATCTCTCTCTCTCTATATATATTTTTTTCTCTCTTTCTTCTTTACATATATGTGTACCTATATACAGCTTTTCCTTCTCTTTGTCTTTTTTACTTATAGATCTATCTATCTGCCAAAACATATGTACAGTGCTGTTTTAAATTCTATGAACCTATCACGCATAATGACTGTTAAAACAGATAAGATTTTAACATATTAATGATTAGGCGGACACAATTCTGTAACGTAGATTTCCAAACAGTGGCATCAACGAATAATGCAATTCCATCATTTATGAAAATAATCGAATTTATGTGCTCGATACTTAAGTAGTACTAATTAGTAAGCTATGAAAATATTAGCCTGAAGATTCCCCCCGGGGATGAAACGCGGGAGCCTCTGTGTAGCTTAATTGCCATAAATATATTTACATAGCTTACTATATATATATATATATATATATATATATATATATATATATATATATATATATATATTGAAAAGTCACACAATTTGAAGCGTCGGGTGGGTGGAAATAACAAAGATATTTTTTTCTTAAAATATTTAGAAAACCTTGCACAACGCAGATTATTTGTCTTTTAAAATAAATTATTTATTCATCTTAAAAACATTTTTTTTATGAACTTGAGTACTTTAGGTAAATCTACCATCTTCAGAAGAATATTTCTTCTTTTTCTTTTTTTTCTTTTTATCTCTTGGTTGAGACATTCTCGTGGCCAATTCTAAATATTTTAAGAAAAAAATATCTTTGTTATATATATATATATATATATATATATATATATGCATTTCTTTTCGTAGGTCAACGCTGTTTACGTCGGCTGACTATCGTGCGTGCTCAGTATAATTGGATTATCTCTCATCGTCATACTTCATGGTGGCTGCATCGGTTAAGATGCCGGGATTTGATTTATACGTTCCTCTTTCTTTCGAAGTTTCGAATTGTGCAATCAATTTAAATAACACTGACGATTCCGCAAGGATGAAACGTAAACGTATGTAGATAGTTATATATATATATATATATATATATATATATATATATATATATATATATGTGTGTGTGTGTGTGTGTGTGTGTATGAAATATATATATCAGTGTATTCATATTTTTTATTGTATTTTGTATGTATTAACATATAGGAATACATAATGTCTTTAAAAAATAATTTACGACCTTTTTCAGTGTAATGAAAGAGGTGTGTGTATGCAGTAGTAATGTGGTAGCATTAGAGAAATGGGGAAGAGCCAATGGGATAAAGAGGTGCGTATACGTGACTAGTGTGTACTAATCCACGTATACTTATACTTGCTAAACTTTTCACACTTATGTGTAAAGAAACATAGGGGTTAACAAAGCCAAGCGGTATCATAAGTATTGCCCTCTTCGGGAGGGTGAGTAAGGGACTGTAGAAGTGAAAAAAGTGAAATTAGTTTAATGTAAAACATTTTAAGCTAAGATGGTTTGGTTGGGGGAGGAGATCGATAGTCGAATGTGTTCGAACTCTTATATAACGAGTATCAGTCAATAGTATTTGGGCAGAGAAAACTATTTAGAACTTATGTGAAGGATTAAGTCAAATTAACTAAGATAAACACGCACTACAATGAAAGTCATGATAATAGACTATGAAAGGAATGGTAAAATATAGTATATATATATTATATAAGAAAAAAGATGAAATTATAAAAGAAATATGAATTAGAGAAAATGCTGATGAAAAAATAGAAAAATGTTATTAGTTAGTGTTGTGAAGTTGTCCAACAGTAAATAATAAATAAAGAAAGTCAAGTCGAGGGTTGCTTTAACAAGTGTATTAACAAAGTAAGAAATTGACTAGCACTTGGCTAGACAGTTACAAGACTGTGCTTTGTCTTCTGTGTGACTCGCACTATTTATAGTGACAACCGGTGCAGTTTCTCCTGTGTAAGAACGGCCGGTGTAACAGTTAGTGTGTATGCTTGTGGAATAGGTAACAATTAAGTGACACCAGATCCTAATTAAGTCTAGATGTGTGTATGTTGAGTCTTAGACTAAATTGTGTTTCATGTTCGTGTCTGTGTTTTTGTATTTAAAAATTAAAAGGTGGGCGGTGTTTACAACTTTTCCGTTAATCTAATGGTACTGATAAAAGATCAAACTAATGTATCGTGCCAATTGAATATAAAACTATATATGGCTGCACAAGTAATTTAACAATTTGGTCTTTTTTCTCTTTTATATATATATTTTTTTATTTCAATTGGAACTTTACATTTATTGTATTCCCACAAATAAATTCGGTATCGCGGGAAAAATACTGGAAACACCGCTCGGTGTTCTAACGGTGCGAATGTAATCGAATTTGCAGTTGATATTTTGATAGACTAACTTTCTCTCCATTCGGTGAGACCAAAAACGCTCCAGGGTGAAACTAGAAATATAAATACGTATATGTTTACATTAAAGTAACATAGAGTCACTAAATTAATTAACCGATCATTATAAATTTTGGAACACATTTAGAAGGCTTAGGGGTGCGGGCTATATTTATTTTAAGTTGGTTTTATGCTGAGGCAAGAAAGAGACATTGAACACCCTCGTGAAAATTCAGATACCTATGACTTTTTGTAATATTTATATAGCTATTTGACATCATAAAAAATATGACGTCATGTTTCATTTTATTTATTATTATAAAAGTTTATTTAGTGGGCAGTCCATCTAATTTGAACATCCAAATATCTGACATTTTCATGACAATTCATCAAGGGAGACTAGACACCAATTAGGCAAGATTCTGTGAATTTCAATTTCTTCTCATGACCTCTGAAGCTTCAGCTTTCATTCTCCGACATTTTCGTCAATAAAAATAGTAATAATAATTAGTGGCATTATATCTTCAAAAGGGAACATGAAATTCCTGCAAAAACTGTTTTATTCGGGAAGTAATCTATCCTGTCCTGAATCAGATATTATTTTCACACACACACACACTTTCACACACACACACACACACACACACACATACACACACACACATATATATATATATATATATATATATATATATATATATATAAGCACATGTATATATATATATGTATATATGTATGTATATATATATATATATATATATATATATTCTGAATTAATTTATTGATAAATATAGCGTTATTATAGGTCATTTTAAAGCACGTTTTTCGCTCTATCGAATCGTCTTATTCGTTTCCATTCATTTATTGTTTTTCCAGGCTAATCGACTGCATGGGCAAAATTGAAATCCGCACGATATTCTTGTTTCAGTTCAAACTAAGCTGAAAAGCTGCCGAGACAGCTCGTTACATCAATGACGGGTATGGCCCAGGAACCACTAAGGAACGTACGGCACAAAGGTGGTTCAATAAACTTCGCAATGGTGACGAGAGCCTCGAAGATGAAGACGGTCAAGGCCGGCCGACTGCGGATGATAACGAAGATTTGATAGCCTTAATTGAAGTCGATCCTCGCAAAACCACACGACAAGTTGCTGATGAACTTGAGGTCGACCACTTAACAATCGTTCGACATTTGAAGCAAATAGGGAAGTCAAAAAAGCAGGATAAATGGGTGCCGCACGAATTGAACGATACTCAAAAAAATCGTCGTTTTGAGGTGTCTTCTATGCTCTTGCTGCGCAACAGAAACTGCCCATTTTTCAAGCAAATTGTGAAGTGTGATGAGAAGTTGATCTTCTATGATATCGGCCAGGTTCGGCACAGTGGTTTGATGCAGGCGAAGCTCACTAAACACTTCTCGAAGCCGAAAATGCACCAAAAATGATTATTGTGACTGTTTGGTGGTCTGCGACCGGTCTCATCCATCACAGCTTCTTCAATCCGGGCGAAACGATTACGGCGGAGAAGTACTGCCAACAAATTGACGAAATGCATTAGAAGCTCCAACGTATGCACCCGAGATTGGTCAATATGCAGGTAACAATTTTCCTCCATGACAACGCTCGCCCGTATGTTGCACAACTGATCTTGCAGAAGCTGAAGGAATTGGGCGACGAGACACTGCCTCATCCGCCATATTCACCGGACCTCTCGCCCACCTATTATATCCTTTTCAAGCATCTCGACAACTTCCTGTGCGAGAAATGCTTCAAAAGCCGAGATGATGCCGAATCGGCCTTCAATGACTTCATCGCTTCCAGAACTCCGGATTTTTATGATAATGAAATTAGTAAATTTGTTTCCCGTTGGAAAAATGTGTTGATTCTAATGGATCTTATTTTGATTAATAAAGTTTGGTATGAAAGAAGTTATGATCTTTTGAAGTTAAACGTCAAAAAACGTCATCCACCGTGCTTACTTTCTCATTTTTAAAACCGTTTTAAGTTTGTTTATTTTCTTAATGTTATTAGCCATTATGTTTTAAAACACAAATTCACTGAATCAAATTGTTTAATTAAAATAATAAATGATTTTAAAATTACTATTAAAAAACACCCGCACACACACACACACACCCACACACACACATTATAACGAAATTAGTTTTCCACTTTAGGACCCGCGCTAACTTTTACCCCGTCGTTACGGATAGGGTCAGTATTTTGTTTTTTAAATTGTTGATTTTAATTTACGTACACTTTTTTTCCACTTTGAAAAACATAACATATTTCTTATTATATTCTGACGTAGATTTGTCGCAAAACTAGTGGCAAGACGTTTTTCAATCGTAAAGAATTAAATTATTTTTCCCAACTGTGAATTTTCTAAACTAAAAATATGTCTATTTATGGGGAAGATTAATACAAACATCGGGGTGGGGGTCGAATTATTTTTCTTTATTTTCACTTAAAAATATTCTTGGTCATAAACAAAGAATATCAACGTCTAACCACCAGAGAAATATGACTGATGCTCCATCGGTTTACACGTCAGCGTTCATTTCTGACGCTGCAGCCTAGCAAAAATATGCGACCGGAGGGAGCATATATTTGCTAGTATATATAAATAAATAAATATGCGTATTGCATTCGATTTTCTTAGTTTTTAATTTATCATTCTGACGTTTCCTCTTAGAGGGTCAGACGATAAGGCCTTAAGGACAATTTTAGCAATTTTCTTTTTTTTTTCACCCGCCCGTTTCATTGATTAAAAAAAATGTTTCCTCTGAAATTTATCTTACGATTTTGTTGTACGCAAAAGATTAACACTTTATATATGAATAAATGTGCTGATTTTCCAACATTTCCATACTTGATTTTAATTTATATATATATATATATATATATATATATATATATATATATATAATATAAAATCAAGTATATATATATATATATATATATATATATATATATATATATATATATATATATATATATATATATATATATAAATTAAAATCAAGTATGGAAATGTTGGAAAATCAGCACATTTATTCATATATAAAGTGTTAATCTTTAGTTTCGATAACAGTAATGATTATTGGCGCCAGTAAATAAAAAATAAAAAACGCAAATCACACAGCCACAGATTATTTATTAAAAAATAAATTCAAGTAAATTATTAAAAAAACATTAAAAATGAAAACGCATTTCAGAAAGAAAAACGCATATCAATATATGTTTTAATGGTTATCTCTGAAACCTTAATATCGTCGTTATCTGGAACCCGGCACAATTAATGCAACTCTGGTGGCCTCCGGGGGCGACATGTATATTTTGTAGACTTACGTAAGAATAGAAGCTGATATGAAAGCAGACAGCATAAGGTTACTTGCTTAGTAGCAACCTCTCTATTGCCTCATTCGACGACGTCACACCCTCGACCATGCCTCGCCTGAAATCTAGTAACATCATCACTTATTGGCGTCTCAGATACAGCTCGCTCTGATCGCTTTAGCATACATAACGAGATGGACTATCAAATTAGGGTATTGCTATTCGGTCAAATATCGTTATGGTAGCCCTCTGACAGGTGAATGCGACCAAAACATGACATATGCGAACATGTTCTAAGTAAACGACGAGCACATGAAAACGGTTTATCAAGTAGTAACTCGTGGAAATTACACGGCGTTTTCTCGATCAATTTCTAGTATTTACGGTCAATAATAATACTATGTCTTTTTAAAATAATACATATCTGTCATGGTTCATGCTATTAAGAAATAATTGTTGTTGTCAGCTTCATATTTTGTAAATAAATTGGTACTTTTATCGATCTTGACCCAGTTTTCGGGAGTTTTTTGTCGGAAGCGTTTGGCTATCCTACGCAAACGCCCGAGAGATGACGAGCCGAGTGTACCAGACGACAATTTTGATACGAAAACTGGGTGGGCCAAGATCGATATAAGTACCAATAAATTAATCGAATATGTTTCTTCTTTATTTATCTGATTTGAAATTGATGCAATTAAATTATTTTAAAACAATACTTTCCCTTGTCTTCTTACCGCCAAAACAATTGTCAGCTAAATCCTACAAATCAATGAAACGAATTTAACTTTTAAAAATTAATTTATTTAAACGTAGTTATTTTAATTGACGTGACGACATAGTTTAATTTGGTAACACATTATTTTAAAATGTGTATATTCTGAATTGTTGATCATACCGACATTCTTTGCTGGTCGGACGATCTCATTCTTTTAAATGTGTGTGAAAGGTGATAATGTACGTACGAACAGGTAATGCCTTAGCGTATTATCATCTATTTATCATTATACTAAAGCTGAGTTAATCAACGTGTGCTTCCCTAAGCTGTGTTTCTATATATGTTTATCACGCAAAATACACGTTAAAATATTCCTTAATTTTATAGATTGAGTTACGTTAAAAAAAATTTTTTTAATTGTGTTAATAAGACTTAATTGGCAAATAAGATTTTAAAATCGACTTCGCACTACTTTGCCTTTTCGTTATTAGTAAAGTGCAGTTTCTACATTTTATGTTTTCTGTCCTCGGGAAATCCTTATTGTGGAGATCGATATTTCCCACATAAAAAACGAACTTGTGTATAACTCTGCACTCGTAGGAACGCAATTAAATAGGGATTTCTCATATTAGTGTGTGGGGTATCTTTTTCTTAGTCCCTTTTTCACAGAAGAGGCGTTACTAGTTTTCTTATACTCTATCGTTTTGGCCTTTTGGCTTAGATCAAAGTGTAATATCTGTTCCGATGAATACTGCACCCGATAGACTGGTATTGTCTTGGCCTTCGGGGCTTGATTTACGCCGGTATATGGGGCTGTCCTGTGCAGTTCTAGGAGGTCCACCCTCCCAGGCTTCGCCTTCCCTCTTTGGGGAGGAATAAGTTTATTGCTTACTGCCTGAGGCGCCCCTACCGGGGAATGCCGACGGAGCTGCCCAGGCAATTTTTAAACCCCACTTTCCCGACCCGACCTTGGGACACATCTTACTTGTGGGAGTACGATAAAAACTGGCCTTGTGCATAACTCCTGGAGAGGAGTAAATCAATACTCTATCGTTATTTTTCATAGAGGTTTTTTGCCTGAGCCTCAATCTCTGTTTGCTTTTCGCCTTAATCACTACTGCAAATTACCTTCCTTTTTTCTCTCCGTGTGCCTAACACGAACCGAAATTTTCATCAACAGTTTCTTTCTAACAACTTATCATCTGTGGAACACGTTACCACAGGATTGATTTCCGAGACCTACAACATTTTTCATTAACCTCTTCATAAGTAATTGACCCTTATTTTTTAGTGCTAGTTATCTTTAATATGTGATGATAAATCAGTTACATAAACCAAAAACAAAGAAATATCAGTGAGTTAGAAGCTGTAGCTCGCCAGACATGGAATTTATTTACTCTATGGGGACATAGTTATGATGACCGCTACTCTGATCATGTCAACGCTTTGGGGTTTGATCAATGTCAGCTCATTATATAAAATTCATAATCCAGTCAGGATACGAACAGATGTGATCAATTGCAGAAACGCAGATTACCGCTGCAAAAAGCTGAATAATACCAAAAGCAGCGAACCTGAAATGCCAAGACAGAAAACCGACCAATAGGAAGATAAACAGCTAGGTGGATACGTTCTAGGAGTGACCAAAGAATAGTCGCACGAAAATACATGTACATGACTAAGAAAAGGACACTTAAACAGAGTAACTAAAATCGCAATTAACAGCCACACAAAACAACGAGATCAGAACGAACTACATTATAGCCAGACAAACCCATATAAATGCATTAAAGGTGGGAAAAAGACGAAACAGTAAATCACATCATAAGTGAATGTAGCAAAGCAGCCCCAAAAGAATACAAAGACAGACGACCGTGTTCAGAAAGTTATCGACTTGGAATTATGTTAAAGTATGCATTTTAATATTCAGACAAATAGTATGAGCCTTGGCCGGGGGCAGTATTGAAAAATGAAAAGACCGAAATCCTATGAGACACGGAATTACGAACAGAAAAACTGATCCAAGTAAGGGGACCGAAAGTGATTATAACCAACAACATTTAACTTGTCAAATCGTAGAGATCGCCGTCCCAGCAGGTAACAGGATGAATCAGATATGTGCAGCTTGTCCAAGGACTGACGATAATGGTAGAGGTAGTAGGGAAAACTCCGAAGAACCATAGACAATAGGAAATAGGATGGAATCAAAGACAAGATAATTGACACCATACAATGCACAGCATTGCTGAAAATAGTCGAAATATGAAAGAAAAACCTTCAAATACGAACACCAACTCACATTACAAGATAATGCTGACCAATTTGCAGAGTAGCTGAAATAGAAAACCACCGTGTAAACACTTGTAGAATCACAGAAGGCAGAGTACATGAAACCAAAAGCACTGAAATTAACAGAGTATGATAACAAAAGGTCACATCACACACACTCAAGGTTGTAGCAGCATCTGCTGATGTCATAAGAATAGGGCTGAAAGAACAAGAAATATAGAAAGACTAGGGGAGGATAGGGGCATCCGGACCGCCACTGGCAGTACATGGAGTACTGGAATCCTTGAGGGCTTATTGCGACGTATATTCCCGAGGAAACCAACGACCCTCATCATCGCAAAATCTGTGACAAACAGCTGTTGAAAGAGTGAAAATGTTTTGCAACGATTTTCGAAAAAGGAGGAGAGTACTGGTTGCAGATTTACAAAAATAAGATCGCCTGTTTTGCTACTGATCGACCACTGGTAAGGATTCGTGTGAGTACACTCAGTTAGTATATAATAGTTACAATAATAATAATAAGAAGAAAAAGTAGAAAGAAAGAACACAAGAAAACAATAATGTAGACATTGTGCATAAAGAGACGAACCAGTCGATCACATATTAAACGATTACAACAAACTAGCCGCAAAATACCAAAGGTGATACGACTGCGTGGGGAAGACAGTGAACCGTGACCTATCCAAATGCGTACACTTAAAGTATTCACACAAATCTTATAGACACACATGAAAGACATTATTAGAAAAGGAAAACACAAAATCCCTTAGACAATGAGTTATGAACAAACAAACTCGTTAAAGTAAGGAGATCGGACAATATGATGTCAATAAGAAGGAAAAACGTTCAAATCGTAGATTTAGCCGTCCCATCGCGTCACAGTTTGCAGAAAAAAATTCATGGAACTTGTCAGAGAACTGAAAGACTATCGTGAAGAAAATCACTGTAAAACCGTTATTTCTAGGATCATTAGATACAGTAAAAAAAATCGGGAAAAATTGGAATCACGACAGAGAATGAAACCGCCTAAATATTAAGGACACACATTGAATAGGTATAATTACTAACACAATCAACGAAAACCAATTCTTAGATCGTGTTTAATACATTAAGGAGATATAACTCTTATATATATATATATATATATATATATATATATATATATATATATATATATATATATATATATATATATATATAATGAATAAATGCGAAAGTGTGTTTCCATTAATAACTCCTATCTAATAATCAAAACGGGTTAGTGTTATTTTAATTAATAATATAACATAAAGACTTGATATTCTGTATATATAGTGCAAATAATCGATAACACGACTAACTTTTTGACTGCCTAATTAGCATACCCATCTTTTACACTGTTCATTTGGTGTTATTAATTTGGAATTGCATTTGCTTATGTGTGTTTTCTATATGCAATAGTTTCGTCTATATTAACAGTAATTACTAAAAATTATTTAATAAATAAATGGGAAAAATAACTAAAACAATTTACGTTTAAATAAGACGCGCTCACAAGACCTTACCGAAGTTCGAGCGAGGCATGAGCGAAGAATAGTGAGTGTAGAAAAGAGAGAGAGAGAGTAACTTGCAATACAAAATAACAGACTGCTTCTGTATTGTTAGCAGTAGGGATAGTTCTTTGGATGGTGTTTTGGTTATATAAATATATATATATAAACGAGTGTTTTTGTTATATGTTGTCTTACTAAATGCTATATATATATATATATATATATATATCTATATATATATATATATATATATATATATATATATATTATATTTGTGTGTATCTATATGACGATTACAAATTTGGAGAATTGATCAATGCACTGTCATTTGATAGCTTGTATAAACATTGCTTCATTTCTCATGATATATTTATTACACTCAAAGCGAATTCCTCGTAATTTCATGGAGTGCTAATAAAGTTCAAAGACAAAAATCCACGCTTGCATGCAGACACGCACACGTTTCTAGACCTCTTATTTTGCTATTTGATAACAGGAAGCTATTTATTACTACTTTTATCTACATTCTGTACGCATGAAATATTACGTTTATATATATATATATATATATATATATATATATATATATATATATATATATATGTGTGTGTGTGGGGGGTTAGGGTTAGAGTTAGGGGTAGAGTTAGGGTTAGACCTAGGGTTAGGGTTAGCGTAAGGGTTAGGGTTAGGGTTAGGGTTAGGGTTAGAGTCATAGTTAAATTAAGCGTGGGTCTTTATGTAACAAATAACCTAATTATGTATGTATATATATATACATTCATCCACAGACAGATTGTTTCGCTGTATCATAGCTCGTCAATGAAGCTAGAATATCACCTCTCCTTCCGAGTCGTCAGCTCTACCCGTTAGGGTTCGGGAGAAGCGCTTGTAAATTGTATCTACAATGTATATTCATATAAACATTAACTACCCGAGTCAACCGTGCTCATTTTGTTATGTACAAAAAAAGAGCTTTGCATTACGCTTAATAGGAAGCAAGAGCCATCATCAAACGACATTGCTCAACCCGAAAGAAGGGGTGTGATTACATAGTCATCCACAGACAGAATGTTTCGCTGTATCACTTTGTTTATTTACAAAGTATATACTTTTAGTTTATTCAAGAACAATTTATTTACACACAATTATTTATGTCAATAGTGTTTTTTTTTTACATTACATTCATCTAATTTTAATTGCAAATAGTTAATTATACGCCGGACAATTAAAAATACTGGAAATATGAATTAGTGTTTTTAACTGTTGAAATCTACATTATATATATATATACCGTATTTATTAATTGGGAGAGTTTCCCAGCAGAGTGCTCAATTATTAATGCAAAAGTAAAATTAACTAAATAATTAATAAGAGCATGATATTTATTAATATTAAATAAAGTGTTACAACAACATCCGGACCATATAACATCTTGCGAACCATCAATGACCCTAACATTATATGCCTAAACAAAAAAGGGGAGATATATAAGGACTGTATCCACAGGAGAAAGGCACTTCTGATAAATTGGGCAGAACAAAATACATAAGTCATAACCGCAGAGTACCCAGAATACGGACTTTTAGGATTTCGGATTTCACAATGATGAATTCGCCTTCCGAATTTCGGATTGAACTGTATGGTATCCCGACTGTGGCCCTAAACTCGATTTCTATTATTGCATGTTTTAATTATGGATGGTTTTTTATATTTATGTATATAACTGTTTTTAAATTTTTAATTTGTAAATTTGTAAAATTTTTAATTCTAATTTAAAATTTCAAATGTGGAGTACCCCATATCCCCATTTCTCCTTCTCTTGCCTTTTATCTTTTATTTTTATTTTTACACAATTTTGTTATCTTTTATTTTATCTAACAGTGTATTTATTTCATCTTTATTTATATATTATATTTTCCTTCATTTTTCTTTATTTTTCATTATTTTTCTTTATTTTTCTTCATTTTTCTTTATTTTTATTTATTTTTCTTTATTTTTCTTCATTATTCTTTTTCATCTTTCTTTATCCCCCCTTTTATTATTAGTACCTAAATTTTTTTATGATTAGTATCATTACGACTTCATAAATTTATAAATGGTGTGACTACAATTTATTTAATTATAAGTTTTATTTTTAATGATTTATGATTTATTATTTAATATTTTTAGAAATATTTTATTACATTAGCATATTATTTCAATATAATTTTTAATTTTATAATTTATATATTTTTTAACTTAATATAATTTTATTTTTATTTTTAAAGTTATCTCCATTTACTTTCGATAATATATATAGCGTCTCTATTAGTTAAATTTGAATACTTTCCATAACGGGCCACGTAATTCCACGCACGTGACAATTTAAACATGCTAGGTTCCCATATGTCCAACTGTTAACGTTATTCCCATTTAATTTCTTGCTTTTTCGATGTACAGCGTTGCTGTTGTTTTGATCTGAAACTTTTCCATAACTGACTACGAATATTCCACGCACGTGACAATTTTAAATCTGAAAGTGTTCCATCTTTCCAACGGACAATATTTTGAAATTCCTGGCGGTTGTTCTCACTCATTAAGCTATACGACTCCGCTGATGAAGGTCCGATCTTCTCGGATCTGAAACCTTGGTCCGGATGTTGTTGTAACACTTTATTTAATATTAATAAATTATATATATATATATATATATATATATATATATATATATATATATATATATATATATATATATATATATATATATTAATTTTAAGTAAATAATATTAATATATGTATATATATATATATATTAATTTTAAGTAAATAATATTAAATTAGTTTTATCTACATACGCCAGCGTTTGTAGAATCTCTACGCAGTCTTTCTTGATCTGCCGCCCTTCGCATGAATAACACTTAAATCCCCTTCTTGAATGTGGTAATGTCTCGGGGGGGCTAATGGTTATGGGGCTTGCTTGCAGAATCGAGGTTGAATTTGTGGCAGTGGTTCAACCGGGCGACCGCCTGAGTAATCGTCCCTACACTGATGAGAACCAAAGCTTGAAACGCTGGCGTATGTAGGTAACACTGATTTAATATCATTTACTTAAAATTAATATGTATACATATATATATATATATATATATATATATATATGTGTGTGTGTGTGTGTTTTCTTACAAAAATATATATATATACTTTCTATAATATCCAACACATTTCCAAATTGAACACTCAATGAAGTTGCATTACAAGCTACAGAGTATATATACATTAAATGTACATTACCATTGGACCTTTTGGCTGAGATCAAAGTGTAGTATCTGTTCCGAAGGATACTGCACCCCATACTGGTGTTGTCCTGGCCTTCGGGTCTTGATTTACGCCGGTCAATGGGTCTGTCCTGTGCAGTTCTGGGAGGTCCACCTTCCCAGGCTTTGCTTCCACCTCTTTAGGGATGAGTAAGTTTATTGCTTACTGTCTGAGGCGCCTCTACCGGGGAATGCCGACGGGGCTGCCCAAGCAATTTTTAACCCCCACTTTCCCGACCCGACCTTTGGTCACATCTTATTTGTGGGAGTAAGATAAAACCTGGCCTTGTGCCTAACTCCTGGAGAGGAGTAAATCAATACCATTGGAATGTGCATTTAATTTATATATATATTTAAGATCAAAGGTGTGATTATGGATTGAATTTCTTTCCTTTTGTCATTGGAATGCAACTATAATTTATACATATTATATCTATGTATATACTTATATATACATATATATGCGTGTGTGTGTACAGGATTAACTCCTAAACTAATGAATAAATCATCATGAATTTATTAACTTTTTTTCGACGATTTAAATTCTTCCTAATACCTTACAAATATCAAGGGATCAGGCAGAACCTCATTTGTTTTATTTGTTAGAAAATATTCAATACTTTTGTACAATTAATTCATAATTTGTGTTTCATTTTTATTGGTATTTCGCATTGCCATTTCGTCCGGTCAATCTTTTAAATATTTTAATGCTATTCATAAACTTATTCAATTTTTATTAAAAAAATGTTCGAATACTTAAGTGATAAATGTCTTACTTTTTATTCTTAACTACCTGGATTCGGCAAGGTATTTTACCCGAACGCGACTCGATATTTTATTCACCTTACACTTCATCTTTTTACAAGCAATATTCAGCAGAGTCTATACCAGAACACGCGTTAAATTATATTTATATACACAATACAACATTTTAATATATAAATTGTCATATATACATTTTGGAAAGGGACGAAATCTTACGCAGAAATTGTATTTAATTGTTATCTATTTTGGGAGACCCTTTTTTGTCATGTAAATCTCTTAGAGTTTACAATACTACTCATAACATACTATTATGGTGTGATGGCAATCTACCTTATTTCGTAAATATATAAACTCATCTAGAAATTATGTATAGAGGAGCCTACGCCGAATGACAATCAGTCTTTCTGTAACATACTATTCCATACTTCTGTATATACACGACTGTTTTGTCTTATTTATGATCGGTTTTTAAAAGTCATAACACATACGAGGCCTGTTTAAAACGTATCCGAGCTTAGGCCAGAAAAATATTTACAATTCGAGACGAGGTTGGGGCCCTACTCCCCTTCAAAATAGGCCACTTGTGCTTGCACACAGTTAGCCCACCGATCCATCAACTGGCGGAAAGACCTCTGGAAGTCTTCTTTTGGAATAGTTGTTATCTCCTCCGTCGCGTTCCGCATTATCTCTTTTTTCGCAGCCTCTCAACAACAGCTGCAGTCAGTGCCGTTTGAGGCCTGCCAGAACGCTGGTCACTCTCCGCTGATTTGCGGCCATTTTTGAATCGGTTGACCCACTCCTTGTTGTGTGTTACACCTATCGCATCTTCTCCAAACACTTGCTGGATCTAACGCGACGGCGGGGATGAACACCATTCCAAAACAAGATTCCAGAGGTGTTTCCGGCAGTCGATAGATCGGTGAGCTAAGCGTGTGCAAGCACAATCGGCCTATTTTGAAAGAGATTAGGGTCTCAACTCCGTCACATATTTGAAAAAAAACAAACAATTCTTGCCTAAGGTCGGATACTTTTTAGACATACCTCGTATATTTCTTCATTAGTAAATAATATTTGACTTTTAAGGTGAAACCTCTTTCCTCACCAGAATACACAGCTTAATATTTCAGTCACTGAACACTTTCCTTTTTTACAAGAATCCCTATTCGGCCAGGTCTTTACCCGCAATACGACATTTTTATACATGAATTCTATCCTAAATGCGATACTTCAATTAATTATGTAATCGCTGGCGGCCATGATGCCATTCATGAATAGGTGAAGTGTTCCAACAGTCTTATACAGCAAATGGAACTTTTTTGTCAACCAAAAGACACCCGGGCAAATAAGGATAAGGATAGCTAATGCTATATGAATGATTTCGTTTTATTAGAGATTCGGATATTACATGTTCTAACACTAATGAGATGTTGTGGTATTAAAAATGCACAGAATTACCAAATATGCAACTTAATATAAATAGAAACCATTTTGAAACGAATTCCTTATAATTTGTATTTGAGTAGTCATTAATTTGAAGGTGAAAACGTGTTAATCAAAGTTGAACAAAATCCTTCTGTTTTTACTTAGTATAGTCTAAAGCAAATGCAGCCTTTTTGAGTTATAAATACATTTTGTCATCGATTTCTTTGTATGAGATTAATTGAACACAACATTCTATAGGAAAATAGATGGGGAAGTTTTCGTAAAAAAAATTTCCTAACAATCTTCGTGCAAGAATGAGAACATAAATAGATATTAATAAATATTCCCCAATTTGAAGGTTTTTTTGTTTTAAAGAGCTTCAGAGGGGCCGGGTAATATAAACACAACTTCCTATTTAAAAATTCAAATATTTCAGATTTGCATTGAATTCGATACATAGTGATTAAAACCATATTGAGCAAAGTTCCCTGAAGTTCTATTTCTTATTAAGACCATTTAAGCTGAAACCTTTAGTTTGAAACATGTTCAAGAAGGAAAAACATGCAGTTGATTTTGTTCAAAATTGGAATTAAGAAACCAGGCATCAGTTTTAGTATCATTATATTTAGATTTGCATCTTCGTAATTTGTGTAAAACTGCTTTGCCCGGCGAATGAACTATACCGCGCGTGGGACGAGACATCTTCTAGTGTATATATATATATATATATATATATATATATATATATATTACAGATGACTTGTGTCTGCATAATTTTTCTGAAGATGTCACTGGAACGGACAGAACATACTACGGCACACAATGATATATATATATATATATATATATATATATATATATATATATTTAGAGAGTTTACAAATATATTTTTTCTAGAGAGGATTCATCAAAACGAAAAAATCTTTTATTTTATTATTATTTGAATTTTGTAATCTATATACTACTAAAACTCTATTGTCTTGTATGTTTGCAATCAGCTTTCAGCTTTCCGGTTTTCAACATCCGGTTGCGCATGCGTAAATAGCATCGTCTTCCAATCTGTTATTCCAATTCCGTTGAACTCTTAATATTAACGAACGCATGAAATTTTTCATTCTGGAAATGTTTATATCGCTTTAAATATAAAACAATTACATTTAATTTCATCAAATAGTTTTTTTGTTTTCTCCACGGCTAAAAACATTCAACGGCAGGACTTTGTAAAGTTTGTCGCAGTTTCAAAAAAGCTCCTCCCTTTTAAAAAACAAAAACAAACAAACAAAACAACAACAATCATTATTAATATCAATAGCGGCGGTGAACGAAACCACCTCCCACTTTTCCTCTCACAGATTTCACCACTCCTACTCCCTCTGTTTTCGTTACGTACGCGAGACAGCCGGTTGTACCCCCTTCCTTTCTCAAATCGCCTTTATTTTTATAATCTTTTGAATGAAATTGTTAGTTGAAACTAACAATTTCATTTAAAAGATTATATATAAAAATTTGAATTGAACTATAATAAGTATTACGGTACCTGTTCAGTGCATATTTACCTATAAGTATGGCCAACCACTTATAATTCAGTAACTGTAATTTAAAAAAAAAACAATTATAATAAACAGAACGACGCATAGAAATCTATCTATATTCTTTTTTCAACAATTACATTTAATTTCATCAAATAGTTTTTTTGTTTTCTCCACAAGTGTCACGCACATACATGAATTCCATAGCTAATATAACAAACTGACCCAACGGGTCACGGGTGGTCTAGTGTTATAATAAAAATAAATTAATAATAAAATAAAATATTTGTTTGTTGTGATGGATCCTCTCTGGAAAATATATTTGTAAACTCTCCAAATATACGTATAAATGCTCTGTACCTATTATCGGGGCTTATCGAGCTTGTTTTTATTGACCTTGTTCCGGACTTTACTGTAACATCAAAATATCTCTCTCGCTTTCTCTCTCTCTCTCTCTCCCTCTCTTTCTCTGTCCCTGTCTCTATCTATCTCTCTTTCTCTCTCTCTCCCTCTCTCCCCCCTCTCTCTCTCTCTCTAACATATTGTGGATCTTTCTCTGTTGGTTGTTTTTGTATTTGTTCACAGTGGATGACGTCAGAAAAGGCGTTGTACACAGTGGATGATATAAACAAATGATGAGATCATCAATTAAAACGAAATGTTGATTTTAAAGTTCTTCCAACATCTTAGTGAATCACTTAGCACATGAGCCGATCCCATAGTCCGCAGCGGTATCCCTGACGCAACATTGCATAAGTTGTTCGAAAAACAAAACAAAACAAAAACACCAACAAAACAGTTTTCAAAAAAAAAAAGTTATAAAGTATTCACTCAAGATAAGCGTCCGTCTATATTCTTATAGACGCGCCGTTACGTTCTTATCCGAGTTATGTGACGAGTGAGTTAATTAATAACCGACTGAAGATGCATTACACGCTAAACATGAAAAGAAAATATTTACCAGAACAGATTGCTCAACGAGAAAAGGAGATAAATTGTTAATGAGAGGAAAGATGAGAAAGAAGATACCAGCAAAGGGAAGATTTAAAGAAACCAATCTAAAAGTATATGTCAATTCTGAATACATAAGTAGATCTTAAAAATTATATATATATATATATATATATATATATATATATATATATATATATATATATATACATATATATATATATGTATACATGTATATGTATATATATATATATATATGTATATATATATATGTATATATGTATCTGTATATATGTATATGTATATATATATATATATATGTATATATATATATATATATATATATATATATATATATATATATATGAAGAAGAATGGAAAGGAATTAGAGAAGCAAAAGCCAAATCAAAATTCAATTCAATTGCTCAGAGCAAGGTATATTCCGCAAAAAGGCAATTTATTCAAGTTAAATTTTCCTTAAGCCAGGCTTTTCAAAGATCAAAATCTTATCATCAGAGGAAGTCGCTGGGATAGATAAGTTGGCAAAGGCCAAGATTTAAAATTTGAAAAAATAAAATAAAAGTTGTAGGGAAAGAAACACAGGGCAAAACTCTGCCCGAATGCAAGCAAATGTCCGATTGCTAAAAAGTCTTCACAATAGGTTTTACCTTTCTTAAAAGTTCGCTTTTAGTACATCACTTTATATATATATATATATATATATATATATATATATATATATATGTATATATGTATATTAAAAGATTAATAAGCGACACATATATACTCTATCCATCCAGTGAATAATGCACCGTAATTTATTTTAAACAGCTTAAATAACTAGATGCAATTTAGTTTAGTCTGCTTACATAGCTAAGTCAAGCTGTCCAGTTGTAGGAAATTGTATTGTGCTGATTTTTATCATGATCATGTGCGGTATAAGGAGCCACACCGCCTAAATAGTAAAGTTTACAACAAAAAAAATGTGCCCACTTTATTCACTGTGTAATCTAGAATGCGTATCCTATAATTTCTGATGATAAGTGTCTTAGCTTAAGAGCTTATTTCATATATATATATATATATATATATATATATATATATATATATATATATATATATATATATATATATATATATAATTATGATCATTTACACAGACGCACAAAATCTGCGACACTGGCATGTCGATGTTATCGATCAACAGCTGTAATAAATTAGGATCTCATCAGGGAGAGTAAAAATCCGATCTTTACCTTAGATCAATATGGTTGAAATTCTTTGGATTGCTATCCTGAGGATGTTTACCTTGCCCGGAGTATTATTATTATTATTATTATATATATATATATATATATATATATATATATATATATATATATATATATATATATATATATTCACAAATTAATATTCAATTATTTACTTACATACGACGGCGTTTCAAGTTTATGGTCTCACTAGTGTAGAGAAGCGTTGATTTCATACGATCAGAGGACGCGAACCAGGTTCAGC
>OY744523.1:50877758-50882758 GCA_963556195.1 Sepiola atlantica | reverse complement strand
TTTAAACAGAAAAGAGCCGGATGGCTAAGTCCTTCTGTGCTTGAAACTGACGGTACGAATGTTGTACTACTTTTTCTGTATCAATATATATATATATGTATATATATATATATATATATATATATATATATATATATATATATATATATATATATATATTCAGTAAAATAAATCATACAAATACACATTCGTCTTTATCATAGAGTAAAGCATCATCTCTCTCTCTCTCTCTCTCTCTCTCTCTCTCTCTCTCTCTCTCTCTCTGTATCTCTTCCTGTGTATAAAGATGTGCATTTATATATATATATATATATATATATATATATATATATATATATATATACATCTATATATATATATATATATATATATATATATATATATATTAGTACTTCATGTATCCACATAAAATATTATAAGGAGATATAATTTTGTATGTATCAGTTTTCAGTATTTACTTCAACAGTGCTCGATACGTAAGTAGAGCTAGGTAGTAAGCAATGAAAATATATATGGCAATCAAGCTACCCAGAGGCTCCCGTGTTTCATCCCCGGGGGAATCGTCAGGCTAAATGCATGGAGTTATTTTTGTCAGGTGTTTTTATATACATGGCTTGCTTTGCCATGTATATAAAAACACCTGACAAAAATAACTCCATGCATTTAGCCTGACGATTCCCCCCGGGGTGGAAACACGGAAGCCTCTGTGTAGCTTGATTGCCATATATATTTTCATTGCTTACTATATATATATATATATATATATATATATATATATATATATATATATATATATAAATGAACATGTATATACATATAAATTGTACATGTATACATACACACACATATATATATATATATATATATATATATATATATATATATATAGATAGATAGATAGATAGATAGATAGATAGAATAAGACAATGAATATTGTTACATTCTTATCAACATGCACGTATGTTTCATCCTTTTCCGGTGATCATCAGTGTGGAGGATTATTGTTCTGCCAGTCAGACGATACGAAAACCTCAGAGACAAGTCAACATTTGAACTTTTGTCTGAAAGCTTAGAATGATGTGGCCGAAAAAACAACGACGTCGAAGGAAGAGTATGAAGATCTATTTTTGATTATGTCAGGGGACACATATAGAAGGGTGTCAGCAGCAGTTTACAACGACACGTTGGCCGGGACTTTGCATTATCATTTAAATTTGACAACCAACTCATAATTCTCTTAAATCACCCGTCGTAGTATTAAAGTGGCCACATAACATGATGTTAAAATGAGAGAGACTAGCAGGAAAACGTGGAAATACCAAGGTGCTTTCAGCATCAATCTGCATGATATAATGTTTATAATTGTATTCCTTTTAAAATAGGAAATTTCTTTCGAAAAGGTGATTGTCATTTTCATCTAAATATTCTTCATATAATTAAATAAATATGTTCCTTCATTATTTATTTAATAAGCATTGTATAGCTGTAATTATTTAATTACTTTTGAAACAATAAATATGTACGTTCTTATTAACCTAAACATAATTGGCAGCTAAATATTTTAGAGGAATTCATTCTAAAATATTTGTTTAATGTGCGTGGAAAATGATAACGTACATAGGAAAACAATATGCCTTAAAACATTATATATATATATATATATATATATAGATTTAGATTTTTCACTTATAAAATAGATCATTCAGTGAAGACCCGGTTGTTCCAATAAAAAAACAAGCTCGATGATACTCGATTACAGAGTACAGAGCATTTATATGTGATTTTATGAAGGCTTACCAAAGCATTCCTTTCAAGACACCAATGATCACCATTAAAGATATTTTTTCTTACAAATACTATTTATTCAAATTAAATGTTTTTTCCTACACGTGTTTCACTACCAAGCAGTTACTTGCTTGGCAGATCTTCAGGGAAATTAAATGTCTGGAATACTGGTTTCAACTGCCGACAAAACACAATGTGGCGTTGTAATAGTTGAGGTCACTTAAGAAGAGAAGAGGAAAAAAAATAAAAATAAAAATAAAAATAAAAGTCAAACTTAAAAAGCAAGGAAGAACAACGATAAAAAAAAGAAAGTCCTAGAAAAGTCTTAGAAAAGTAGCTCGTGCAGTATTTCTTCCACCAAGCCAACAAGCAAATAATCGGTCCCAAATACATTCAATAAAACCACAAAACCGGAACAATGTGCGATAATACACTTTCACGTCGGCCGGTACAATGATGAATAAATCCCCCCCCACAAGAGAACAAAAGAACTAAATCATTCAAGATCCAGCTCACAAGTTACCATAGGGATATATATCCCTACCAGCTCAGTAACCTTCTTTTCAAGCCATGGTAAGCGCCTTTTCAACTATCCCTCCATATCCTCTACTTTACTTGAAAAGGCGCTTACCATGGCTAGAAACGAATCCAACATTACAAACTTAGAGATGGATATAATTAGACTAGCCAGAAGGACGCTAATATCCTAAAATGATAAGTTATGGACTAGAAAGGATAGGGAAAACAATTTCGATATTACTATGGGGGGCACCGGACTCAGCGCAGGTTACTGAGCTGGTAGGGATATATATCCTCAGAGAAATTTGTATGAAAATACCTGAACTGGCGGGCGGTCTATATAGGGACGACGCTTTATTCTTTGTCAACACAAGTATAAGGAATCTTGAAACTAAGAAGAAAAAACTCAATATATTCTTCAGCTCAATACAACTTAGCGTAACTATGGATATAAACTACCGCAGGGTCAATTTTTTGGATATTACGCTTGATCTATGCAACAACACATATGAACCTTATCACAAGCCCAACCACACACTCTACTATATCGACGCTAAATCGAATCACCCACCGATGGTGAAAAGAGCCATTATTCCTGCAATATCGAGTAGGATATCTAAGCTGTCCAAGAATCAACAAATATTCGACAGCAGTAAGCAATTCTACAATGAAGCTTTAAACAGATCAGGATACAAGGAAAAAATTAATTACCTTGTGCCTCCTTCGGTTGGGAATGGGGGACTAAACGGGAGACCGATTGCCTCTCGATCAATGGTTTCATATAATAGGGCAATGGGCAAGGCTAGATATAGGAGACCTGGTGTATCCCACGGTAATGTAAACCAGGTAGGGTGGGAACCGGTTGATGATAATATTCGTGAAGTTGGAAGTAACGAATTGAACTCACATGCTACGCTAACCGGGGGGGAAGGTAGGAAGAAAAATAGGAGAAGGACCACTACATGGTTCAACGCCCCCTATAGCCAGCATATTAAGACTAATATCCCAAAGATTTTTTATAGCATAGTGGAAAAAAACTTTCCAAGGGATAGCAGATTGGGGGGAATCATTAACAAAAATACTGTAAAATTGTCTTATTCAACCTGTAGAAATATAGCCACATCCATCATAGGATATAATAATTCTAAGATAACTAAAACAAGGGAAGCCATGTTCTCTTCTGGTGTTGATCCCAGTAACACCGGTTCAGTGAGAACCTCCATTATAAATAACCATAGTAGTAGAACATCCAGCAACGGCCCAACACACAACTGTAACTGCAGAGCTTCTAACATCTGTCCACTGGAGGGGGGGGGGGGGGGAACTGTAGAGTTTCAAGCATTGTCTACAAATGCGATGTGATAACAGAGAGTAGTAGGAAATCATATATCGGTTCAACCGGGGGTGAGTTCAAAGATAGATTCAGAAACCACATGAGTTCCTTCAGGGGATGCCAAAGGGAAGACATAGAGAGGCCTAACACTTCTGTTGGCCGTTTTGTGAGAAACCTCATTGCTAGGCAAGACCCTTTCGAACTGAAATGGTCAATTTTAGGGAGGGCTAACAAATATAAACCGAACAAAAAGAAGAGATGCAACCTATGTGCATTGGAGTCGTACCACATCATGACATCTAGAGATAATTTACTGAACGCTAGGCAGGAAATACTACAATGCTGTCTGCATAGAAACCGTTACCTGTTATCAAGCCTAAAACCTGGATAGGAGGGGAATTGGGGGAAGTATAAACTTACAGCAGAGATAGGCAGGATGGACACTTCCTGAGGCAATCTGGGGCAATAATTAGTGTATAATATGGAGGATGAGAATTAGTAACACGTACTTATGCTAAGATATGTCTTGATTCAATTATTAGCGGATACTCGAGACTTAGGTTGAGGGTGATAAGGTAGGAATATTCTATCGGAATAAGGCCCAGTGATAGTCAACTATAGTAAATACTTATTCAGCGGAATAGAGGGGGGAAATTGTGTTACATATAAAAAGATAGTGGAATAATAAATAATAAATCACAATTTATTCTCAGAAATAGATATATTATACGAAATGCATTGGGGATTTCAAGTAATTTTAAGTGAAAAATAAGAAATAGCAACCTGGATGCTATCACTATTTAATTAAATTAGGTTAAATTAAATTAGTTTTTAATTAGATAAAAATAAATAAAACAATTTGGTGGCAGGAATGGGGAAAAGTAATTAAGGAAAAAATAATTTTAAAAACATGCATGCCGACACGGACTTAATTTCTAAAAATAGAAACAATTGAATTTTATAAAAAGTATTTTGTACGGGATTTTAAATTAGTAATAATAAAGTCTCCTGTCATTTAACGAGTAAGAGTGATATTTTCCCGTAAAGTTGACAAAAAATAAACCGGTCCATTAAAAAAAGTTTTTTTCAAAATAGAAAATAGATTTCTGATAACGATATTCCGTAGTAACATTTATTTATGGAATATAGAATAATATTCTCCACAGAGAGTTGTAAACAGACACAGCCGTTAAGGAAATATTTTAAATGATTTAAAATAATAACTAGATTTTTGTAGAAGGCCTTTTTATAATAACAGTTTATTTTTGATATATGAATAATCTTTTAAAAACAAATTCTGCGGGATAGGCTTTTTTCGCTTCGTTAAACAACAAAACGATAATAATTCGGCAGTTAATTAAAT
>OY744523.1:50785258-50872758 GCA_963556195.1 Sepiola atlantica | reverse complement strand
GGGTGATAGGTTAAAGAAACCATTACGTTGCTTGATGGTGGTGGAGGCGGTGATGAGGGCAGTTTCTAATAATCTTCGCCGAGATTTGTTGTGGATATATTTAGTGATTTATATATGAAGAGAGAGAAAGAGAAAGGGAGAGATAGAGAGGGCCGTTTAAAATTCGTACATTCTCTTCGCATATTGGACTTATATCCAGCCGAGTACTTATATTGGAACTTATCCTAGTTATGTACCAACTATTATAAGCGTGTCTAGCCGGACGATTAATATTCGAACCGAATTTATTTGAGCACCTGATAGTGTAACTGCGCCCGGATGAAACTCTATCAATTTACTCTTAACAACTTTGACCTCTTTTTTGTTAGCACGTCATTTCGTTTTTTTTTTAAACCTATTTTTTATTTAATTAATCAGCAAGTCCTCATCAATAGATTCATTTTCATCGAACACTTATTTTTCGGTGCGTCTGTAAACACGTGCTACTACGACCAATCTGACAGAAGATGAACCCCCCAGGTGTAATCAAGTCCTTAAATACATGTGTTCATATTACTGAGACTCCAAAAGAAGTCATAGCAATACAAAATATACTCTTATATTAAACACTGTGGAAAAATAAACTTTACACGACTTTACACGATGAATGGGTTTAGAATTTATTTAATTTTGTAGACTTAGTCTCGATTTAAGAGGTTTTAATTATGGAAAGTTTCTATAATTGAAAAAATCTGTATCACAAATAAAATATTGATGGAGACGTTTGCATTTCCCTTATCAATAGACACATAGAAAATGATCTACATACGAATGCGGTTAAAAAAATTGGCGAAATTGTAAAGAAATTAATTTATTTTATGAAAACAACATATATACATAGTTGCAATTCAGGTAAAGTCAAGTAAATTCGTGTGAATCAACACGGTACAACTTTGTTGACCGGCTGGATTCTGGTGTTAACATTCTTGCAGGAAGGACCACATAATGGTTGCCAACATCCCTAAGTGAAAGTGGTATTATGGAACCGACTGGATTCGAACTTGGCACATTCAGGTTGTCAGTCCACGTCCTTATCCACTTAACCAGCGTCACCTCCGTAATTCAGGTCAATGCACTTGTCATGTCGATGTTTAAGGTTTGAAGACTGTATTTGATGACTTCAAGGGAACGTTTTCGGGGTCAAGTAGTGAAACAGTGGTTCGCTTCTTTTATGTCATTAAAATGGATTCCATTGAGTTTGGTGACAGAAAAACGTATGAGTGAGCTAGATCGAGGCTATATGGTGGGTGAGGACAAATACCCTATCAAAATTCTCGAAAGATATCTTGCGCACACCTTGAAGAATGCGTAGGTGCATTGACCCCGCTATGAAATTTTCGCCTTCCGTGTTTTATTCAAAGCGTATTTTAGCTTCTTTAAAACTCACCATAGTAAACTTCTGTTCAGGCTCTTTGATTTTCAAGGTAATCTATCAGTATCACACCCTCTGTGTTCCTGAAAATCGTGAACATCAGATTTTGTTTCGACTTTTGAAATTTTAACTTGATGGGTCTTGTAGTCATTGTATTAGCCGTTTTTTGGACTAATGCCTATACATGTAAATCCAAGTTTCAACTGCAATGATAATTTTCATCAGAAATTGCTCTTCGTCTGCTTAAATTTTGTTCAATTATGTTAAGGAGAGATCGCTTAGAAGAAACTCCTGTATAAGGCCGCAACGCTTTTGAAAGACAGCATGCTAAAAGCTTGTTCAGGTACAACTTATAATGAAGAATAAAATTTGCCAACCCATAGGTAATGTCTAGGGGTGTAGCTATCTCATTGACAGTAATTCGCCAATCCTTTTGTATTCAATTCTGAGCAGTCTCGATGTTTTCGTTATTTTGTTCGGTTCTTGGTCTTACAGAGCTAGGGTTGTCTTCAAAGTCGTATTCTCCTTCTTTCGATCGCTGAATCCACTTGTAGAAGCGTGTCTTTTTTTGAAGCACGAGTTCCATATACTTTTACCAAATCATTAATGATCCGTTTTCCTTTCTATTCGAGTTATACCAAAAAAATTATATTCGACCTCATCTCTAAATATCTGTTTTCCATGATCGAAAAAATAGCTAAAGTTCAAAACACAGTGAAGTGTCCTGACTATTTTAACTTGTTAAAAAAATAAATTAAAATTATTTTTTTGAGGCGTATATTTAGTAAATAAGTAATCCTAAACTGATGATATTAATATACGTTGAAACAAAAGGTAGGCGGTAGAAACTGGTACTTCACTAAAGATCGGAATGAACCTAGCCACTAAGCGATGACTCGACACTCCCCAAACCGCTCAGATTGGGGGGTGCACATTCTGGAGGGTTAGAGTGATAGAGTGGTTGTGATATTCATAGGAAGACAGGATAGGCAAAGAGAGCATATAGTGATGAAAAAGATGGATTGTGTGGATAGTGACGAACTTCATGTCCAAAAGTGCCCGAGGCAGTTTAGTGTCCCTATTTATTTGCCTCCCTACCACGAGGGCAGGGTTATACAAGAAGGGTTTTAATTTGAGAGAAATACAGCTCTCCCAACAAATCTACTTTGGATTGTGACAAAAATAATAATTAACCGACTGAGGACAGGAATAGAGTGAAGTAAATTCGTAGGAATTAAGATGGTGCAACTTTCTTGACCCGTTTGATTCTGCTGTCGGCATTGTTGCATGGGGGCCACGTAATAGTTGTCAACATTCCTAAGTGAAAGTGGTATTATGGAATCGACTAGATTCGAACTTGACACACTCAGGTCTACAGTCCGTTTTATTATCCACTTAAACACCGTCACCTCCACAGAAAAAAAACATGAAGTGTAGTGTCAGAACAGATACTTAACTTTGCTCCTAGCCAAAACGGCTAAATGTGTAGTTTCGTTACCGAGACAATCGCTATTTAACTCATACATGGGACCAGAATATATATATATATATATATATATATATATATATATATATATATATATATATATATAAGTAAATTTCGTGTACAACAGAATGGTAGGATTAATTTTAGAGGAAGCATTATTAAAATCAATGAAACGGACGAGTGGGGGGGGAAAAAAAAAAGGAAAATTGTTAAAATTACCTTCAGGCCTTGTCGTCTGACCCTCTGAGAGGAAACGTCAGAATGGTAAATTAAAAACTAAAAGTCGAACTTTTAGTTTTTAATTTACCATTCTGACGTTTCCTCTCAGAGGATCAGACGACAAGGCCTGAAGGTAATTTTAACAATTTTCCTTTTTTTTCCCCCACTCGTCCGTTTCATTGATATATATATATATATATATATATATATATATATATATATGTATTTATACTGTGCGGAGGGTTTAGTAACTCAGTAATTATAATTACTCTCAGGTCCACTCCAACCTGTCAGAGTGCTATCAATGTAATAAATGATATCTGTCACTGGTATTAACAAATCTTCCAGGGCCTTTCTGTTGGGAGTAAGGTGCAGTATCTGTTTGCATTCTGCACTTCATCTTTTCCTGTCTTTGGTCGGTAAACGTGGGATCTTTCTAGACTGTATATTTTCCTCAATCCAGAGTTCCCTTTATTGGGGGAGTTGGATTTTTCCTATTAAACCCCAAACTTGTGGGCCGCTCTGCTCTCGTGAGGAGGAAAGTCAATCGAGAGATGAACACGCACCAAGCGATATGTACATGAAGCAAACACGATGAATTCCTATTTGAAAATATTAAGCACATTGAATAACAAAACATTTAACCAAATTGATTAGATTCGAAATTAAATAACACGAAAAAAGTTGATACGCCGTAAAATATATATTTTCGCAAAAGGTATAAGTTATAAACGGATTTGTATAATGCCTCATACTTAACCAGCCCACGCTGCACGGTCTATTTGTACTTGATGTGGGTTGGGGCTCGCATTATGACATTGAAATCTATTCTAGAGCGGCACACGTCTACTCGTGCATAATGAAGAACACACACGCATATTACCCGTCTTACTTGCACACTAGCTCATAAAATACGTACCCAGGGGTAACCCCAAATCTCCCCAGGGCTTTCCCAAACTCTCCCAGATCTCTGCGTTTATTCTGCGGTAGATCCATGACCCCTTCTTCCATACGTTAGAAGTTTAAGCAAACAGTAGAGTCTGCTCAATTCTAATGATATTTAAAGATGTTTGTGGTCTCGGCTGTCGTCAGTTTGTCTCATCTTAGGCTGTTAGAGAGAGAGAGAGGGAGAGAGAGAGAGAGAAAGAGAGAGAGAGGGAGAGAGAGATAGAGAGAGAGAGAGAGATACATCGAGAGAAAGAGAGATAGAGAGATAGAGATAGAGAGACAGCGAGAAATATATAGAGAGAGCGAGAGAGAGAGAGATAAAGAGAGAAAACGAGAGAGATAGAGAGAGAGAACGGAAGAAAGAGAGATAGAGAGATAGAGATAAATAGACAGCAAGAGAGAAAGAGAGACAGCGAGAGAGAGAGATAGAGAGATAGAGGGGCAACGAGAAGAGAGAGAGAGACAACGAGAGAAAAAGACCGAGAGATACATCGAGAGAAAGAGAGATAGAGAGATAGAGATAGAGAGACAGCGAGAGAGAGAGATAGAGGGGCAACGAAAAGAAAGAGAGAGACAACGAGAGAAAAAGACCGAGAGATACATCGAGAGAAAGAGAGATAGAGAGATAGAGAGACAGCGAGAGAGAGAGAGACAACGAGAGATAGAGAGAGAGAACGGGAGAAAGAGAGATAGAGAGATAGAGAGATAGAGATAGAGAGACAGCGAGAGAGAGATAGAGAGATAGCGTGGCAGCGAGAAGATATATATATATATATATATATATATATATATATATATATATATATAGATATATATATAGATAGATAGAGAGACAACGAGAGAGAGATAGAGATAGAGAAACAGCGAGAAAGATACAGATAGAGACAGGGAAGAGAGAGAGAGAGGCGGAGCGAAAGAGAGAAAGTAAGAGAAAGATAAATACGTATAGGTAAATTAATGTATAAGTAGATACTGAGAACGGGCGATAGAAAAACAGTCACAATACTCAGAGAGTAACAAGATATACTTACATAAAAGAAAAGGATAAGGTAAAATACAGAGAGAGAAAGAGGGAAATTGAGTTGTAGAGAAAAATAGAGAGGTTTAAAGGTAGGGAGAGGGGAATTAAAACGAGAAAAAGTTAAGGGGAGATAGAGAGAGGGAATAGTGAAATAAAGAGAGATTGACATGCATTAGAGAGGAGTGAGGCATACGTGGATAGAAACCAAGAGAAAAGAGATTCACTAACATAAACGCGAAGGATATAGTAAAAAGATAGAGAGGGGAAGAGGGAAATAGGTCGAGAGAAAGAGTGGCAGATAGAGAGAGAAAAGAAGAAAGAAAGAAAGAAATAACTAGGGAAATAAAGAGAAAATTATGAGGGGGAGATAAAAATAGAGAGATAACACAGTAAGTGGCATACAGTAAAAGATCTCCATAAAAAAGAACTACATTTACATAAAAGCGGAAAATAGGGTGACAGAAAGAAAGAGAAAGAGAGAGAGATAGAGAAAGTAAGTGATGGTGTGTTAATACAAAAATACAAGTTTAAAATATTCCTTAGTTATGGGATTGATTAGACACACATTTGGAAAAGTGGGATTTGAAAACACAAGGTCCTAGAGAATGAGCACTCTGGCCTAACAGAAATGTAATTTCTCGGTAGGAGCACCTCAGGCGATTAGTAATAACCTAACCTCTTCTGAAAAGGGCAAGAATGGAAAGCCTAGGAGTGTAGAATTCATAGATCTACACATGACCATTCCTCAGACCCACAGAGAGGAAGGCCACACCAGCTCAGCATGCTCAAGACTCGGTCAATCTGATTTTGGTATTAAATAGCGACCCACATAGGATAAAGTTATATTTGAAAATACGTCAAGGTTAATTGTAGTAACTAGCCGTAATTTGCAATGAACTCATCAAGTAAGCCATCTTAAACGAGCTTTTTATCCATCACTTTCCCTGAGTGTATGCTGTTTGACTCCTGCTTTTATTGTATATCTTACCTATTATTCTCGCTTCCCTGATAATCCCCCTTCCTTTCCTTTCCTTTCTTTCTCTCCATCCTTTCTATGTTCTGTTTATTAACAGTAGATGTTATGATTAAAATATTAGATACTCTACTATAAATCAAAAGTCAATATTGCGGTGGCGGTAATACTATTTAACCAGTAGTTAAATCATTCTTCTAGGCCCAATTATTCTCAACTAGAGTTCCCTGGTAAAAGGTTCCTAGGCGTTCCGCAAGAGCAAGCGAGACAAGTTAATTATTAATACATAATAAACTGATGCAGCAATTATCAGATTTTACCTCAGGTTTACAGTTATGTTATAGGTATTTCGTGTTAGTTACTAATGTTTATTTTTTACTTGTGAGTTTACAATGATTTTTTTCTGTGAAAGAAAACTCGTCGATGATAAACTAAGAGTATGCATTCAATCTAGCATGAGCTGGCTTTGCTCGCTGGCTATACAATTTAATAAATATGCACAACTTGAAATCATTTAAACGAAACTGATTAATAAAAAAGAAGACACCCTTTTTTTCTCTCTGTCTCTCGCTCTCACTCTCTCTCTCTCTCTTAAAAAGTAGACTAAATAATTGATGAGAAGACAACATTCTCTAGTCCCCACTAAAACATTCACAGCAACCACCCGTCTAGCTACAACAACTGCAAAGAATTTTCTTTTCTTCTTCTATGTACCTTGAGCTAATCGAACCTCCATGAACAGAGTTTCTTTCCAAGAGATGTCCGGCTGTTAAATGCAATACCACAGGGCTGCTTCTCACCCCACTATAGCATGGACGTTCTTCAGTTCAGTGCTAACATGTTCTTGTTAAACCGTCCTTTAAGTAATCAAATTCTGCCCAGATCGAATCGATCATCTGCAATTCATATGGTTTAGTCGTACAATCAACCTGATCCAAACAATGCAGCCTTATTCTCAAGTGGATTTTGGGCCTTTATAACGTTGACTTGTTACTAGAAACATACACTGATTAATATTGACAACAAGACAATACCCTCCCTCGCTCTACCTTTATTGTGTATAAATAATAATATTAACAATAATAATAAATGAATATTTTTGTGTCTGTATAAAAAGTGAAAAAAATCACCTAATTTTTATCATCATCAAATATTATTGAGATTTAGCCTCTCCTTATTTGCTCATAAAATATAATTTACATATATTATTATTCTGTAATTGTTCTTTCTATTATTATCAGTTATTATTAACATTGAGCATGTCCTTCTTTACTAATAACATTAAATGTGCATAGGTTATTATTGAAACAAGCTGGACACACGTACGTTTACTTTTCTTTTATTGATTATCAGAAAATTTGTACAAACAAGTCTTAATTTACCTTTTAACTGGTTATTCAACAATATATACTATGATATTTACCACATGAATTACGATGGAAAAGAAAATGAGCCAGATGCAGTACACGTTTGCTTTTACTTAGAGAAGAAGAGACGTAATTCATTTTAAGGGTTACGCAAGGGTAAAATGGTTGAGAAACGTAATTCTAGAGAGATGCTTTAATGAAAACAAAAGCTATCTTAGTTTAGTATACACCCAACCCACCCGGACACAAATCTGTATAATTTCTACGCGATGTACACTACAATACGTCGATTTGAAACTTTATTAAAATATTAAATATGTCCATGTTGATAAAAGTGTGTATTGGTATGATGACTACTGGCAAAGTTGTATATTGATATGATGACTACTGACAAAGTTGTATATTGATATGATGACTACTTATAAAGTGGTGTATTGGTATGATGACTACTACAACATTGTGTATTGGGATGATGACTACTGATAAAGTTTTGTATTGGTATGATGACTACTGAAAAAGTTGATGTATTGGTATGATGACTACTGACAAAGTTGTGTGTTGGTATGATGACTACTGACAAAGTTGTGTGTTGGTATGATGACTACTGACAAAATGGTGTATTGGTATGATGGCTATTGAAAAAATTGTGTATTGGTATAGTGACTACTAATAAATTTGTGTATTTGTACCATAACTACTGATACAGTTGTGTATTGGTATGATGACTACTGATAAAATTGTGTATTGGTATGATGACTATTGATTAAATTGTGTATTGGTATGATGACTGCTGACAACATTTTATATTGGTATGATGACTACTGAAAAAATTGTGTATTGGTATGATGACTATTGATAAAATTGTGTATTGGTATGATGACTATTGATTAAATTGTGTATTAGTATGATAACTACTGATAAAATTGTGTATTGGTATTATGACTACTAATAAAGTTGTGTATTGGTATGATGACTATTGATTAAATTGTGTATTGGTATGATGACTATTGATTAAATTGTGTATTTGTATGATGACTATTGATAAAATTGTGTATTGGTATGATGACTACTGACAAAATTGTGTATTGGTATGATGACTACTGATAAATTGTGTATTGGTATGATGACTATTGATAAATTTTATATTGGTGTGATGACTATTTATAAAATTGTGTATTGGTATGATGACTACTGACAAAATTATGTATTGGTATTATGACTACTGATAAATTGTGTATTGGTATGATGACTATTGATGAAGTTGATTATTGGTATGATGACTACTGATAAAATTGTGTATTGGTATGATGACTATTGATAAAGTTGATTATTGGTATGATGACTACTGACAAAGTTGTGTATTGGTATGATGACTACTTAAAAAAGTAATTAAAGCTCTAACTAGCACCGACTTTTAAGCTACAGTTTTAAAAAAAAATACTTAATAACAGAACGGGGATATGTTTTTTTTTAATACTAATAGGTCACATCTTATAAACGATTCGACAGATATTTGTTTTAATTGGACTTGAAAACGTCTATGTTGTAGTCTGTAGGAGGACATTTACGCTGTAATATGTGTCACGTGTGAGAAGTTTTTGCAAACAAACTCGGATCATTAAAAGTATACAGAGAAATAAAAGGAGAGTTATTTTTAGTGTTTACGGGAAGGGATACAATAGATTGAAGCTAAGTCGAGGACGTACCATGGAAATATCGATGAAGTAATTATGACTAGCAACGTCTTTTTGTTTGGAAGATGGCTGCAGGGAAGGAACTAACCATCTCCCACTAGATGGCGAAGTCAATGATGTATTCTTTTTAAACATGTTTGCACAAATGTAAATATTTCCGCAACTCAAAAGGGAGTAGTTTATTCAAAACTGTCTATTAGGGTTCGAGTCCTGCATTTGTGCTTAAGTGTTGAATCGAAAAATAACCCAAACTATTTAAGTTATTAGAAAAACTATTGTTATTTTCAAATCTTGTTTTATTTTACTATATTTGTATGAGTTGAAATATCTTCGAAACTGACACATCACTGTTTGACACGCGCAGAAGAAAGAGACGTTAAGAGAACGACAGATCCTAATGCTGACTTTTCCTGGATGTTCACTAAGGCTTACTTAGCCGGGTTGTGGTACTAATACGGCCCGGAATCAAACCTGTCGATCATGGGTGACCATGGTATCAACTGAAACTTCAATCTCGCTTCGCCTGGATATGTCTTAAAATATGGCAAGAAAAGTAATTTAATATTGAATTGAAATGACTTGGTTCATGTTTATCTTCATGTGCTATTTTAGATTTGTGACTGATTCGCAAACGGTATAAGCAACATCGCATAAATATCCCTCAGACCCTTGAGGGAGGAGATTCCTATATTTACTTTAACGCTATGCAGCTGCATAGGCTCTAGGGTGGCAACCACGACATGCCTTAGACAACATATATATTACATGTGTGCACAGATACTTTATGACCAATAAATGAATATAGTTTAGAAGGTAAAAAAAAGGTAATGTTAAACCTATTTTCCTTTCAAATGTTTGGCAATCATCAAACATCAATTTCCTATACTCGGATATACTTTCTACTAACACCGCTTACTCTGTAGTACTACGTGAACTAATTCCTTGGTTCCAGAGGTATATCTGGATGGCGGCTTCTCACCTAGGCTGTTGAAGTCGCGTTGTGTTAATGACCTGTAGCAGCAGGTATTACTGTCTATTTTTCTTTCTATTGTTGATCTGTCGTGATGTGTGCTGATTAATAACAGCGGTTTTAAATAATGAAAACACAGCATCATATGGGGTTAACAATATTTTTTTAAATTTTCAATTGTTTTCTATACAAGCATACTTAACCTGGGGCAGCTGAGTAGGTTTTCGTACCAATCAAGGATACGTCATGAACAATCAGTCCGATAGTGACTTTTTTGCTTTCGGTCTAAGGTGTGGTTCTGTTCACACCTAGGAGATCAATTTTCCAGTCTTTACTTCCTATCTATAAGGGGTTTGTTAATGGCTAATCGTCTGAGGCGCCCCTACTATTGAATGCTGACGGGGCTGCTCAGGCATTTTAGTAGACCAGTGCGTTTATCTTAGTGCACTGACGTTTTAAAACAACATCTGACTTTGTGTCTAACTTGATGCAGAGGACGTAAATAAAATAGTATGTGCATGCATAATATCGCCCCCCCCCCTCGCGCTATGGCAGGTTGGGAGCAGCTGGCTCCAGATCAACCCATTCTCTTTCGATTTCCAGTAAAAAAATATATACTTTCTCAGCTTATTCGCTAAGTGTATCTAGCGACTTCTTTTCTATGACAGAATATCCCTGATCGTAGCCATTTCTCTAAACTTATAATTTTTATGTTTCGAATTTTTTAGATGAGGATTGCTATTTGTATCATTTGGATCATTCGGACTACAGTTCTCATCTGTTAGCATAGACCCGTAGCACAGTCGATATAGTACAAACTAAAATACAGTTCTAAGTTATAGTCATCGGAAGGTTAAAGGTTCAATCCTCAGTGTGGATTATACGAAGAAAACTTCTCCCAGCCATAGCTAACGGAACTAGGGCATGCTACTCTTGTGGATTAAATAAAGGGTTTCGTTCGAAATTCCGTCCAGATTCCCAAGTTCGACAGAAATATTCCCGAGTTCGAAAAGATACCCTTGAAGAAGGCCCGAGGTAACAGTGGCCGAAACGTTGTGAGAATAACACTCAAGATGAGAACAGTAGTCCGAATAATTCAACTTATCATTTCTAATTGAAATTTTCACCACTAAAACCTTACGTGAAAAAAATACCGTTTTCACTTTGTTTTACCCACTCACATATGTTCCTGGTATGTATTAGATTTGAAAATTTATTTTATAGAATCCTGTAAAAGCTTATTCTATTCAGTTACGATTTACAGCCGTCAACATATGATGGCTGTAAACTCATGAATTTTCGGGTACAAATTTAAATACGGCTGACCTAGAGGAAGTGTACGCAATTATTCGTCTCCAGACGGATTGCTGGTGCAACTAAATTATTCATCCAATCATGTAGCTTGGACAGTTCCACATGTTTTGGACATTTTTTCTAATGAGTCACCACTTATCTAGGCAAAACACACTCGAGGATAAAGGTTTATGAGATTGATAGATTGCCAGTTGTCTGATGATGAATACTATGAGAGTATTGAAAATCTCTACGTACCTCTCACTAGCCAGAGTTACTAGCCTACCGGAAGTGAACAACAGCACTCACAATTTGTAAGTTAAATTCTTTTATCTCGATTCTATTAATAAATAACCATGTCAGTATATATACACGTACGCATCTATTCCACGCTTTAAATTAATAAAACTATCAGACAGTGCACTGTATGTGTGTGGCGTGGTTGTTTTTCTCGTCTCCACGTAACCTTGCTAAATGTTTATTATTATTTTTCTAATTCAAAATTAATTGAACATCTATTGAAATAAAAAAAATAAAATCAAGGAACAGCAAAAGGAAGTTTAAAAAAATAATATTTAAAGATAAATTGTAAACAAGATTATATTTTGCTCTTCACATAGACAATATATCTTCACCGAACACCGCCGGCAAATACTGCTAGTGCCATTATTATACGCGAACACTGAAAACAAACCTGGTCAATCATCGTGTATTTGCGCAAATCCAATTCTAGAAGAAATTAAATGTTGAATTTTCTTTATGTTCTTTATGTGATTTCAGTTTTTAGAAGGTTTAACCTTATTTGAATTTTGTTTGTCCATTTTTATTGTTTTATGTTTCGTGCCTATCAATAAGTTTCCACTGGCAAGTATATGGGATTAATATACACCATATATCCCCAAACTATAGGTGGGCATATTGCTGTAATGGATATTGATGCAAACTACAGAATCGAATAAACAGAATTGTAAGCTATACATACGTACGTACGTCATCACTTTTCACACACATGTACATATATGGCATCGTCAGATCAGTAAATATTTCATCTGATATCGCTATGGTTAAAAACTCGAGGTTATCCATTTAAAAATGAATTGTTCCAAAATCAAATTGCATCGTTACGTCGACTAAAACAATATAATTTTAAATAAATATATTTTTAAAAGTGAAATTTGTTATATTGATTTAAAGAATTTTTTACTGACAATTATTTTTACGGTAAGCACACAGAATAGTTATTGGTTTAAAAAGAAGTACGTTATTACAAGTTTAGATTTTAAAAAATAAATATAGAAATTAAAAAAAAAAAAATATATAAAATTGTTTAAAAAAATAAATGAATATAGAAAACTTTTAAAAAGTAAATAAATATAGAAAAGTTTTAAAAATTAATAAATATAAAAAAGTTTTAAAAGATAAAAACATATAGAAAAGTGTAAAAAAAATAAATATAGAAAAGTGTAAAAAATAAATAAATATAAAAAAGTTCTAAAAAATAAATAAATATAGAAAAGTTTTAAAAAAAATAAATATAGAAAAGTTTTAAAAAATAAATAAATATAGAAAAGTTTGTAAAAAATAAATAAATATAGGAAAGTTTTAAAAATTAATAAATATAAAAAAGTTGTAAACAATAAATAAATATAGAAAAGTATAAAAAATTAATGAATATAAAAAAGTTTTAAAAAATAAATAAATATGGAAAAGTTTTAAAAAATTAAATAAATATAGAAAAGTTTAAAAAAGTAAATAAATATAGAAAAGTTAAAAAAAAAATATAGAAAACTTTAAAAAAAAAAATAAATATAAAAAACTGTAAAAAAGAAATACATATAGAAAATGCATATGCGTTTCTTTTTTATTTCAAGAATATTTGGTCGACATTGACAATTATTTTCACGAAGAAATAAAGAATAAAATAATGCTTAATATTATTGATCCTGACAGACATCTAATATTTCAAAATTAATAGTAAATTATACGTTTCTTGCCCTAAAGGGTTTTTTGTACATATTTCAATTACACATAACACGTGCTAAAATATTCATTAGTTCTGGAATTGACTTATATCTAAAACAATTCTATTATAATTATTTTAATTAACCGAACAAGTCACCCATCACTGTCTTAGCGATCTATATATGTTTAACGTCCTCTCTCACTGTACCTTGATACAACCACTCTCTAATATTCCTAAAAGTCTCTGCAAATCTGTAGAGAATAAGTGCCCCTCTTTTTTCAACTTTGCCATCTTATTTACATGCGTGTGTTTGTACAGACCACAAACACGTAAGTAAATTAAATAGTAAACACCATGAGTCGATGTACCTCTGTACTCTCCGTAAGGATAGATAAAGAGACTTAACATATATTAATTTTCGAATGAAATCAAAGTAAAATAAATTATTATAGTTGTTGTGACCCAACAGGTTACCGGTACGTGTACTAATATAGAAGTATCTGCCGCGGTACATATGTTAAGCTCCAGCTCCTGTCATATCTTCACAATTTTACAAGTACTTCCACGGAATGTGCTCCGACGAACTTGCCGTCGCTCAACATAAATACCTATGTCCAACTCGACAATCAGTAAAATTCCATCCCTTCACTGTAGATATTTCCAGATGCCGGAAAGCATTCTACTGTAATAGCATCTTTTCTCAAACAGTTTGCCATTAGGATACCCTCCCTGCACCCTGTTTTCCGATCATACCAACATGTATAAATTAAATGTAATATGAACAAAAAATATTGCTGCACAACTCCCCACTTAGCATGCCCCTTAAAGCTAGCCCCTAATTCACAGTAGCTCCTAACGTCTTAATAGAAATGTGCCTTGCTATATATAAGGAAAAAATAACATAAATACTGTACATGTATAAAAAAATAAATGCGTATGAATCATCATCGCACGACATTTGGTCGTTTCCGTCGTTAACATTATTTGGCCAGTTTTTTAAAGGATCGGGTACTTACAGCAGGGATCACATGGGATTACCAACCTCTATAGTAACATCGGTGTTATTGAACCGATAGGATTCGAAGTTGGTCCGCTCAGGTCGTCAGTCGACATCGGTATCGACTTCATCACATCACTTCTATGTTTACAGTCTATAAAAGAAAGTAGAAGAGTAATACTTTAGAAGAGTAGTAAGTGGACCTTGGATTTAATTTCGGCAGCCTCGTAACAAACGCTTTCCTTATTTTGTCCTTTAGTCCTCACATTCAATAACCGATTTTTTCTGGCTCAGGATTTATCCAAATATCTTTTATCGTTGGCCAGATTTTGACATAGAAGTCGTATTTGTTTAGCTCCTTACATCAAGTGGCTTCATGTCTTGTTTGGAAGGATTTCCATGAAAAAATAGTGAAACCAAAAGAAAACAGTTTTTACTGGATGTTGATAAAACAAGGACTGTCGGACATTGAAAACTGTAACTTGTTAGACAAATCAGGCATAGACGGAAGTTTACTTATACAAATATGGTTGGATTGCCGAAAAGAATTGTGAACATTTTTTCGGATTCCATGGGTGGTATTTAGGTGGGGGGGGGCTATATTATACAACACTTAGATTTTATTAAAAATAAAATAACATTTTTTATTCACAATCTTTTTGCAAAATAAATTTATTAGTACTTGAACGATTCCAATATTTTCTTTAATCCGATAAAATTACCAATTCTGCTTTGAATTGGAGATTTTGAAACAATTTTTTCGGATTCCATGGGTGGTATTTAGGTGGGGGGGGGGCTATATTATACAACACTTAGATTTTATTAAAAATAAAATAACATTTTTTATTCACAATCTTTTTGCAAAATAAATGTATTAGTACTTGAACGAGTCCAATATTTTCTTTAATCCGATAAAATTACCAATTCTGCTCTGAATTGCAGATTTTGAAACCATTTCAGATGCTGATTCCGATTCTTTCCAAATGTAAATATTTTGTTATAAAGTTGTTGTTTATTTTTAATTTTCGGGTTACCATAAAACACGTGTAATGTGTACATACATTTTCGCAAAGTAAAAATACTCTTGTTGGACGGGGTACACAACACGAGTAAATATTTCAAAGTACTTTTTTCCTCAAATATTTTGTCAGAATTATGAGGCAACTAAAGATGTTTTTAAAACAAAGCAGCAGTTCGTCGTTAGCTGAAATATTTTAATTTTTATTTTATAAACAATTTAACATAGTCGACCAGAACCTTTTTTAGTACAAAAATGAATGAAATATCGACGAGTAAGGAACTTATTTTAAAGATGAACATACATTGAACTTGAAAACGACGATGTTGTAGTCAGCCGGGAAGTAGTCTCGTGCTATTGCGTTCCACAGACAGGTAGTTATTGAAGATAAACTTCGTTCATTGAAGTTCTGTTTACGTTTAGGTATATACAGGAGATTAAAAACATTATTTACAGTGGTTGGCGCTAGACGAGTTTTTTGCTGTGGAGATTTTACATAAGGGAAACCTAGATTGGAGCTCAGTCGAGCACACATCTATTTGATGATGGATGTAAAAAGAAATACTATACTATAATATAGTTAATAATTAGTTACTACATAATCCAATTCCTAAATTTTACCCAGCGAATGCATTTCGTCTTATGCGCTTACAAATGAGCTGTTTTAGAATTTTGTTAATGGTTGAAAATATAAAAAAGATTTAAGTATTTTTGGAGAATTCAAATTTTGAGAAGAATTTCAAAGCCTTTGAAGTTGGATAGAAAGTTATTTAAACTAAGGTAAAACCATTACAACAATATTCTCATAAACAACTATAGTTTCATCATAATTCAATTCCATTAATAATTTACTGAACGAACCCTACTGTAATAATCTGATTGAGTAACAATATAACGGCACAGTTTAATAACACATACCCCCACCCCTCCAAAAAATACGAAATAAAAACTAAGTGATAAGATTCCAGGGCAACGCCAGTAAGGTTCAGCTAGTCTTTTAATTCTTTCGTTAATACATTTTCATAGAAATAATTAAAACATAATTGTAATTGTATTATTTATTTTCTTTAGTTAATAATCTGAATTCAATAAACATCAATGACATTAGATTCAAAATAAAGAAACAGCGTCTGTATTCTGTCACGATCTTTCATACTGGCGTTGCCCGGGAAATAATGAGAATCCCGTGTACTCTTGCTCACAAAGTTTTACATCATATTATCATTTTAGTCTTTTTTTAATTACTAATAAAAACAAAAAACGTTATATTTACTGTTCATGGGCATACAGCGTGAATGTTGGTCCCAAAATAGTTTAGAAAACCTATAACGCAATTACTCCAACCATTATATTCTTTGAAAACTTTTACTCGAAAAAAGTTGTATTTGAGCTTGGTGTATATCTTTGTTTTGAATAGCATCACTTGTCAGGGATGACAGGAATCGATAATAAGACACTAGTAACTCAAAATTGAATCTAAAAAGATTTGAATGGTATCATGAAATTCCTTGACAAATATAATCCTTATATATTTTGCGAGATAACCCTATTTAGAGACACAGTTGATTTTTCCAAAAGGTATAGAATACTTTGACTGAGTCGAGTATTGATTTACTCCTCTCCAGCAGTTAGGCACAAGGCCAGTTTTTATCTTACTCCCACAAGTAAGATGTGACCCAAGGTCGGGTCGTGAAAGTGGGGTTTAAAAATTGCCTGGGCAGCCCCGTCGGCATTCCTCAGGCAGTAAGCAATAAACTTACTCCTCCCCAAAGAGGGGAGGCGAAGCCTGGGAGGGTGGACCTCCTAGAACTGCACAGGACATACCCATAGACCGGCGTAAATCAAGCCCCGAAGACCAAGACAATACCAGTCTATGGGCTGCAGTATCCATCGGAACAGATACTACACTTTGATCTTAGCCAAAAGGACTGAGTCGAGTAGCAACGCATTTTTCTGATACGTTAAATACAAGTCAAGAATCCGTCCTCGCAAATCAGTCCGCCAGAGATTGGTCCATTACGATGGCTTCATCGCTGTCGGAATGTCTTATTATTTCGGAGTACTCCTAAGAGATCCACCGTCTTAGGCCTTGCATTCCCTCTTACGGAAGGAATTAATTAATTTCTTACTGCCTGGGACATTCCCCACTAGGAATGCCGACAGGGCTGCCCAGCCAGTTTTTAAGATTTCCTCCTTTTGAGGGCGGGCGCTTACTTATTCTCCCTACTTCTGACATTGTGCAACATGATCCTAAGTGAGGAGGGTGTAAACACTTATTGCAGACAGGGTACATACAAGTCGAAGATCCGTCCTTGACAATCATTCAGACAAAAACTGCGCCCTGTGGTGGAATTTTATATATCGGGATGTTGTATTAGTTGTGCGTAGCCTTAAGATCTCCACACTCCCACGCCTTGCCTTCCGTTTTGGGGAAGGGGTTAGTTAATTGCTAACTGTCTGAGGCTGCCCATGATTGGTAACAATATATGGGACTATGCAGCATTTGATCATTTAAGGAGACAGCTAAACAAGAATTTGTTTACATTAGACTAAAAATAAAATAACAAATTGGCTAGTAAGTAACTTGCTCTAAAAATTAAAATACTGAAAAAGAAAAGTAAAGATAAAAAGGAACAGAAAATTGTCACATTTTTCTTGTTTTTACCCTCTTAATTCACTTGTGCCATCTTTACAAAGCTATTTTTCTGGTGTAAGTTTTGCCTAAATTCTTTATTATGATCTATAGAATTTAGTTGTACTGGTATCTTATATCAATAAATAGTAATCATTTTTATTCAGCAATGGAAAATTTAGTTGAAAAACAAAATTGAAAAGAATCGTTTTTGGAATCAGAAATGAAGCTAAACATTTTCCGATTCCGATACCACAAACAGTTCCGATTCTGCTTCCAATTAATAGCCCAACCACTACAATGTATGTGAACATATCTTTCCGCCCCAAATAAAAAAAATATCAGTGGAACAATTTATATAAAGTTATGAACCCGGCCCCTTTCCATTATTAATTAGTAAAATAGCGATTTGTGCTAATATTAGTATATAATCAATAAGTATTTTTCCCAAATTAATTGATCGAAAATGAGTTGATATGCCGTATTAAATCCATACTTTTTAGTCATCTTGGAAGCAATATCGTCATTAGTTTTTCTCCAATAATCAATCATTATCTCAATATTATTGTAGAGATCATCAGTTGTTTGCCATGAAAAACTGTTCCGGAAATTTAACAACAAAACAGTATTTTATCTCATGGCTTCCCAGCAGTGTTGATCAGACACCACTACCATTTAAAAATAAGGAGAACAACTTTCAAGTATCAGATCTGGGGGTTTGCTCCAAATTATTGTTTTGCTAACCTATTTTGTTATCAAAAATGTTCTTATATATATGTGTGCGTGTGCGGGGTATATATATATATATATATATATATATATATATATATATATATATATATATATATATATATATATATATATATATATTTATATATTTATATATATATATATTTATATATTTACAATACATATGAATATATATATTGTATATGTTTATTGTATGTGTTATTTATAAAAGACTCATGTTAGTATTTATATGAAATAGTTAGAAAAAAGAATATAAACAGCGAGAGAGGGGACGTCAATGATACATTTTGCAACCATAATCCTATACATTTATGTAATGGTATTGTAATTACGTGTATATATGTACACGTCAGTGTATACAAATAGAAAACACAAAGAAAAAGAATACTGAAATTCAGCAATAAAAAAATCTAGACTTGATTGTTTTATAGTATAAGGCGGAATTTAATTCTTTATAAATACGGAATTTACCGAATATTGACGTATCCGGCCGAGCTATGTATAATTATATTACGTACGAAAGTAAATACGCTGAAACCTTACAAATAAAAGAAAAAAAGACTCATCAATATGTTCATATCTTTGGGTATTTTTCAGAAAATATTCAAACAAAGTTTTATAAAAAATGATGCGCGGACGGAATTCCGGAACTCCATCTGATTGTTTGATAGTAAAAAACAGTAATTTTTTTGTACAATTTTTATAGTCGGTAAAAGTAGCAATTCTTGATCTACGAGAAACTGAAGAGTTTATTCTTGTATTCCATTTCCATTTCGTTCGCATCGATGGGGTCTCGACTATCGTTATAGAAAACATGAAATATGATCTAGCGCTCACACGTTGACGATAACGCTACATAGAAGAGGGAGAATGAATCCTGATCCCAGGGGCTTCCAGTAAGTTATATTGAAAGGGGTAATGTATCATTCAAGAGGCACTCCTATATTACGCCATTAAGCTGTGTACAGAAGAAACGATGCCGGTATAGAACACAGTCCCTGTTGTATCGTAACATGGTGATGAAATCGTATCTTCAATCTACAAATTGTAAAAGCGGTGAATTAAGAGGGTCGGAAAATAAAGATCGCGTCGAAGACTCGTTTTGCAATAAACGAAGAAGCGAAGGACAAAAGTTTCGAAAGCACACACACACATACACACACATACACCCCCCACACACATATATATGTATATATATATATATATATATATATATATATATATATATATACATATATATATATATATATATATATATATATATATGAGCGTGGGTGTTTCTGCTAGGTTGTGGGGCTATGTGCTTCATGTGTGTGTTCGAAAAAACATACTAACATACAATAACAATGTTCATACTACTTAATGATAGACGCATGTATATATGTATATAAATATATATATATACATATATATATACATATACACACATATATATATACATATATATACATATATATATATACATATATATATGCATATATATATATATATATATATATAATAATAAAATAAAGTAATACGGAATCACATAATCACCCTTGCAATAATTTATTTCAACCTGATGGCATTATCAAGCATCCAAGTGAGGTGACTCCATTTTTGAAAGTTATATATATATATATATATATATATATATATATATATATATATATATATATATATATATATGTATGTATATATATATATATATATATATATATATATATATATATATATATATATATATATATATATATATATATATATACATATATATATAAGTAAGTATGAGATTAAATGTTTTTATTTATATGAACTGTTTCTGACAAAAGATAATTAAGAGCCAGGTTAAGCGTATTTGTAACCGCAAGCCGATAACTATATGTAAAGTATTATATGTGTATGTTATATTGTATAAAAGTACGTTATTATTATTTATGTAAATATGAATATATATACATATATATATATATATATATATATATATATATATATATATATATAAATATTTATATATATACTGAAACAAAATATATACGTAAAATATTAGTTTGTTGTGTAAATATATTTATGACATTATAATAGATAGTTACATATTAATGTCTGTGGTATGTATATATATATGTACACGTAAGTGCATTTCGTTATTTAGAATTAACTATTTTTATATGCATATGTGTAAATACACATGTACAGAAATCGGAAATATAATTATATATTATAATATGTAAATTTGTGTATATAAATATAAACATATTATAATGTATACTTGATTAAACAAACGGGGCAATATATATGTATATATATATATATACTTCTTTGTAATATTGCAGAGAACATCCCAGCAGAGTGGCTCCATTAATTGAGAATTAAAGTTAAAAATGAAAAATTAAGAGCGTAATATGACAGATGACAACAGAAGTTGAAGAGAGCCGGATGGCTAAGTCCTTCTGTGCTTGAAACCGACGATACAAATGTTGTAATAATTTCTCTGTGCCAAAATAACATATATATATAAATATATATATATATATATATATATAAGGGGTTTATATATATATATATATATATATATATATATATATATATATATATACATATTCATATACATATATATATATATATATATATATACATATACATATATATATATATATATATATATATATATATATATATATATATATATATATTTCCCTTATTGTTTCATTTTACTTCAGTTAAAGTCATCAGAAATCAAGGGACACTACTCTGGGGCTAACACTTGATCTCTATAAAAGATACTTAGAAATTTGAATATACCATTAAAGTTCTTATTTTCTGTGAAATGTCGAATTTGTAAATAATTTAAACACATTAATTATCATCTCCCCAATGGACCAGTTAACTATGTTATAAAATATTTTTCTTGTTATGTTTAGTATTACCATATTCCAGGACAAGAATTCATCTAGTCTGCTTGAGTATCCAGCTATGTGCCGCTACTTGAAATAACATGACTAGAAGAAAGTGCACCATTCCTCATATAAGCCAGAATATGAGGGGATCTTATTTTGGCGTCGAATACTATGTTATTTTTATTACTTGTTGGGTGAAGTATCCTCATGTCAGGTTGTCCTTAAAATCCCTTGGACAAACAGACCGAAAGGAACTCGATCATGGTGTCTAGTCAGTAATTCAATCTCCCAATGTAGGTTATTCAAACTCCCCAGTATATTATTCAAACTCTTCTTTAGGTAATCAAATCTCTTCTCTATATATGTGTGTGCTTGTATATATATATATATATATATATATATATATATATATATATATATATATATATATATATATATATATATATTAATATTAAATAAAGTGTTACAACAACATCCGGACCAAGGTTTCAGATCCGAGAAAATCGGACCTTCATCAGCGGAGTCGTATAGCTTAATGAGTGAGAACAACCGCCAGGAATTTCAAAATATTGTCCGTTGGAAAGATGGAACACTTTCAGATTTAAAATTGTCACGTGCGTGGAATATTCGTAGTCAGTTATGGAAAAGTTTCAGATCAAAACAACAGCAACGCTGTACATCGAAAAAGCAAGAAATTAAATGGGAATAACGTTAACAGTTGGACAGATGGGAATCTAGCAGGTTTAAATTGTCACGTGCGTGGAATTACGTCGCCCGTTATGGAAAGTATTCAAATTTAACTAATAGAGACGCTATATATGTTATCGAAAGTAAATGGAGATAACGTTAAAAATAAAAAATAAAAATAAATTTATATTGAAATAATATGCTAATGTAATAATATATTTCTAAAAATATTAAATAATAAATCATTAAAAATAAAAATTATAATTAAATAAATTGTAGTCATCCCATTTATAAATTTATGAAGTCGTAATGGTACTAATCATAAAAAAATGTAGGTACTAATAATAAAAGGGGGGGGATAAAGAAAGATGTAAAATAATAATGAAGAAAAATAAAGAAAAATAAAGAAAAATGAAGAAAAATGAAGAAAAATGAAGAAAAACAAAGAAAAATAAAGATGAAATAAATACACTGTTAGATAAAATAAAGGATAAAAAAATTGTGTAAAAATAAAAATAAAAGATAAAAGGCAAGAGAAGGAAAAATGGGGATATGGGGTACTCTACATTTGAAATTTTAAATTGGAATTAAAAATTTAAAAAATTTAAAAATTAAAAATTTAAAAACAGTTATATACATAAATATAAAAACAATCCATAATTAAAACATGCAATAATAGAAATCAAGTATTGGGGCCACAGTCGGGATACCATAAGTTCAATCCGAAATTCGGAAGGCGAATTCATCATCATGAAATCCAAAATCCTAAAATACCGTATTCTGGGTACTCTGCGGTTATGACCTATGTATTTTGTTCTGCCCAATTTATCAGAAGTGCCTTTCTCCTGTGGATACAGTCCTTATATATCTCCCCTTTTTTGTTTAGGCATATAATGTTAGGGTCATTGATGGTTCGCAAGATTTTATATTTTTCAGCATCGCAAAGTGCACAGCGGCCTGATATTGGGGAATATGGTTTTCGTCTTTCAATTAATTTCCAACTGATGGTAGGTTTCCCTCATCCTTTAGTTCCCATACACGGGTCCCTAAAGCTGTATTTACTCTATCTCTATATTTGAAGGTATGCCTGTGGGCATATAGTCTTTGCTTAAACATGCCCTTTGTCATCCCAATGTATATCTTCTTCTTGTCCGTTGGTTGTCTGGAAATGCTCGCCTCGTATACTATTGATGTTACTTTGCAGTTCCCATCCAAGGGGCATTGATCTCTGGTTGTACAGGAGCAGGCTGTATCCTCTATTGGCTTAGGTTCGGCTGTTATCATTTTCTTCATAGATGGGAAGCATGAGTAACTCGTTTTTATAGAGTTCCTGTTAAAAAAATTGTGGAATCTGTGCTGTGGTGGGATATATATATATAGGGTGTTTGTCTGTGTTTCCGTGTACTTACGTGAGTATAAGTTATTATTGATAATGTGAGTCGTCTTAATAATATACACAATAACAATTAAAATGTAAATAAATACCTGCACGAGATCAAATAACGATGCCCCCTCTCTCTCTCTCTTCTATGTATGTATGTATATATATATATATATATATATATATATATATATATATATATATATATATATATATATGTATGTATATATATATGTATGTATATATATAAATATATATATATATATGTATATATAAATATATATGTGTATGTATATATATAATATATGTATGTGTGCGTGTCTGTGTGTGGGTGTGTATGTGTATCGCTCACCTATATACAAGATTCAGAAGTAACCGCACGTACACATGCTCACAGGCAAACACACACACGTGCACGCACACAGGCGCGCGGACACAATAGCCGATTTGGCGACAGGGCAATAAAAAATAATAAATTTCAAAAGAATCTACCCTCTTACATAGGCAAGGAATTCTGCATCATCTCTTAAGAATCTTACAACACTCTCGCGCTTGAACATCTCAGCGATATCACCCTATACACACCCGTTAATAACACCTCAGTTACCCAAATACAGACCACTATCAATAATGCTTGGTTTCAAATTTGTATTAGACGGAATCTCCCCCCCCCAAAAAAAAACACAGGCTCATCTTCACTACTAAGAATAACAGACTGCCCCCATTTTATACCCTCATGAAAACACACAAAACTAGCAACCACACACAGATCAGACCCATAGTCTCCAGTACTGAGGGACCCCTTTATAAGATCTCCTAGCAAACCCCTCTCAATTACTCAAACCCCTTCGATCTACCTTTCCTGCCCATGTAAGCAGCTCTGACCAAGTGTTAAATAGAGTGAACTCACTTCAACCCCAAAGCTACGCCTCAACAATTACATTTTTAGCATTGACGTTGTCTCTCTTTACACTTCCATACCCGAACACCCTGCTATCAACCTGGTAACCGACCACATCTCCTCTAATAATCTCGACTGTTTCGGGATTACCCCCACAGATATACATAACTCCTATATATCATCGTCAACAATACCTATTTCACATTCCAGCAAAACACATACAAACAAGTCTCTGGCTTATCCATGGGCTCCAGTCTTTCTGGCCTCTTAGCCATTTCTTACATGGACAGACTTGAGAAACAACTTCTAACCACCTGCAACTCCTTCATATTCTTCATGAGATACATTGACGATATTCTTATTCTCACATCATCTCGTGATGAAACAACCACTATTTGCAACACATTCAATAATACTGACCCCACCTACAGTTCACTATCGAACACCCGGACACCTCAGACTCACTCTCACTCTTAGATGTCAATCTTGGTATCTCTGAGAATGGATCAATACACACTACCTTTTATAGAAAACCCGCCTGCAGAAAACTCTTCATCCACTTTAAATCCGCCTTACCTCTTAAAGCAAAATTAAGGTATGCACGCACAGAGATCGCTCGTATACAAAGTAAATGTTCCTCTACTACTGATAAAACTACACACACTAAGGCCTTCCACCAGGCACACTTAACCAACCCATTCCCCCTTCTACAATAGGCAGCTTCAGTAACACCAAAAAACGCAGACAAAACTCCCTTACCAACACCTGCTTCCGCCAACTCCTTTCCTTTAGCGATAGTATTACATCCGCGATCCGCAAATCAGTACGTAGTGAGAATCTTGATATTAAACTCACCATCACAGGAACTACCCTTCGACAACACCTAACTAAAAACACAGTAACCACATTTCTGAACCCTGCACCCTAGCCAATTGCCCCATTCCCAACTCTGGGCTCTGCTTTCGCACTTACACAGTCTAGAGACTACAATGTGTGAAGTGCCAGAATTTCTACATCGGTAGCACTTTTAGGCCTCTTCACCAACGCGTCAAGGAACACTTATACACCCGCAGTTCTTCTTTCTATAAACACATCTTATGATGTGGCAACACACAACGCATTATCGATGTCCGTATCCTTGCCTCAGTTAGAAACATCGGTAATCCTAAAATATCGGAAGCTATTCTTATCTCTAAATCTAGACCCGCTTTAAATAGCAGATCCGAGCTTTGTTCCACTTTCATTCTTTAAATCCACTCTACTTCCTAGATCATTTTAACTCTACTAACCTTGGGTCATGCTTTATACTCCTTGTTCCCACTCTTCACACTCTCACTTTCCTTGTTTTTCATTCCATCTTCCCATACGTTTATTTCCTTATATTCCTTGTCGATACTCTTGATAACTACTCCTCCCACTTCCTATTCATAGAGTAATTAACCCACACTATTTAGACTTTATTCCAATAATTTATATATTGTATATTATACTTACACTTAATTAGTTTTATTCACTATGGAACAATTCGTTCACTATGCAATAATAAATGTTAATTTTAATTATATATACACCCTTTTTCCCTCCTTTCTCTTCTAACAACCTCTTACTCCCACACTCTAGGTTGAGTATAATGTAACAGATGAAGACTTAAGATAGAATAATTATATCCTTCTATCTGACCATGCATTATTTTACTTTACATATTTATTCCTCTTAAACCATTTTGTGCATATCTCTAATGATCCCCTTTAATCTTTACCTGACTATTCGAACCTATATTTACTATTGCAACACTTAACATAAATATTACATTTTAAATATTTAATATAAAAATAAATCAATAAATTAAAAAATATATATATAATAATCAAGAAAATGTAAATAATAAATTAAAAAAAAAATAATAATAATAGAAAGAACAACAACAAGAAAATAAATTAAATCCAAATATTATTATTTAAGATTAACTAAATTAATCAGTATTAGTAATATATTACATATCTCAACTATTGCATTTTCTGCAGGACTTGTCTTTTTTTCTGCAAATCTCATGTTCCTATTGTTTGAATAACAGCGTCCACTTAAACTGACACAGCCATTCCAACTTTTGTTTTCATTTTGAAAAAGAGAGGTTGTTATTCTCGAAATGATCAAAGTCTCTACCATTCCGGAACTTTAAATATTTAACAGTAAGCCTATGTTACAATTTACTGTCTTCATATTTAAATTTTGAAATATAAATGAATAGATTTGAGATGTACCGTCTCTTGTCATTTATTTTTTATGTTTGTTTATTGCACCTTCCGGTTGTTCAAAATGGCATTGCTTCTGCCACCGAATTCTCACCTTCATATTTACATATATATATATATATATATATATATATATATTATGAAATCGCACATGATAAATAAAAATTTAAACACATTGTAAAAAATATTTAGAAATCGGAGCTGAAGAGACAAAAAATGATATCCCAATTTTGTCGACTGATTTAATGAATAATATTATATAAAAATAGCCTTGTTAAAAGAATAGAGGGCGGTATTTTTTAATATTATTTTTCAATAATTGTGCTCCCCGATCGTTTACAGTATTTTCTGAATATTATTATTGTTAAATAATTATTGTTAAATGATCCGCCTAAAAAAATCGTGTGGTAATTAGTAAAAAAACATTTTTGTAAATATTTATTAAGGAATATATGAGGCTTACTGAAATAAGAATACAGTAATAAAAATAATACTAGCCGAATACTAGTTAATGTAAAATACTTGTAGAAGGGGAGGGCTGTATGGTGAGTGGGGAATTTGTGTGTTGGAATTGGTTTTAATTTCGAAATTATTATTGTCTTTCGCCCTAAACACGTCTTTACTCACGGCTCCCCCCTTTTCTTCTTTTTCAAATAATAAATACACTCAATTGACCTAAATCGAGCTAAATTCTCAACCACCGCCAATCTCTACTGGCATCGGACTTAACATATGCCAAAAATAACTTCATCACTAGAACCCCCCTTTACTCCCCCTAGTCCCCCTACCCCCTTTCCCATCAGCAGTCATGGCTTTTTCTTCTAACCCTCCTACCATTTGCCCCACCTACCTATTTCCTTCCCACCTCTTAATTTGACCTTGATTTTAACTTAGGGCTTCTTTTCTCAGAACTACTTCAATTTTCCATTCCCATTGCTAATGTCATTCGCTTACGACTCATTTCTTGGCCGAGGAAGCATTGGTTTTAAATGTCCAGATTTCTTCATTTTAATTCCGTTAAGTGCGCTCCATCTACGACTTGAATTCAATTTTCACCATTGGATTTACTTCATTTTAAACGCCTTTCTGTAATGCCTCCACGAAACTTTTTCTTCTCCATCGAAACTTCCTTCCATTGGACACCTTATCGGCGGACAATTACCACCTGGACAAACCCAATATCTTTTTACACGAACTTTTTTTCACCCATTATTTTTTTAAATGTTGAATGTTGGCTTTTCTATTGCCAACTTATCTATCTGTATAATTGCTCTGATGATAAGATCTCGATCATTGAAAAGCCTTGGCTTAAGGAAAGAATAATAAACATAATTTTATTACAGAATATATCTTGCATTGAACAATCGAAGTTTGATATAAATTTGGACATTCGTTCATGTTTATCACTCTTCGTCCATCTATCTTTATAATTTATAATCTCGTATATTGAGCTTTTACCATTTCACTATAGGTTCTTTCTACTAAAAGTTTACTTTTAGTTTAATATTTATTCTATATATGTATATACATATATATATATACATATATATACATATACATATGTATGTATATATATGTATATCACAATCACGTATATATATATAACAATCACATATAAATATATACCACAATCACGTATATATATATATACCATACTATATATATATATACCATACTATATATATATATATATATATATATATATATATACATATAGATAGAGCATTGTGAACCTATTCATATATATATACCATACTATATATATATATATATATATATATATACCAATATATATATTTGTATATTTATTCCAAATTTCATGACATTTTAATATTAGGATTATTTTCAAATAGCATGGATTCAGCAGACATTACTATGATTCAAACTGCTTAGAGGTTGTTCATATATTAACACACTATATATATGATTACATTTCAGATAGTAAAGTACGTTCACCATCAGCTTGTATATTATTTGAATGGAAAATGCAAATATTGTTTAGTAGGACTTCATAATAGTTGTATCTGCACGATGTGTTATGCAAGCAATTAGAGAGAATTTCGTCTTTTTCGTGAAACATGTTACCAGTTAGTTTAATTATGGATACTAATTCCTCTATAAAATAATTTCAAAGCATATCTAAAGGCTTATAAGTGTTCACTTTTTATAACTATGAAGGATTCAATGTTAGACAGAATATTTTTTTTAATATTCCATACATGTTTATACGAGAAAAGAAACATTTAAAAGATAAAGTTAAAGTCTTTGTATGGAAATCATTCACTTTATTTTGTATCGTTTTTCCTATTAATATGCGGTGTTAAATTATTTCTGTTGGAGATATTATTTCTACTGTTGTAGTCAATATTTTACTCGATTATATATATATATATATATATAGAGAGAGAGAGAGAGAGAGAGAGATTAGAGATAGAAGAAAAAAGAGTGATACATATGCGACGAATGTCCAGATTTATTTCAAATTTTAATTGTTCAATGCAAGTAATAAACTAGTGTTTATTATTCTTTCCTTAAGCCAAGGCTTTTCAAAGATCGAGATCTTATCATCAGAGGAGAAATACAGATAGATAAGTTGGCTTTCGAAAAAAAATATATTAATATTTGAAAAATATGAAAAATATTATTTAAAAAACGCAGTGAAAAAAGAAAAGTTTCGTAAAAAAGATATGCGGTTTGTTCGGGTGGTAAATTTCCGTTGAGAGGAAGTCCGATGAATTGTAGAACGGGAAAAAATATTTGCAAAAATATTTGCGTCGGAGCAGTGTGGAGAAAAGTGTTCAGAATTATAGGTAAATCCAAATGCACTTAAAATATATATCCTCAACTGTATATATTTGTGCATATATACGTATAAAACGTGTCAGTATTTAGGCAGAATGCTTTTACTCAAACAAACATTGTTAAACGTGAAATAATTACATGTCTGTATTAAACCATTTTATTACTTCGATTTTGCTGATAATTTTTTGTGTCAAAATTAAAAATAATAAATGTTATCTAAGTATAAAAAATTAATAAATATTTTTTTTAATACAGTAATCTAGATAACGTATAAAACTAGTAACAATATTATTTAATGCTTTACGGAAATACATTTTAAATATTCTGCCACAAAAAATATTTACATATATATATATATATATATATATATATATATACAGGGTGGGCAAAAATAAGGGTCCTATTTTTTAAAATTCATAACTTTTTTATTTATTGATTTTTTAAATTTTTTTTTAGAATAAGTAAAGGACCCCTTCCGAAGCAAGCATGAGTCGTATTAGCCCTAAGGAACGTACCCTCATTTAGAAAACATTATTTTTGCTTAAAAAACTCAAAACAGTGTAAAAAACAATACTTTAGTTTTTGTAAGTTTTAAGAAGTGTTTTTCGGCTAAAATTTCTTTTGTTTATTTCAAAATATCTCGGAAGGGTCAGTCTACACACATATAAAGTTTGGTGAGTTTAACTTTTATTTTGTGGAAGTTATTCAAATTCAAGTTATTCAAATTTAAAGATAGGACCCTTATTTTGGCCCACCCTATATATAGTCTAAAGAAGCTTTGGGTCATGTTAAACAAAGAAAAAATGCAGTGATAATTCCAAGGGATACTAATTAAATCCTGAATATCGCAGAGGTAGCACTTGCATAAGCCATTTACCGCTTGAACATTTACCAATGCCAAAGAGGATTTAAGTATATAACAGTAAACCTAAAAGAGTGGAGATGAACTTGAATTGTGTAAATAGGAAATAGTTATTATCAGCTGTTTACAATGTAACTGTGTCGGAGATTTAAAAGCAGGACCGTTATAAAATTGAGTACTCGTCAGTGATACTGATCAAATTAGCACTTCTCCAATAACCAAATGAAAAAAAAATCAGTTTTAATTTCGCTATTATATATATATATATATATATATATATATATATATATATATATATATATATAACAAAATAAATGAATAATACTACTACTACTAATAATAATAACAATTATAAAACATTACCTTTCAGACTACCGTGTTATATGGTTATTTTCATATAAAGTGCTGCTGCTACTACTACTACTACTACTACTACTACAACTACTACTACTACTACTACTACTACTACTAATAATAATATCTTAAGAACCATTCTGCGATCTGGTAGTTCTTATATAGGAATTATATAGGAATGAACTTGAATTGTGAAATAGGAAACGGTGATCATCAGCTGTTTACCATGTAACCGTTTCGGAGATTTAAAAACAAGACCGTTATAAAATTCATGGCTCTCCAGTGATACGGATCAAATTACAACTTCATCTAATATATATATATATATATATATATATATATATATATATATATATAAGTAAATAAATAATAATAAGAATTATTATTATTATTATTATTATTATTATTATTATTATAAAACATTACCTTTCAGACTACAGTGTGATATGGTAATTTATATATTGAGTACAACTACTACTACTACTACTACTACTACTACTACTACTAATCATAATAATAATACTAGTATCTGAACACTCCATTTAAGAAGCATTCTGCGATATCGTATTTTGCATATAAAATTATATAGGAATAAAAGATGCATAAAAAGCTTAAGAACCAGATAAGCAGATAGTGAAGAGGAAGGAAACCTTGCAAATACCCAATACGTAGTCTAAAGACGGTGTATGCCATTTTAAACAAAGAAAGAAATTCCCAGGAATACTAACTAAATACAAAAATATCGCAGACTAAGCACTTGCATCAGCCGACTCACCGCAAAGTAAGTTACAAATACAAAAGGGGATTGAAGTATATAACAGTAAAACAAAACCAGAGGACATTAATTATAATTGTGAAATAGAAAACGGTGATCAGCAGCTCTTTCCCATGCCACTGTGTCGGAGATTTAGAAACCAGACATTTATAGAATTCACGACTCTCCAGTGGTACTGATCAGGTGACCACTTGCTCAATAGCAAATTTAGAAAAAATTCAATATATATATATATATATATATATATATATATATATATATATATATATATATATATATGTATATATATATATATATATATTTATATATTTATATATATATTTATATATATACATATATATGTATATATGTATATATACATATATATATATATAAATATATTTACATATATATATATTTATATATATATATATTTACAGATATATATTTATATATATATATATATATTTACAGATATATATTTATATATATATATATATTTATATATATATATTATATATATATTTATACATATATATATTTATATATATATATTTATATATATATATATACATATATATATACATATATATATATAAATATATTTACATACACATATGTATGTATATATACATATATATACATATATACATATATATACGTATATCTTATGTATATATATGTATATATATAAATATATATATATATAATTATATATACAAATATAATTATATATACATATATATATATACATATATATATATACATATACACATATATATATATACATATATAAACATCCCGGCTTGACGGACTAACTTGTCTAGCCGCACTGATGAGCTGTGAAACAGCGAAACAGTCTGTATGTGGGTGACTTTATATATATATATATATATATATATATATATATATATATATATATATATATATATACATATATATAAGTATATATATATATATATATATATATGTATATATATAAATGTATATATATATTTGTCTGGTGTTCAAAGATTAAAATTGTAAATGTTCGTTTTAACGTTTACCACTTTCACATACGGCGTTCTCGGCTGTTTTTTGAAATTTCTTTTATTTTCATAAGCTTCTTGTTTTTTTTTTTGGTTGTCACCTGAAGATCATACAACAAAGAAGTGCCGTTTTAATTATGGAACATTCAATATGTGTTTTTCGTATGATAAAGCAGATGACTTTTATTATGTTATGTTGTGCTACATGAAAAACAACAACGTGTATAATGTTTCTCTCTCTCCATCTCTCTCTCTTTCTTTCTCTCTCTCTCTCTCTCTCTCTCTCTCTCTCTCTATATATATATATATATATATATATATATATATATATATTCACATATTTATTACATATAGACGTTAGCGTTCGTCTCTTATTACTTTGATCAGTGTAATAAGTAACAGTTCCAGACGGTCAGAATACACGAACGTATTTCACAGAATCAGCTTAACATCTGTAAACACTCGCTCTATCATCACCTGAAACTATCACCTTATTATGGAAAATACAGATCCATATTATCCTTGAATCGGACAACAGACAAACACCTATCAAGAGGGTTCGACGAACGTATTTTGAACATTGATGTAAAGCTGATTGACAGTGCATTTTTAACATTCTTGAAAGTATTCGACTTAAATTTCTTAAAGGGACTTATTGTAATAATAGTTATTAATAAATATATTTTTATAAGGCTAGCGTTTAAAGCTTATCGCCTTAATCAGTGTCGGAAAGTAACAACTTCAAAGGTTCAGAAGGCACGAACCCAGTTCACAGAGTTAGTCTAGAATATGAAAGCAGTCTCCGTATTCTTACCAAAAACTATCACTCGATTATTGAAAATTAAGATCTATATCTTGAAGGGGGCAGAAGACAGAATACTAATTGACAGGGTTCGACAAACGTATTCGCAACTTTGTTTAACGCAGATTTACAGTCTATTTTAAACATCCTCTAGGGTGATCGACTTTAATTTTCTACAAGCGATTATTATAATTATATTTATACATGAATATTAAATCATTTATAACCTACAGACGCTAGCAGTGCAATCTTATTGTTCTAATCAGTATAGAAAAGAAACAATTCCAGATGATTGGAAGGCGCGCACCCAGTTAATAGTCAGAATGTGCAAGCAGTTGCACTAATGCGTGTGTTCATTTAGGCAGCATGTTTTCATTAAAACAAATGTTCTTAAATAATATACATACATACACACACCCCACACACATATATATATGTATATATATATATATATATATATATATATATATATATATATATATATATATATATATATATATTTAATATCACGCAAATGCCAGCGAGTGAAATAGTGCCCGATGAAACATTTGCAACTGTTTAGTGGAATTTAGAAAGCAAATAGCAATTCAGACCTCCCCCAACTCTTTGGTTTTTCTTCTTTGTATTCAGATCGACACATTGGCGATTCTAACATTAATTTTATATTAATATTAATGCGAACACCCGCGAACCATAATGTTTACTGTCATTTTACTAATAATATGTAAACACATTATATGCTATACAGAATAGATCCGGTTATTAGAATCAAGGTTAGATCATGCTCCTCGGGTATAATGCAATTACACACTTGCTAGTACCATTTACTTTTGATATTCAGATTTCAGTGTCCGGAGGAAGTATTTTGAATAGGTCAATGAACCCTTATATATAAGGGAGTTCTTTATTTGCCATTAGCGGAGGCTTACGCCGGCTACGCATCATATTAGACACTCCTTTGACATACTTTTGTCTCATAAAAGTATTTTTCTTGCTGAGGTCACCGATTTGGTTTCCGCTAGAAACTCGTGTATACATCTGATTGGAAAACAATTTGCTGTGCATTGTCTATCCGAGCGTGATCTGAAGCAATTGTTTTACAATGACTTTGGTGAAGTACATCAGGGGATTCCTTCACTATACCAACTTGCTCATCAGCCGCATTTTTAGTCAGCGGGCACAAAAGTCTGAAACCAAGCCGAGCTTGGGTAGCATAGCCAATAAAGCTTCATCGGTGCCATAAACATCGGTAAACTCCCATTATTCCGGTACTTTGGTAGCCCGATCACCAAGCGCTTCGACTCTTCACGATTTTAAACCGTTGTGTTTCAAGTTCCTTTCCACTGCGGAACCTTTTCTTTTTTTAACAGTTATCAAGTCGACTTATTTTTCTTTGTCGACGTCCCACCCACAATGGACTCGCCCACGATTCATTTTTGCCACTCTTCATTATCTTACATATGTATGTGTGTGTATATATATATATATATATATATATATATATATATATATATATATATAACATTTTTTTCAAAATTCCCAAAAAGATTAATATTTTTAAAAAAGCAAAATAACAGTATTTATTTAAATTTCATTTTATATTCATATATGTATGCATTGTTAGCTAGAACATATCTCTGCATCTTTATCTTAATAAACACACGTCAATGTACTTTGGTGTAACCTTACTATTTTCTTTTTGTTTATATATATGTGTGTGCATCTTCTATATCAAAAACATCAAGAAGCCCGAACGCTAATGGAGTTGTTAAAATGGTACACAAAAGGAGGAACAGCAACAAAAAAAAAACAAGATAAAAAACAATACTAAAACAATGAAATGCGTTCTGAATTATCCCCACTCATCTTCTTGGTATATCTTCTTCATCTTTATCTACGTATAATATATATGTTCGTTCTCGCAGCGGAGTGGGTGGGTTAAGTAGCCAATAAACGAAGAAACATAAACAAGTAAAAAAAAAAAAGAAGAAAATAATAATAACGATGAAGAAAAAAAAAAACGTAACCGCCTACCAGGATCTCGGGGACCACACTATAGAAGAGTGGATCTCCGAGAAGATTAAATAGTCCTGCCAAAAACATTACACTCCCATGTATCAACGACGATGCTTTTCGTCGGAGAAACGAAAAGCAAAAAGCAAATAAAAATAAACACCCTGGAAAAAACCATGTCGGAAATCATTACATGCGAAAACAAATCATAAAAACGTAATAAAGAAACAACAACCAGAAAATAACAGAAACAACAACAAAAAAGAAACAGCGTCCGCTAAAATGGCGGGGATTTGTGCAACTCAATCCCGTAATACGTCAGCTGACTGGATCCATTTTTCCTTTACTTTTTCTGGTCTAATCTTGTGAGTTAAGACCTCTCTAGAGTCTCCGTCCGAAAGCTGATCCCTTATCTCAGGACCTTGTAGGTTTTTAATACAAACAAAACGCACAGGAGGAATCCATGGGATTTAATTGCGACGAGGAAAGACGAATCCTTAGCATTTTGTGGGGTTCAAAGAAACCCCAGTCGTAATAATACAAAAAAAACCGGATCGGTTCAAAACAGAGCCTATTTTCGGGTTTGATCTGCTTCGCTGCTAAGCAAAATGTGTACTCTTTAAATCCAATGTCAACAAATGGACAACCCCGAAATAATAAAACGCAGACAATACTATTGATTGTTAGTACTCCCATAATGTTCCTAATCTGTTGTATGTAATCCATTTCCGTATATTTGCCCTTCATAAGCTGTGACCTTGAAAGTAAAAAACACACATTTTAGTATTTAATTAAACACCCATACGAGCGTCATCTGTAAGACACTGAATATCACATGTAGCAGCAAGCTCTGGGAACATCTACCTGAGAGAATTGTGGGGAATGAGACATACACCATCCATTATGACCATGAAATCCCCACATCTATCCATATAAAAAAACGCAGCTGTCAAACCTGACATCGTCATATGGAACAAGAGAGAGAGAGTGGCAACTTTGGTTGAAGGCAGCGTCCCTAATGATGGGGCCCTAAACAGAGCTGAAAGGGAAAACATAACAAAATATCAAGGTCTAATGTATGATATGAAAAGAAACTGGAACCTCAAAGACATCTCCATCATTCCAGTTATCATAGGAGCCACTGGACTCATGAAAAAGAACTTGAAAAAGTATTTGGCAAGTATACCTGGTAAACCAAGTACAAGACAAATCAAAACAACTGCACTAAAGGGAACATCCAGAATCCCTAAAATAGCTCTCGGTTGGAGTCTATAAATAACGGGTGATCGTATGGCATTTGGAAGAATGCCCCATCCCCAGCAAATGAAAGAAAATGAAAAGAAAAAGGAAAAAAAGAGAAGCGTCAATAACAAATTGTTAAGCGATTTTGTTTTTTTGGCTGCGGTCGAAGTGTAGTATCTCTTCTAATACTATATTGCACCCTTTCTATCCTCCGTCGAAATCTATGACTAAAGCATTTTTTTTCACTAATCACTAATCACTAATCCAAAGTGCCCCATATTGGAGAGCTGCATCCCCCCCCCATTTTAAAAAATCGACTTTGCGTCTAAATGTGTTCTCGTAAATAGGTACGCCAACATTTATTGGAAGATGATCTCTTTCGTTTCTTCTAGCCTCCTTTTTCACACAAAGTGATTTCGCTAATTTTTCTGAACTCAATCTTTATTTTCATCAAAGGTGATGAACTTAGCTCGAATCTCTGGTTGCTCCTTGTAAGGCATTCACAGCGAATAATGTTCGGATACCAAAACGATAAGAAAACTCCCTCTTTCCTACCGTCGAGCAGCATCCGATGAAGAGAGCTTCTCCGCTAAGGCTTCACGTATGTGAAACACATAACCACTAAACTGTTACCCTGCAAATCAAAAGATCGCCGTCTTCAAATTGAATGTCAATAGATTGCTATCATGAAGCATCCGTACAATTATTCGAACCTGGTCAAATACACCAATGCGTTTGAATCCACTCATAATTACTTCGTCTTTAAAATGATAATAATTCAATCTCATTAACTCTTATTAATGAGTGTTTTGTTGCCTTAATAAGTGATGGCACATTTAGTAAACAACTTGTAACTTAATTACGAACGGATGTTCGTTAAGATTCGCTCAGTATGTGGGTTTTGCAACTACACTTCTATTCTAAAACTTAACCGTGACAGGACCGATTGACGAGAGAAGAGATCAACTTAGAAAGATGCGTAAACGCATGTAATAATGCCATTAAAATGTGAATATGACGGACGTATTGCATTATCCAGGTGGTCAATACCGAGTTTATTTCGTAATTTCTGCTAAATTTTAACCACTTAATTTCTCATGAATCCTACGTTATTTCAAGGTAGATTCAATACTGTGTTATCTTCGTGATCTTTGATCACAACACATACTCTTTACAGTATAACACTAAAAATGTCATTTAACAAGTAATACCGAAATCATATAACATAATGCCTTGTTTTTTAAGAAGTTGCAATGAGTGTGTATATTGTAATTATAATGGGCAACTGGGGACAACTTCATTGCTGTAATAGAAATCCACTTGACATGCTCCTCACATAAATTATTCAATTAATTAATTAAACACAGAGTTTTAGTAGTTGAATTATTTACTTACCACGATCTCCCAAAGTCAAAACGTGGGAATAAAAAGTAGGAGAACTTTATTTAAGCTGATTTATTCATCATTTTATGTTGCGTCAGCTTATATTTAATACACGTCTTGTCTGATTTAATCTTCAACAAAATCTCCTAAAAATTGAAACTGCCACTTTTTAAATCGTATGTTTGACTTCATTTCTGCTTAATTTTTATAGACTTCAGTCCTCACGAATTCTTGCTTATTTCCAGGCAGAGTATATCGTGTGACCACTTCGTGGGCTTTATTTAGAACATATCCAATATAACGATATGTTTATCCGAACGAATTTATTTAGTAAACATCTATAATAAAACTTATAGAATTTGAATTTCTTTTGTATATACATCATATCAATTACGAGTTTCAAATGCTATTAAATTAGAATTTTGTTAATGTATATATTTTTTAAACAACTGACCCAATAAATTAATCCCTTATATATAAGGGTTCATTGACCTATTCAAAATACTTCCCCCGGACACTGAAATCTGAATATCAAAAGAAAATGTTACTAGCAAGTGTGTAATTGCATCATACCTGAGGAGCATGATCTAACCTTGAGTCTAATAACCGGATCTATTCTGTATAGCATATAATGTGTTTACGTATTATTATTAAAATGGCGATTACTTTTTAACTCATTGACATTTTTTAGGTTCTCGAGTAGCTTGCCCTACTATTATACTTTTTTTTCAAAATGTATTCTAATCACACAAAATACATGTTAACATATTCAGCAGTATGACGATTAACTTATCTTTGAAAATAATTTCATTTAAATCGTCATAATTAATTGTAATTTAAATTGAATAATGAAAGTCCTCATTTCTTATTAACTTTCAATTCATCACTTTCACCCTCTCTCTGTTTATGTTTATACTCCGCGGCGCTACCATTCCATATGTCATCTATAATTATCGCGGCCATTATTCTCTATAATTTTATAAACAAAAAAGGAAGTAAAAAGATCATTGAATTAGTCCCTTTTATTAACAGTCGGTAGCAACACAAATAAATTATAAGAGGATTAGATTAATCTTTTATAAACTACACGATTTGACGAGAAGCGATGTTGTTAGATTCTTGCAACAAATCGATGATACGAATTTTAAAAAAAATAGGCAACATATTTATATCACAATGGTATTGTTATACGCTTTAAAAATTCACTTACAGAATCCGCATTAAAATAATGTTTTCCTTTAGTAAATATTCATTTTACTTTTATTGTAGGTTCTTTTTGAATATTATTTTGTGAAATACATTTTTAGGTTTTATTGAAGATAAAGCGAAAATGTACGACTGTAGAGTGATCCAACTAACTACGTTGAGATTATGAAAATGTTTTATTTAATGTATCCCCTCTCTCTATAGCTACTCTTCCATTGATGAAACGAGTAACCCTTTATTGCAACCTCTTACATCATGATCTGTGGTCTAATAAACAGACGCATAATAAACATATTTATTTTCGCCAGGTACGTATATGTACACACACACACACACAAATATATATATATATATATATATATATATATATATATATATATATATATATATATATATGATTATTATTTGATATATTCACATATAGTATCATATAATGCATCGATTTCAGTATTTACTTCAAAAGGGCTAAATACGTTTCATTCCCGAAGAGAATTGTCAGGCGAAAATGCATGGAATTCGTGTTACTGAGTGTATATATATATATATATATATATAAATATATGTCTATGTGAGTTGTGTGTGTGTGAGTGCGTGTGTGTGTGTGTTTATACATTTTTTTATATTACGTAGCGGTTTTGTAATATTTTTTGATTTACTACAATAAGAACTCTGATAATATTTGAATATATATTTTATTGTTTTTAAACGTATTTTTTCAATTCTGTTTTGTATATATATATATATATATATATATATATATATATATATATATATATTTCTTTCGGTAGACTCGTAACTCTCACTTCCATTTTTATGTCCTAAACGGGGAAGAATTGCTGTTTTGTGGCTGGTAGTAAAAGAAAGAGGTGGGGGATGAGCAGGAATAAGTAGTCCTTGCTCACCCCATCTTTCCATTTCTTCCCCACTCATTTTCATAAACATTCATTTTTCAGTCCTCACCAAGTACGGACGTCCACCATACTGTTTTCTGCAGTAGTGGCCATTATTTTCTTCTTTTTTCCCAATATGTCAACCCTACATGTGTTTGTACTTGCATGACATTTTTCTCTATATTATCATCCTGATGATGTCTTATCAATAAAGACAGAACGTTGATGTACACATAAAAAAACATCGATTTTTTGGTTTTCCTTTTTCATTTTCCCATCACGTCGGATTACCTTCATCCTTCTCTTCCCATATATATATATATATATATACATATATATATATATATATATATATATATATATATATATATATATATATATATATATATAATCGACACAGACAGTAATTGAAATTGAGATATACTTACCCCAAAAGGCAGGAGGAAGTGTAATTTCTGGCTACAGTGTTCAACGCTCGTGCGGGACTCGCTTATCGCAAATGAAAACACATCTTCTTTAATTTCACTGTGCTCTACTTATAAGACTGTTACATCTTTAAAGGGGCTTTTAACTATAAATATTTTTAAAATAATAAATTTGTTTTTTTTCCTACAGATGATATCGTTTCGGTGGCTTACTCTCATCAGTGCAGGAGTGGTGGTTGCAGGAGGTCGCATGGGATCGAACGCAGTTCGTAGATACAGGCTAGAATTACGAGACAAACGCTCAGGACGACACGCCCGTCGGTAATCGACACAGACAGTAATTAAAATTAAGATACACTCAACTGAGGAGGCAGAGGAAAGTGCCGTTGCTGCCTACAGTGTTCAACGCCTGTACGGAACTCGCTTATCGCAAATGACAACAAACTTTCTCAATTTCACAGTGCTCTACTTATAAGACTTATAATAATTGTGAAGTTAACATCTACAAGATAAAATTCCAAAAAATTTCAACCGGGCTTATATGGTAGGGTTTAATAGTATATTGAGCTATATATAATGATATTTTAATTTTATACAGACATGTACAAACGTCGCTACACTGGCATTACGATGTTGGGTGTTCATCTTTAAACGAGCTTTCAACTATAAATAGTTTTTAGATATTAAAGTGTTTTTTTCACCTACACACGATAGCGTTTCTGGGTTTTTCCTCTCATCAGTGTAGGTGTCCGTATGGAACGAATGATTTTGCTGTAATTTCCCGTCCAAATATGCACGCAAATATGCTGCCAAAGATCAGCCTTTATAAGCACTAGTTTTAAGTAGATGTCTTGTCTTCGTGATGACAACAAGTGCGGGTTTTGCCACCTCGAAGTAGAGAATGCGAGCCACCTTACATCTAGTTGTAAGTTTCTGTTGAGAGGTTTCGACTATTTAATGCTACGCAATTGCGTCTGTAAATATCTCTACTGGACCATCGTAAAAAGTTGAAAATCACGTGTAGCTGCAAGCCCTGGGAAAATATACTTGAAAAAACAGTTGGAAATAAGTCATCCACCATCCATTATGATTATACAATCCTTATCATTCTATACCTAAAAAACAAAGCTGATAAACCTGACATAGTGATATGGGACAAGAGGGTGAAAGTAGAAACCCTAGTTGAAGTCAGTGATCCCATTGATGCTGGTTTCAACATAGATGAGTGAGAGAAGATGACGAATTATCAAGATTTCATGTACGAAACTAAAAGCAACTGCAATCGTAGGAAAATCTCGATCGTTCCAATAATTATAGGAGCGACCGGGCTTATGAAAAGGAATTTCAAAAACTACCTGTTGAATATATCCGGGGTACGAAATGCAAGAGAGACATGAACAATTACACTTAAAGTGACAGTAACAAGCTTAAAAGGATGTCTCGCTTGGAGTATCTGAAATAGCAGGTTAATATATGGCATTAAGTTAGATACTTCGTCCCTAGCAAAGACAAAAGATAAGTACATAAAAAAAAATGAAACCCATTGGATTATAAAATTAAATACACGTAAAACAGGTCTGAACTCCGATGTCAGAGTTGTGAATATGTATAAACACTTAACAGACTTAAAATAATTAGTGTATTTTGGAATTCAGCTGAAGGACTCGGTTATTTTTTACCTGTGATTTACGATGAACGCACAAGTGAAATTTATTTTTAAGACAACGGTGTATTTGCCAATCGGTGTAGAGATTTCGCGTGGACTGACTTGCAAGTCAAGATCAGGATAGGAACGATTCGCGAAGTTGTAAATTCCAATTTATCTATGTGGTTACACTTTCTATTCATTGTTTATCCTTTTTTAACAAAGCGTGGAAGACCGCTTAAAATATTAAAATTATAATATTGTATATAATTTTACATGGTTTATGTTTTCCATAGGGAATTTTCGTATTTGTCAAATATGAAGAAATTCATTATTTGAGCCAGGAAACGGGTTATATATATATATATATATATATATATATATATATATATATATATATATATATATATATATATATATGGGAAAAGAAGGATCAAGGTAATCCGACGTAATGGGAAAATGAAAAAGGAAAACCAAAAAGAGACGTTTTTTATGTGTACATCAACGTTTCGTCTTTATTTATAAGACTTCATCAGGATTATGATATAAAGAAAAATGTCATTCAAGTACGTGCACATATAGGGTGACATTATGGGAAGAAGGGAGGAAAGTAGTAGCCAAAGATTAGATCCGCCAATACACCATAATAAACAAACAAAAACGAAAGACTAAAACCAAACAGACAAATTACATTTACAAATTTTTAGACGAGAAACCCCTTTACGTAAGATGACATCTTGACACCTACCTATCGACGCTTAAGAAAGTCGGTCAGCTCAAACTATAGTCAGGAGAGGCTAGAATCGGCCCGTCTCCCTTTCTACATGCACACACACCCATACATACCTACACTCACACATACACACACCCACGCTTATACGCACACACTCATACTCTCACATACACCTATATAGATATGTAAATAAAAAAACATATACAGGGTGGGCAAAAATAAGGGTCCTATTTTTAAAAATTCATAACTTTTTTATTTATTGATTTTTTTTTTGTTTTTAGAATAAGTAAAGGACCCCTTCCGAAGCAAGCATGAGCCGTATTAGCCCTAAGGAACGTACCCTCATTTAGAAAACATTATTTTTGCTTAAAAAACTCAAAACAGTGTAAAAAACAATACTTTAGTCTTTGTAAGTTTTAAGAAGTGTTTTTCGGCTAAAATTTGTTTTGTTTATTTCAAAAAATCTCGGAAGGGTCAGTCTACACACACATAAAGTTTGGTGAGTTTAACTTTTATTTTGTGGAAGTTATTCAAATTCAAGTTATTCAAATTTAAAGATAGGACCCTTATTTTGGCCCACCCTGTATATATATTTATTTAGCGTAATGCCTTAAGGGATATATATATATATATATATATATATATATATATATATATATGTGTGTGTGTGTGTGGGTGTGTGTATGTGTGTGTATGTGTGTATTTTACTGCTTCAAGTAAAATTCAATTCTTACGGCCATCCGTACTCGATTCACAACGAATTCAACTTGGTTGCTCTGCATTTCTCTTCGTCCATTCTTTTCCTCGTTAACCTTATTAACCTTTTAAATCTTGCGATTTTTATTTTAATTACTCCGACTATCCAATCTTCATTTTTCTCCAGACTTTGTTCGCTTCTTAAAATTGATTACGTTTTCAATTTGCTTCTCTCCTGGGATTGGCCCGCTGCTTCTTACTTCTTCTTTCACCCCGAGTGATTCTTTTTTTAAGTTGCTGATTTCATTGCCGCTTAGAAATATTAGGACAAAAGCAACTAAAAAAAACACGAAAATGCCGAGGTGATTCCATATTTCTGTGACTGCAAAATTCTCCAAGAGAAGAAAATAGCACAACACAAAAACCGATTCCCTGACAAAGAAACTGCTAGCCAAAATATGCGAATATATGCTACGTCAAATATTTAGTAAACCTAGCAAATGGATGCTATGTCCGGTCGCATATTTTGTCTAGTCTTTCAGTAGGGTATTATGAAGAAGGACATATAGTGCACTTCTCTTTAAATGGAGGAGGTAATGACCAGGAAGATGGAATAATTTTGTACGAACGTATACTGCACTGCCCCCAGAAAAGAAGGATAATGCCTGGATGGAAAGTTTGATGATTATAGAACAGATACTACACTAGCCCCTTTCTCCAAAAAATAATGAGTAAGTAATGCTTGAATGAATCGTCTCAAGATAACAGAACATATACTACACTACACTCTCCAAAAGAAGGTAATGCCTCAGAAGATGTTACTACGACAACGGAACAGATACTACGTTGCCTCCCAGTACGTAATGCCTGGGAGGCTGGTTTCATGACAAGATTATATATGATATACTACCTCGTTCAATTAGTAAAAGATGAAATAGTATAGTTTCGGCTTCACACAGACAAATATCAAATCTCCATTAGTAATATATTCGACATTTTTGATTTTGTGGCTGACTTTCTTTAGCTGTTGTTACTCATACGCTTAAAAAATACTGAGTATTGATTTACTTCTCTCCAGGAGTTTTTCTTTAGCTGTTGTTACTCATACGCTTAAAAAATACTGAGTATTGATTTACTTCTCTCCAGGAGTTAGGCACAAGGCCAGTTTTTATCTTACTCCCACAAGTAAGATGTGGCCTGGGCAGCTCCGTCGGCATTCCCGGTAGGGGCGCCTCAGGCAGTAAGCAATAAAATTACTCCTCCCCAAAGAGGGGAGGGGACCCATAGACCGGCGTAAATCAAGCCCCGAAGGCCAAGACAATACCAGTCTATGGGGTGCAGTATCCATCGGAACAGATACTACACTTTGATCTTAGCCAAAAGGCCGTTATTTAACACCTACCCACAATAGGAGTATGTGACACAAGGTCGGAAAGTGGGATTTGAAAAGCCAGCGCCCGAGAAGATGAGCGCTCTGGCCATTAAAAATTGCCTGGGCAGCCCCGTCGGCATTCCCCGGTAGGGGCGCCTCAGGCAGTAAGCAATTAACTTACTCCTCCCCAAAGAGGGGAGGTAAAGCCTGGGAGGGTGGACCTCCTAGAACTGCACAGGACAGATCAGACCCATAGACCGGCGGAAATCAAGACCCGAAGGCCAAAACAATACCGATCTATGAAGTGCAGTATCCATCGGAACAGATACTACACTTTGATCTTAGCCAAAAGGCCAAGTAGACTTGCATCAAATTAGGCTTGAAGTATCCTTTAAATATCGGGTGTTAATGCTCCCCCTCTGTTTCCTACTCCCACTCCTACTGCAACGCGTACTACTAATTCTACTATACTAATAATATTCTTATAATACTACTTTTATTACTGCCATCACTTCTGCTGTTGCTAATATTAAACACAAGGAATACTTATGAGCTGTGAATGTTTTGGTATGGCTTCCACAAAATTTAGAATTGTAAGTATACCCAGTGCGGTAGAGAGGATAAAAATGTATACTACTCCTGATACCTATATTATTAATGCTACTATGGTTACTACTACTACTTCTACTACGAATTAAATGTATATTATCCCTCCCCAAATTTATTGTAAACAATTGCACACAATGATGTCTGATGTCATCTATGCTTTTGATTATTGGGACTAATATTCCCATCGTGGTTGGGAATAGTATTCAGAATAATTAAAATAATAGCAATGTTCAATCCTCATGTGAAATATTCTGAAACGGGGTAGAACCTTTTGCTATTACTTCTATTACTACTACGACTACTACAACTACTGCTACTGCTTCTGATGCTACTACTACTACTTGTAACAATGATACTAAACTAATTATAATAGGTTATGCTCGTTCTGCTGATACTAAAATTAATTCCAAATGTGTTCGGCAACATTCCACCGAACATCGGATGTAGAATCTCTGGAATTCGTTTGAATAAAGGCGATCCATAATCCAGGCCTGGTAAGCATGCGACTGTGTCCAGAACCGAGGGCCGACATGTGATGAGCAAATTTACTACTAAATAAAAATAACAGAGAAAAGCTTATATTGTTTGTCCTTTTCAGATTTTATTTGATGGAAATAAATCAATTATTGTAAGTTACTTCCTAATAATATGTATAGTTGCTAATTACTAGAGATTACTAAGAAATTTCTTACTAAAACTTTTCTCGGTAATTAATGTTTAGTAGTCATTTTGGTATTGACATGTCCGTCTCCCCCCCTCCCAGTCGTTGACCACATTCCATGTTTGTATCGCCAAATAATAGCAATTTTCAATCCTCATAAGGAATATTCTGAAACGAAGTAGAACCTTTTAATACTACTCTAACAACAACAACAACAACTACTACTACTACTACTACTTTTATTACTATTACTGCTGCTGCTACTACTTGTAACAATAATAATTTAAATGATAGGTAAAATAATTCGTTTGAATATATTCTTTTCGTACACCATTTAGTAATTAGCTAGAAAGTAAAAAAAACAAAAAAAGTCAGTTGGGAAATAACGTATTTCATGGAAAGGGATTATATCAGGTTGGTTTCTCATTGGATTAGCACATCTATGAATAGATTGTTGTTGTGTTCCGGACTTGCATACATAATTAACATCTAAAATTCAAAACTTCCGGTTCCAGTAGATGTTCTAAATCTGATATCTAAGCGGGGCTCAAGAGACGCACACGTCTGATTTATTTTTCAAAATTTCGGGAGACACCATGTATGACACCTGAGTACGCATAAATGTATGCATATATATATATATATATATATATATATATATATATATATATATATATATATATATATATATATATATATATATATATATGAATTTGAAATTTTAGAATCAGTTAACATGACGCGAGATTTTGTAAAACAAATGAAAATGAAATATTTATTAAATCATTTTTTTTTCTTTATTAATCAAAATTTTCGGTTTTCAAAAACCTTATTCATGGTACAGACAATATTGTTTTTCCTCATGTTAACTGATTCTAAAATTTCAAAGTAATCGTTCAAAACGGCGCTTCTAACTGTAGTAAATTTAAATCTCATCATTGTACACATGTGTTTCAGTGCGCGGAACTACAGATCGAACATATAAAAAAAAACAGTATCTACATAACAGCAGAAGATGAGGAAAAAAAGAGGAAAACAAAAATATTGTTTGTACCATGAATAAGGTTTTTGAAAACCGAAAATTTGGATTTATAAAAAAAAAATGATTTAATAAATATTTCATTTTCATTTGTTTAACAAAATCTCGCGTCATGTTAACTGATTCTTAAATTTCAAAGTTATCGTTCCAAACGGCGCTTTTAGCTGTAGTAAAATTCAAATCTCATTATTGTACACATGCGTTTCAGTGCGCGGAACTATAGATCGGACATATAAAAATAGTAAAATGTAAATCTCATTATATATATATATATATATATATATATATATATATATATATATATATATATATATATATATATATATATTTATGTATATATATATATATATATGTATATATATATATATATATTTATATATAATTGATCAATTTAAAATATGTTCAGGTACATATATATATTTCGCTCATTCTACTTATCTGTTGATTTGTTTATGTTCTTAAACCCTCATGCTTGCTTTATCTGGCATCTGTCAAAACGATAGATGCTCGATAAGAGAGAAGAGTGCTCGTGGGGATATGGGAGCAGACTGGGATTTCATGAGTGTCAATTCTGAGGGCCAGTGAACTGCGCCATATATTTGACCAACACGAACTTTGATCGGATTTAAATCTTGTTTTTTTATCATTTCTCTATTTTTTAACATCAGGTTTTCTGCTGGTGACACTTTCAATGAGGGATTTTAAATTTGTACTTTTTAAATAATTATTCAGTCTTTAAAGAAGCAGCGAAACGTTGATTGATTGACGTAATACTGTAACATTGTTTAAGTTATTTATCTATATCTTTATCTATATCTTTATCTATATATATATACATATATATTTACATATATATATATATATATATATATATATATATATATATATATATATATATATTCTAAAGAAGCTTTGAGTCATTTTAAAGAAGAAAAAAAGAAAGTAAAATGCAGTTCAAATACCCAGAGAAACTAACTAAATCCAAGATATTGCAGACTTAACATTCTTTTGAAAATTAATAAATAAAAAAATGAGTAAATAAAAAAGGGGGGTTAAGTATCTAAGAGTGAAACAAAAACAGGAGACCTTAAGCGTCTAATATTACCACGAAGATCATCAGCTGTTTACCATGTAACTGTTTCGGAGATTTAAAAACAGGACAGTTATAATATTCATGGCTCTCCAATGGTACGGATTAAACTACCATTTCCCCAATAATCAACTGTCGAAATAACTCAGCTTAAATATATATATATATATATATATATATATATATATATATATATATATATATATATATATATATATATATATATATATATATATATATATATATATATATATATATATATAATATTTATAAATAAATATTAAATTATTTATACCTACAGACGCTAGCGTTTCAAGCTTATTGCTCTCATCAGTGCAGGGAAGTAACAATTTCAGACAGTCGGGAGGCGCGAACCCGATACACAGAGTCATCCATATCGACTCGGCCCACGGAAACTCTCACGTAATTTAGGGAAATTAAGATCTATATGTACCTAGAAGCGGGCACAGATAGAAGACTAATCGAGAGTGTTCGACGAACGTATTCGGAACTTTGCATTAGAGCTTTTTGACAGTCTATTTTTAACTTCCCTAAGAGTGCTCAACTTTAATTTCTTAAAGGGGCTTAGTATAATATTTATAAATAAATATTAAATTATTTATACCTACAGAAGCTAGCGTTTCAAGCTTATTACTCTCATCAGTGCAGGGAAGTAACAATTTCAGACAGTCGGGAGGCGCGAACCCGATACACAGAGTCATCCATATCGACTCGGCCCACGGAAACTCTCACGTAATTTAGGGAAATTAAGATCTATATGTACCTAGAAGCGGGCACAGATAGAAGACTAGTCGAGAGTGTTCGACGAACGTATTCGGAACTTTGCATTAGAGCTTTTTGACAGTCTATTTTTAACTTCCCTAAGAGTGCTCAACTTTAATTTCTTAAAGGGGCTTAGTATAATATTTATAAATAAATATTAAATTATTTATACCTACAGAAGCTAGCGTTTCAAGCTTATTGCTCTCATCAGTGCAGGGAAGTAACAATTTCAGACAGTCGGGAGGCGCGAACCCGATACACAGAGTCATCCATATCGACTCGGCCCACGGAAACTCTCACGTAATTTAGGGAAATTAAGATCTATATGTACCTAGAAGCGGGCACTGATAGAAGACTAGTCGAGAGTGTTCGACGAACGTATTCGGAACTTTGCATTAGAGCTTTTTGACAGTCTATTTTTAACTTCCCTAAGAGTGCTCAACTTTAATTTCTTAAAGGGGCTTAGTATAATATTTATAAATAAATATTAAATTATTTATACCTACAGACGCTAGCGTTTCAAGCTTATTGCTCTCATCAGTGCAGGGAAGTAACAATTTCAGACGGTCGGGAGGCGCGAACCCGGTACACAGAGTCAGCCATATCCACTCGGCTCACGGAAACTGTCACGTAATTTAGGGAAATTAAGATCTATATGTGTCTATATATTAAAATCAGGTAAACGCGCATTAATTTCTTTAGTTACATCTACAGTGATATGAGAATATATCGACATATGTCTCTATTCACTCCTCGAGGGTAAAGTTTGCCACAGGGCATTTTTAATGTAAGGAATATCAAACCTTCCGAAAAGGTGAACTCTGGATTGATGCAAAATATTTGTACGAACCGTCGGCTGTTCATCACAAACGTGAGTGCCCGGAGTGCAAGCAGCATAGTCGTCCCCTTTCGTTAAAATTGGTTGGGGGATAGCCTTCTACAACCGGACAGAACCCACTCTTTAATTGTAAAAACGTAATGTGTGTATAACTGTGTCGTTCTAAAGTAATATTTTGTCAAGTTTTAAATATAAAGATGTTTGAAAAAAAATAACTATGAAACAGTAAATAGATGTTGCTTTTGATTCTTGGATTTCACTTCAATGCAAGTCTTTAAAAGAGTATTATAATTATGTTTTATATTTCTATATATATATAAGGCACATATGTATGTTTGTGTCTGTTTTTCTCTCCACGCATCAGTTGTAAATTGTTCCTGCCCGATCGAAACCAATTGCATAATTAGAATCAGTAGGGTGTTTTATCTTGCTTTGAAATAATTCAAGTATTTTTTCCAATATAATTTAATGATAAAATCTTAGTTTAAACCTGGTGATACCAGATCAGGCTGCCCTGTGGCTCCCTGAGACGAAATTCACCTACATTGACGTTTTTTTTTTTTTTTTTTTTTTTTTGTAAAACTTAATTATGTTCTACAAAACCAAAAACAAAAACAACAGCCCCTCTCCCTTTCTCCCTCCCCTTTTTTATTTTATTTTTAGAACTTGAAGCATAAAAACTTTTACTATAATGACCGGATTCGGCATTAAATAACCCAAAAAGGGTTGATATGCCGTAAAACAAAACTACCAAACCTTAGTTTAAACGTATATAAGACAGAAACTCTTGATAGAAAAAAAAGCTCTGTCGTGCACGTAGTCACAATGACGAATTCTTTATTGGAGAAATACATTAGCGATTTTCCGCGAATTATCTGAATTCTGACGGTTTTATTTGAATCTATGTGGAATTCGTCACCAAATCTGTTTTTGCTCATTAAAGTGTGCGAAATTCTTGTTTTTCTTTTTGTATATTCGGATACGATGAGTGGTAATAGAAAATTGTTGCTTCTCAATTATCCGAATATTTTTTAAAATTTCATTTCTGTTACCGATATTTACTTGCCATGAGAATCCCCTGACATGAACGGGTACCTTTACTAGTTTATTTCTATTTTTAAATAAAATTAAAATGTTCTGATTATGCACGACATCGGTATACTAGGTTGAATATATTAATAACATCGTTAATCACACATCGGCTTTCGGTTTGGATAATAGCACTCGTAGGTATGCCATCGACCCTACACCCACCCACCAAAAAAACAAAATTGTATTTATCTTGGAAGGGCACAATCTACTCCCAAAATAATACCCTTTTTTATTTTTCCTTTCACTTAGATCACACTCCTATTTAGAGAGTGACCTACTTGTTTTCGTTTCTGAAGGAACCAGAAAAACAGAGGACTGTCTTTAGAAAGGGTTGGGAGAGTTTTACTAACCTTTTTTGTGTTTTGTGTTTAGCACTCCCCACTTCCAATGAATTTGTAAAAATTCATATTTATGCATAAAATTTAAGTTTTCTACAACATTTTTGGGAAATTTGAAGTAGGATCGCTCCCAGAGTAAATGTGATTGCAATTATTCTAGTCAAGATAGAATAGTCAAGCAGGTAATAGTAGATCAAGAATTACCAACATCCGCCCTTTTCCCCTACACTTTTGATGGAATTGTGCCTACTTTTCCATATTGTATTTTATTTTATGCATACATGATTAAAAGTGTAGTATCTGTTCGGCAAGAAGTAAAACAATCCTTCTTGACTGGGGCAATTCAAAATGCTGTCTTATTCAGAATCCTTCTTTTTCGCGATGTGTATATCTCCCACGAAAAGAAAAAAAAACACCTTCAGGCTAATTTTGTCCTCATGGCTAGGCAAATAAATAGGCACATATTCAGATATTTTCTCTAGAATATTACTCTAACATTAATCCAACTTTCTGAGAAATGATCGTTTATTGACGAGCGGTTTCAGTTTTAATGCATTTATCTGGAGTATTTAGTGCAATCAATTTATACGTCATTAATTAAAGTAATTACACGATTCATTATTAATTAACAGTTTGTGTACATTTCAGATATTAATGCTTCATTATCCAAAACAAATCTCTACAAGGCTTTATATATCAACACACATATATCAGCACGCATATCAACACACAAATATCAACACACATATATCAACACACATATATCAACACACATATAGGCCACATTACCATCGAGTTTAAATACGTCTAAGCATTAGCCTGTCTCTCTGTCAGCTCCTTCGTCCATTGGAACAAATCTGACACTAATTGTAACTCGTTTTTAATCGTTCGAGAATGCTATAAATCTTATGTAAATATGTAATATACACATCCTGACATTCGTGTTTACAGAAGAGATGGTGCTATTGATTTACATAAATACTTTCGTACACAACAGTTTTGCACCACTTTTATGTACCCTAACGAAGATTAAAATTAAGGTAATGCTAGTAAACCTAATGTCTAGAATCATTATTCCTATTTTATCAAAGTCTATTTTATAAGTGTTATTCTGGAAAATGGCGAAAATTCGAAGTTTAAGCTTAATAAAAATTTAAATTTAGAGAATCTTGCTTAATTGGTGCCTCATGACTGTGGGTCAAATTAAATTACAATCTGATACATCTGAATTTTAAAATGAGAGGTTGTTTTAATATTATGATATAAAACCTTATAAAAGACTCTTCAGAAACTGAAAATTGACGAATATTTATTAATTGATGTCTAATACTTTATGTTAAATTTTCACATCGGAGATCATTTTAAGTGGTTCAACCCTCTTTTTACAACATTTGCTTAAAACTGAAGAAAAAATTTAATATAGCCCACATTACGACCCCTTAGATCTATGCACTTTGTTCTAAAATTCATGATGATAAGTTAATTAGTTCAGGAATTAATCATGCACATACAAATATATAAACATATACACATACCTATCTTTATAAAGATAGAGAGATATAATACAGGTTTGTATTATTTGTATTGTTCGGACTACTATTTTCATCGTAGTTGTTATATTAACGCCGTTTCAGCCGATGTAACGCCCGACACCGTTAAAAATAACATCATAAAAATAATAGGGCAAACTAGAATAGTACCCGACTCAAACTCAGCAGTAAACGGTGTTCGGTCAGATTTAGTTCCTGATATAAAATACTTCCTGTTTTGGGTCGCTTACACCATCTGGTGTGCCACGTTTTGCACTAATTTTTTATGTATTAGTTTATTGATTAAATTGTTAGGTGAAAGTACAGAATAATTAATAAAGCCCTCCTCTAACCATCTCAATAATCGCTATCTAAATAATTTTCTGCATTTTACAGACCGTCTAAAATAATAACGTTATTATTTATAAAGCTATTCTTAACATAGGGAGCGAGCGCTTTGTTAACTATTCTGTACTTTCACTTAACAATTTAATCAATAAATTAATACATTTTGGAAATTGAAACTCTCGTCAGAAGGTATATTACGGATGTAGTTTAATATCAGGAACTAAATTTGACCCAACACCGTTTGCTGCTGAATTTGAGTCGGTTACTCTTCTTGTTTGCCAATAATAATAATAATTATTTATTAATAAGTAAAGCGTTGACTTAAACTCGTCTGAATTGGCATAGAACGACTGTTTGAGCGGCTCGATTTCGTTGTTTTCATTTGTTTCCCAATTCTTTCTGGATTCAAGACGTTGTCGGAGTAACAACATGAAGGTTGCCAACATCTGTACTAAAATGTTTCTAAAATGGAAACTCTAAGGCCACGTGTGTATTCTCTTCAGAAGCGCCACACTGCAATAAGTAGTTACTAGTTTAAATTATAGAATCGTTTGTTAAGCGACACTTTTCTGTAGGTGTATTTTTTGTGGTTGGTTAGATGATTGGTTAGGAAGAAAGCCAGTATGAATGAAGGGAACTTGGTAGCGTTAGCTGAGTCTGGCTGCATATAATATTGAACATAAAAAGAACACCACCGTCTCCACTATTAAATATGCATCAAATTCCATTCAAGGAAACACTAGAACATGAAGAGAATAGTTCGGTAGGCTGGCATTTTCGATAAACAAGTGCTGCGTCCCGGAGTTCGATCTCAGCAGGCCGCTTGTAGCGAAACGAAGAGAACAGAATAGCACACTCTAACATGAGGCGATCAACTCTGGAACTGGTGTTAGTCGTACTTTTGGCGCGTATTGATTTCGAGTTTGCGCCGTCGCGTTCTAACACACACGCAATTATAAGTCAGAGTTTGAGCGCTCTTACACGAAGCCAAACCACAACTTAACCTAACGCAGGATACTGCACATGAAAAAGAACTTTGTTATTGGCATTTGGGCTGGGACCTAAGTCTAGTATCTCTTCCGCTGGATACTACACCCTATAGACCGGTACCGTCTTCGCCTTCGGGCCTTGATTCCGCCGGTCTTGAGTATTATCCTGTGCAGTTCTGGGAGCTCAACCCTCCCAGGCTTTACCTTCTCACCCTTTGAGAAGAGGTTAGTTTAATGATAATCACCTGAGGTACTCCTACCGGGGAATGCCGACGGGGCTGCTCAGGCATTTTTTGTAGGCCAGAGCGCTAATCTTCTCGGGCGCTGTCTTTTCACATCCCACTTTCCCGACCTTGTGTCACATCTTACGTTGTGGGAGGAAGAAAAATACCTAAACAAAACAGGTATCTGATGTAACTGCTACAGTTTAATACGTTCAAAGAAAATAATAGTTCTATCTGATCGCGTATTATAAAGCCAAAACAAATCTTCCCGTAGGTTAAAAATAAATAATCCCGCCCAGGGCCCCAACTTAGAAGTAAAGATTTCCAACTTCCTAATTTCGAAGAATAATCGGATGGGAACGCCAACCAGAAACGTTCTTAATATAATAAACAAGCTGCAAAATCCAAATAATAAATATATAGCAAGACGACCGGAGATTGCTTCAACCGAAACATTTTTACTATAACAACTAAGATGAAGATAGTAGTTTGAATGATCTAAATAATATAAATTGTGAACTCTCATCTAAAAAAATCCGAGACATAATCCAAATTGCCGTAAACACAAATGTTAAACTTGCGCATGAATTTTCCATTCTGTTTCTTAATTTAACCTTATGTTGAAAATACCGTTTTAATACTATTTTCACAAGCTCCTCGTTCAATATCTCTAGATTTATATCAAAACTTACAGGATTTACCCAGTAAAGACCATTTGCGTAATTTATTGCATGAAGAGGATAAGTAATTTAAATTGGATTTATTTACTTTCTTTTTTCGATAAAAGTTTAAACAATAACCATGTAAGTGCAATCTCTTTTTTAAAGTAAATAATTCGTATATGTTTAGTGCATTCTGAAATACTAGAGTTATCCATGTAAATTCGACGGTCGCTTAACTACCGTCTTTTCTATATTCTAACTGTACAAATACTTGCCAACTATATATATATATATATATATATATATATATATATATATATATATATAGTTGTATACTTAGGCCGCATATCTTCATTGATGCATGTTTGGTTAAACAACAGGGACAATTCCTGTTTGTTTCTTTTTGTATCCATCTTTTCATGTTGACGGACTAATGATCTAATGTTATGTTCGAGTGTGAACAGGAACTCCCCAAATCTGCTAACGTTTTCGACTCCCATGAGTCTGCTTCAGGCACGTGAGGAGTTATGCAAACTAAAACTGGTGAATTTATTGAGAAAATTGATTAAAACTTTTTTTTAAAATTCACATATTAAAAGCATTTCAGTATGCCTTCTCATATTGAGCTTGGTTGACGATGGGTTTGTTTACTCGAATGAGTAAGGCTTCAATTATGGGGAGGCGCAGGTTGCAATGTGAGACAGCGATTATTGCAGTGTTTTGGACTAATATGTCCATTAATATTGTTGGAGGGTGTTATGTTCACACTCGAACAGAACATTGCATCAATAGTCCGTAAACATGAAAAAATGGATAAAAAAGAAACAAAAAGGAATTGTCTCTGTTATTTAATCAGACATGCATGATTATATATATATATATATATATATATATATATATATATATATATATATATATATATATATGAAGTTAATCCAACAGAAGATATAAGAGGCAACTAATATCTTTTAATTAGTGAAACATCCGGATAAAAACTGAAGCTCAATATACTGGATAGAGTATTAATAGCATAATATTAAATGAAATTATGAAATAAGGTGCAAATAAAATTTTATTAGAATTCAAAGTTAAGGCAAAGTATCTTATAGTCATTAACTCATGAGTTTTCAAAGATAATTCTTCTCTTCAGAGGACCATTACCGCAGTGACATCATTGCAGGTGATAAAATTACACTTTGAAAATATATAAAGATATATGCAAAAATGCGTAAAAGTATATAACACATGACATTTATCAGCCTAAAACATACTTTTGTTAAAGCTATACACTCCAAGTCATACAATTTTAAACAAATTCAGGAAAGATATCCAAGAGGTTGATTGAAGAATGATCTTTGAAAACTCATGAGTTAAGGACTTTAAGATACTTTGCCTGAACTTTGAATTCTAATAAAATTTGATTTGCACCGTATTTTATTATTTCATATTATGCTATATATATATATATATATAGTCTAAAGAAGCTTTGAGTCATTAAAAAAAAAAAAAAAAAAAAAAATTAAAAAAAATTAAAAAAAGTAAAATGCAGTTTAAATTCCCAGACAAACTAACTAAATCCAAGATATTGCAGACTTAACATTCGTTGGAAAATTAATAAATGAAAAAATAGAAGTAAAATAAAAATAAAAAATAAAAATAAAAAAATAAAAAAGGGGGATTAATTATCTAAGAGTGAAACAAAAACAGGAAACCTTAAGCGTCTAATATTAACACGGGGATCATCAGCTGTTTACCATGTAACTGTTTCGGAGATTAAAAACAGGACAGTTTTAATATTCATGGCTCTCCAATGGTACTGATTATACGACCATTTCCCCAATAATCAAGTGTCTATATATATATATATATATATACATATATATATACGTATATATACATATATATACTTATATATACATATATATATACATGTATATATATATATATTTATATATATATATACATGTATATATATATGTATATATACATGTATATTTTAGAGGTAAAAGATGAGAATAAAACATTGTAAAGATACAATATTTATTAAAAACATCAAAAGTTCAGAGCAAAAAGCCTCAGATCCTTAATCCATGGATTTTCAAAGAAAACATTTCTTCTCATCAGAGGATGGGTAAGCCAATAATGCGATTATTAATATTGTCGGCAACAATTAACTTTGAAAATGTTATATAAAGTAAAACAAAGTAGAAGTAAAGAAACAAAATTAGGGCCAGAGGTGAAAAGTCTTATTTTGAGGTGTGAGCGTAAAGACAAAGTGGGTGAAATAAAAAAATAAAAATAAAAATAAAAGCATCCGTTATTTAGGGATGAATGCTTGAAAAAGAAAGCGATACTTTAAATTGTTCAGGAGTCCAAAAGTGTTTGCAAGATGTTGGTGGTCTTTGGTAATTGGTAAATTCCAATTTATCCTGTGTAGTATTTGTATCCGTTTGTTGCTGGAATTTTTTCTTTTGTTATGGTTCGGTGTATATAAAAAAATTGAGGATTTCGAACAACCATCGCTTCCTGGTTGAAACGAATATCGGTAGGTTATATATATACATCCATATATAGAGATCCGGTATTTTAGGTCAGAGCCGAGTTTGGCGTTGTTATAGACCGAGGCGTATATATATATATATATATATATATATATATATATATATATATATATATATATATATATATATAAATAAGTAAATAAAACTAACGTGTCCACGTTTTAATTTCTCTATACACTGGTTTGCTAACCAGGTTTCTGTGAAACCTCGTTGTTCCTTAAGAGCTTGCCAAGGGTGTATTCAAGAGATACTGATAAATAGTCTGGGATTTTTATGTCTCTGCACATACGTGCACATGCATTTTTCTGTGTTTTTGGTTTTTAGACCTCGGATTAAGCATCTGTGTTCTAAATGACCAGCAGAAGTGTCACATTGGAAAAGCACATTCTATTCTGGGCCAATATATTCTTTTCGTATTATTCTGATCTATATTGCTTCTTCAATAATTATTATTTTAGTTATTTTTGGATTGTGACTAAACTGAAAAATGGATCCACTTGTTTTGTGTTTTAGCTAGTTGTGAGAAAATATGTTAATTTTATTTTTTCAAAATTGTAAATAAATTTGATAAATACATTTTCTTTTACCTCAAACGGTTATGAAAAGAAAAATATTGCTTGCATTATGAAGGAGAAATTAATAAATTAGATTGTAAAATTTGTTCCTTGTGACGTCACTATTATTAGAAGGGTTCCACGAACGTAAAAAGGTTGGTAACACTGCTATATTACATAATTTCTCTTTATATTGTTACAATTTTAAAATAATTTTAATAAATAATTTAGCTATTTAAAATTGCATGAATTAGATTTAGATATGGTGTAAAACTTTAGGATATGACATGAAACCATTTATGACGGTTGTTTCGATTTTAGACTAATTCTTTTTAAAATGAGTTTTAAAATGTATTTCTGGCAGACAACGACATTAGCTATTTCTCGGTTACGTTTTGTATTTCATATTTTATGATCAGTCGGTCTTACGTTTGAATTGGGGATGAAAGGTGATAACGTATGCACGAACAGAAAATGCCTTAGCGTATTATTATATAGATTGTCAAGCGACCAAAGTCAATGTTTTTTTTCTTTCGTTTCTATAAATGGTCTTTAAATATGAAAGACAAACACAGAATCACTCCGGGTAAAAAAAAAAACGAATTAAAAAATTACAAAACGATCAATCCCAAGAGACATGCAAATTTTTACATAATCTATTTTTAAAAAAACTGAAAAAGACTTTACGATCGATTGTAAAACTAATTTTGTTTTTAAAAGTTGAAGGTTTAAAAGGTTTATACAATTAGCTTAACCAAAAATGGACAATAACTGAAGATTAACGCAGCATGGCAAACCGTAATATATATATATATATATATATATATATATATATATATATATATATATATATATATATATATATATATTAAGTATAATATCTTAATATAATCGGGCATTGGTGTCTGTTGGTTAACGAATAAACGTCACAGTTCTCAAATATAATACGTCATTATTTCGAAGCATCATACACGAAAAGAATAAAATATATAAAGTTTCTATTATGTTTCGCCTTTTCTTTAGATAGGGATTACGATTGGTAATTATTTCACAAGGTTTCAGCCGCTGTAACCTGCCATAGGCATAAACTAAGGCGAGAGGGAGAACACATAGTATATAGTTTACTACTTCGCCTCCAACATGCATCCTTTATCTACAAGGATAGAAAAAGTTGATCTATACTGCCGTCTATACAAAGACACACACCGAACCTCAGAAATTGATATACAAGGCTAAACGACACGTGTCGTCCATATTTGTGTACGTTTCGAAGATTGGCCAGCGGTTTTACAACATTCCACTGTCGACTGCTTTCTTGAATGGGTTTTATGGACAATTTGGTGATTTTAATAGATACATATTTTGTTGGAACAATGTTTCATTTGAATTTCATATACTCAAAACCATGTTGAGGGCTGCAAGATGTCTTTTAAGTGACCTTGATTTTCATATTTGATAATTTGTTAGTATTTGTTTGAGAATAACAAATGGCAATATCGTTAATTCACAGGCTATTCTATATGGTCTACTCTATTGGGTTATTCCATATGGTCTAATCTATTGGGTTATTCCGTATGGTCTCCTCTATTGGGTTATTCCGTATGGTCTAATCTATTAGGTTATTCCATATGGTTTAATCTATTGGGTTATTCCATATGGTCTACTCTATTGGGTTATTCCATATGTTCTACTCTATTGGATCTTGGCCGAGAACAAAGTGTAGTATCTGTTCCGATGGATACTGCGCCTCATAGACTGGTATTGTCTTGCCCTTCGGAGCTTGATGTACGCCTGTCTATGGGTCTGTCCTGTGCCTCCCCTCTTAGGGGAGGAGTAAGTTTATTGTTTACGGTCTGAGGCGCCCCTACCGGGGAATGCCGACGGAGCTACCCACGCAATTTTTAATGGCCAGAGTGCTCACCTTCTTTTCAAGCCCGACTTTCCCGACCCGACCTTGGGTCACATCTTACCTGTGGGAGTAAGATAAAACTGGCCTTGTGCCTAACCTCCTGGAGAGGAGGTAAATAAATACTCTATCGGGTCATTCCATATGTTCCCCCATTTTAGAACAATACTTATATATTTCTCGCAATGTTATTCGATATTTTACTCCTACAATGTTTAAACTTATATTGGTTCTTGTACATATCTCTGGTCTCGTTTCGATTATGTTCTTAAAATAAGGTTCATCTTTTCGAACTTCCCAAATGTTATGTTGAACTCGGGAATTTTTAACTGAACCTTTTTTTTTTATTCTACGTGAGTAGATTGTTCTCGTCCCGTCAGCCATTACCGGGAAGAAGTCTTAAATATTTATTTAGTAATCATTATTTATTATCACTTGTTGTAAGGATTGAACCTTCAACCTGTAAAAGGCGGTCACCGTGTGCTGGTTGTTAATCAGCGCTTTTATACGTTCCACTGCGGTTTGAGACGTTCGTACCTAAGAATGCCGACGAGGTTAATCAGGTTATTTTTACAGGTCCAGAGTTCACCGTCTTTCTGGCGCTCTGGATCTTCTTATCTAACACACAAGGTGGCTTTTTAATCTCACTTTAAGTGCAGCAAATGGCTCAACTGTATAAATATACAGATATACTTTTTAGCGATTCGATCCAGTGGACAAGTTAAAAGTGTTTCGTCTTGAATTGAAAAGCTATGCTTGCTTAAAAAGGAGATTCCTTAAGAAATATGCTAAATATATATAAAACGTGATCTTTATTTCAAATGCATTTTGATCTGTCCTTATTTTTCAACATTTTTTATCAAATTTATAATCTATATTATAATTTACCATAGTATGTATGTCTGTCAGTCTGTCTGCCAGTTTGTTTGCAATTTATAGAGTGATCACCCCCTTGACAGAAACATATTAGTACAAGATATTCCATAGTTTAAATTGACCAGTTCCACACTGGAGTCAAAATTATACTTCTAAAATACTGCTACTACTACTACTACTACTACTACTACTACTACTACTACTACTACTACTTAAAAATATATGGATAGGCGCCAAAACTATCTGAAAGAGTAATATATTGATTACCCATTGCATGTCGTGTGTGTCATCTATTGACGATATTATACTACTACTACTATTACTACTACTACTACTACATAAATTACTTCGACACGAACTACAACTGATACTGCCAAACATTTTGAATTGCACTAAATTTAGAATGAAGGGCCCTGGGGAAGTCGGATTATTCAAGTGGGTAGGGGGAAACATAAAATACTGCAACAAATAGATGTATGACCCAATGTCAGGACGAATCTCATGTTAAAAGTAGGCAGTTGATTCCTCGGTAATAAAAACAAATGGCTATGTAAATGGATAATAATAAAAAATAAAAATAGATCTTTGAAAAAATAACTCAATCTCAGAACTAAGTAACGTTTTAGCGTGAATTTTGTGATATTAAATTCTTTAGAAAAAAACGTACATTCCCTCAGCTTTCGTATTTCTCTTTCTATATCTCTTTCTTCTTCAGTGTTATATATATATATTCATGTATTTATGTTATACGTACCTAAAGGTAATCCATGGACACGTGTTTCTGGCACACTGCCGTCATCAGCATGGCTGACTTCGCTATTGATGTCTATAGTCCAGCATTCTACCACTGGACCAAGACGCTCTGTCTAGAAATATGTACGATTTTTATCACCTAAATATTTTAATGTATTTTTAAGTAATTATTTTTATTGGTGATTGTAGCGTTCGTTGTTATTTTGCTTACTATTATTTCGATTGTCTCACTTTCCTAAGTGAGTAAAATGCAAAAAATTGCATTATTAGTCGCCCTTAACTTCATAGGACGTATTTTTCGTCAATATATATATATATATATATATATATATATATATACATATATATATATATATATATATATATATATATATATATATATACATTTTTATTTATTTTATACGTAGATAAAATAATCCATGGACACGTGAGTATGGCTCACAGCTGTCATCAGCATGTAAATATATATATATATATATATATATATATATATATTTGTATACATATATATATATATGTATATATATATATTTGTATACATATATACATACATATATATATATACATATGTATATATATAAATACACATGTATATATATATATATATATATATATATATATATATATATATATATATATATATATATATATATATATTCAAGCAAAGATTGTAAAAGAATGAACTAAAAGCTGAAGAAAAGGAGTTTTTGTTCAGTGTGCTTTTACGTGAAGATGATTCAAATCAAAAGTACTCGTAATACGTGATACATATAAAACATTCACTAGTCGTTCTGATTTTAAAACTAAAAAATATTTCAGAAGATCGAAAAAAGATATAATCAAGCCGAATAATTCTGTTGTGTTTAACAATGTCTTCTCAAATGAAAGAATGCTGCCTCAATACACACACACACAATATATATATATATATATATATATATATATATATATATATATATATATATATATATATATGTACACACACGCACACACATATATATATATATGTATATATATGTACACATATATAAATATATGTGTATATATATACATATATATATGTGTGTGTGTGTGTGTGTGTGTGTGTGTGTGTGTATTGAAGAATAAGTCAGCTCATCCAGTTGAATGGCTTTCGGAAAATGTCTGGAAAACGCCATAACGCATGCTATTTTATCATTCGTCTTTTCATATTTTCTCAACATCAATTTAAGTCTATATATCCCTTTTAAGCGAGGACAAAAAATGTAAGCAATCGTACATCTGCTAAAGTACAAAGATATATCTGATTGACATATATGCATATACTCTAGAGGCTCGCTTGATGTATTGGAAGGCATGTGTTCCCTGAATCGCTGTACATGAAGTTAGGCATGGTTCGTACCACTCATCTGTCCCCAAGGTACGCCAAGAGGACTTGCGTGTTCACTTGGCAAAAATCCCGCGGGAAACGAACCTACTTTGATTTTCGACAGGCAAATGTAAAGAAACACCCGTAATACTTGCATTTAGATTTCACAAATAGCAGTTTTTATTTATTTCTTAGGATTTTTTTACGAGAGAAAGAGCACACGAGCTTTGTTATTTTCCCTTTCATTATTTCTGTCGATACATAGATACATAAATGCACACACATATACACATATGTATACATACCTATATATACTTCATTGCTATTGTTTCAGTGTGGAATGGGAAAAGACGAATTATATAGGCAACGTCGTTTTCTACAAATTTTTATTGTTTTTTAGGAATTTTATTTGATCCTAAATATCTTGGTGAAATGTATTTGTTAAAAGCCTGAATTAAAAAAAAAACAATAAATGGATTACAAAAAAACGTTTTCCGATAAGAAACATAAGTATATTTATGTACATGAATTACATTCAAGACAAATAAAAGCACATCCACACATATTATATATATATAAATATACACACATATATATATATATATATATATATATATATATATATATATATATATATATATATATATATATATATATATATATATGATTGTTTACTATTTCGTATATCATGTATACATGAGTGTTTTTTTCTGTTAGACATCAATAGTGCTGAATGCACGAATGGAGCTTAGTAGTAGTACAACACCATTGAAGTAAATAACATGTTTGTAGAATGTAAATACATGCAATTGGACTGGGAATTCCCATGAGGAATGAAACACGAACATTTATATTTAGCTTACGTATTATAAGTATTTTTATACTCTCTCTATATATATACATATGTAAATGCTTTTATTCAAACATGTACAAGGTCTGCTACACTGGCATGTCGATGTTATCGATCTACAGCTATACAGAGCTGAGGTCTCATCAGGCAGAAAGTGTTTTTATGATCCAACCGGTCGCTGAATTCCAGGAAGAATCTTCCTGGAATCTTCCTGGAATTCAGCGACCGGCTTGGATCATAAAAAAAACTTTCTGTCTGATGAGACCTCAGCTCTTGATAGCTGTAGATCGATAACATCGAAATGCCAGTGTAGCAGACCTTGTACATGTTTGAATAAAATATTTCACAATACAGCTCCAGAATTTTATTGAGCACTCTTTTTTAAGCCCGTTTTTATTCCCTTTGGATTTCTACCCTGTGGATTTTTACCCTACCTGGATTACTATATATATATATATATATATATATATATATATATATATATATATATATATATATATATATATATATATAAATATAATTATTAATTGCAATATGGGTGTTAGCATACACTATCAGTGCTCTTACTTTGCAGTCTCCTTAAATCTTCCTTCCCCACTTTAATTAACTTACAGCGTTTCCGATCGGCGTTTATATGCTAACTGCTGTTTTTTCTTTTTCTTTTTCTATTTCTTTTTTAACATTTCTTTCTCCCTTTCTACTGTTTATTACACGTGACTATTTTTTTCCCAAATTGCGTTATTTGAAAACTTTTCTGTTAAATAAAGTTCTGCTACCAATTGATGATGATTGTATTTTAACAATCGAAATATTTTGGTAGAACTATTCAATATGTGTTTTTGAGTTTATTTTTGCTAGTTTTTGAATTGCTTATCCTTTATTCAATTTATATATATATATATATATATATATATATATAGGTGATTATTTTTTATTGTATATATATATATATTTATATATATATAGGTGATTATTTTTTACTGTTTTGTTTTAGGCGATACCGACCCGTGTTTTTTACGGTGCGTTTTTTATTTTTCGCTACCCTGAGCTGTTTGTCTATATTATTTTAGAATATGCAAATGAGCGCATTTTTCCTTTTAATTCGCCCTTAATCGGACGAGTCATCAATTGTATATATGTATTTTTTTAATTAATTAATTTATAAACCAATCTATTGTATACACATTTTTATAAGTAGTTTACAAATTATTTTTTCCGACGCGCGTTTCTGGCTATAAGCTGTTATCAGCATTCCTCCCAGAGCAGGAATCGAACCTACGATGTTGATATTCGCAGACTAGCGTTCTAACGACTAAATTAGAACGACCTGCCGAATTTGTGCACAACTTCTTATCGCCTATAATGTAAGGTTAATTTTTTTAATTTATTTATTTATTTGTTTGTTATGCCTCCTTGGGCATCTCCCCTTTAACTATCTTCTCAATTCAAGTGTTAATAAAAATTAATCTCATAGTGCAGTATCGATATCCAAATCAAATTCTGTTAAATATTTCATTTGATAACTCCCAAAAGTGCCTCCTAAATTTCTCCCTCCTTCCACTTCACTGAATTCATCCAACCTCATCTAATCTGGCAAGTTATTCCAAAAACATATTACTCTGTGAGCAAAAAAAAAACATAACTGGTTAACAGATCTAGTTTTTGAAAACTGCCTTGAAAATAACCTTCCAAATCTAGGAGAAATACTAAAAAAATGCCCACCATAGTTAGAAATGCAATTAATTATCTTGAAATTCTCAATTATATAAATGTTCATTCTTCCCTCCAAAAAAGTAGTTCATCCCAATTTGTCCAATCTCTCCCTGTAACTGCACTCCTTTACTTTACTTATTAGTTTTGTCACCCTTCTTTGTACGCCTTCCAGTTTCAATATTACATTCCAATTTTCATATCTTTATTGTTATTGTTTAGTTTTTTTTGGGCGATACTGACCGGTGTTATTTTCTTTACGGTGCGTTTTTATTTTAATTTATTTAATTCTTTTAATTTATTTGTTTATTTTTTACGGTACCCTGAGCATTTTTAAAAAAATTATTTAAGAATATGCAAATGAGCGCATTTTTTCTATTTTAATTCTCCCTTAAACGGACGAATCATTAATTGTATATATAGATTTTTTAATTAATTCTTAAATAATTAAAACAGACCGCTCAATGTGACATCTCAATATTATAGACGCTCTTTTTAAATCGTGAATTACTGGCCGTTGTAATAAAAACAAAACTCAACAGTAAAGACGTATTTGTAAAGACATCGAGACTAACACCGCCAAAAGATGATTTGGCGAATCAAATCGAAAGTACTCGCGAAAAAAGGAAATAAAATGAAACAAGAAAGCCACGAACCTTACATACACCAATGTGACCTAAACACTAAATGTACCATTCGGAAAGTTGAAAAAAAAATGTCTTATGAAGCAAAAACACTCCGTGTTATTTAATAATGTTTGCCGATATATATATATATATATATATATATATATATATATATATATATATATATATATAGCACCAACAACAGTGACGTCACTAGAAAAAAGAGACTCAATCGAAAGGCATTGTCTTTACGAAGACCACGGCATAGTCCGTCCATGACTAATACCATATCAAGTATTACCGTTCTAGGAGAGGATATATAGATGCAGCCCTTTACCAAAATAAAAGTGATGAAATAGCCCCGACAGGAATGGAAACCAGGACGCCGACTTCAAAGCCGGCGCCTACCGCACGTAACGCAATTAATTCTAAAATAGTTAAAGTCGGAAAGGGTGACATTAGTACCATCATTATCTGAGAATTTCATTTTTTAAATATATGTGAAATGTGATAACGTACGTCTGAACATGAAATTACTTAGAGTATTCTTTATATAGATAATAGCAACAGTAGTAGTAGTAGTAGTAGTAGTAGTAGCAGCAGGAGTAATGTAGGTAATTATCTCAATCCACATAAATACTTAGAATTCAATAAAGAAATGAATAGATTTGTCATCCTGTGTTTTTTCTTTTACTTCAACGCTAAATGACAGAATATATGCTTTTAATAGATTCGTTAATTTTTCAGGTTTCTCTGTCAATTCTCTGGAGGAACGCCGGTCTTGAAATAGTTTTTTTTTTGTATTCAGGCAATTACTTGCTTTGCAAAGCGGCCAATCGTCGGTTCATCTTCGCGATAGATTTTCCCCAGAAAACATATCCTAAGAATGCATCTCGCAATTCTCGAAGAGGTTATCGAAATGTGATGGGCTTCCATTAGACACACACAAAAAGAATAGTTTCTGCCATCTTTTTTGATTATTTTCACAAATAATACACGATCGTCATACTTGAAGAGAAAGAAAAATACACAGAAAAACTATTAAAAGTATATGTATGCAAGCACCGAAATAGAAACCTTTATATATTTGCTGCTTGAAAAAATAACATTAAAAGTTCTTTGATCTATGAGACATATATATATATATATATATATATATATATATATATATATATATATATATATATACATACACACACACATATATATATATATACATACACACACACATATATATATATATATGTATATATATATATATGTATGCATGTATATGTATATATATACATATATATGGAAATGTGTGAATGTATAACGACTACCACAGATAAACATACATACATATATATATATATATATATATATATATATATATATATATATGCCTAAATAGATAATCTAAGTTTTCTCACAAAAGTAGCATTAACAAATTTTTATAAACACAGCATATATATATATGCATATGTATATATGTATATATATACATGTTTATATATATATATATATATATATATATATATATATATATATATATATATATATATATATATATATATATATATATATTAAACTTAAATGCACAAATGCGAAATTGTTTTCCATCTAACGTAACTATTTTAACATCAAAACCGGTCATGGTTATTTACTTGTAAAGAAATAACATTAGTTTGGAATACAGTGGAGATGACGATATATACTCCATAGAAAATCAACGCTGAGAAGAACAAATGGCCACTGTCAATTCCGTATTCCCCCCCTCCCTTCGTTTCAACATATTTAGAAGATATGTGATTTTGATCAATAAAACGTCCGAAGATATTTACTATAGATCCCTTACCGAAAGTAATACTGTCATCTTACAAGTGTGGATCCTACAATGCCGCGTTGAACAAATGATCCCGTTTATTGCTCATTTCTTTTCCATACAACGTAGTTCACAAAACTATTAAAATAGAGGATATTGAGCATATTGGATTATGGTTCTCAGAATATTCATGATTAAAAAAAAAACAGAGAAATTCTTTATCCTAGGAAACACTGCGGTTAGATACACATGCTCTATCTAGGATATTGAGTACTTATTGGTTACTACCTGCTTTATGCAAGACATTGATCACTTTAAAGTATGGCTTCCGAGGAATGCAACATTATAAAAAGATAGATAAGTTCTTTATCCTGGGAAATACTGCGTTAAAACAAACCTAATATATAGTGAGCACTTTCATGATCACTTTTCGCTTACTACCTGCTCTATCCACGATATTCATATGAGTAAAAAAAAGTGAATGAAAAAAATTGAATTAAAAAAATGTAAAATGAATGAAAACAATGAATAAAAATATGAATGAACATATGAACGAAGAAGTGAATGAAAAAAATGAATGAAAGATAAATGAAAACAAATGTGAAAAATGAATGAAAATATGAATAAAAAAGTGAATTAAAGAAAAAATAAAACGCGAATGGAAATAATTGGATTAAAAAATGGATGAAAAATGAATGGAAAAATGAATGTAAGAAATTGAATGAAAAATAAATGAGATAACAAATTAAAATATGTGAAAAAAAAATTAATGAAAAAATGAATGAAAAAAATAAATGAAAAAAAATAAATGAAAAAAAAGAATGAAAAAAATAAATGAAAAAATGAATGGAAAAAACAAATAAAAAAAATGAATGAAAGAAATAAATGAAAATATAAATGAAAAAAATAAATGAAAGAAATAAACGAAACAAAATAAATGAAACAAATGTTTGCCGGAAAATAGTTACTGTTAGAGTTATTGCAACCATTATGGAAGGGAAGGGAGCGTGCGTGATGTAAACCTGAAGTGTCGCTTATGACAAGTGAAATGATGTGCTCACAAAGATGGAAACAGTGGGATAAAATATGTTTACTGTGGAAGGTGTGTCGGGTAAGACCTGTATTTGTAGCTCATAATTTATATTTTAATAAGCGGCCTCTTGAGCTTTACGTTTCCTACTGCTACTCTTTCAAACAGTTGTGTTATTTCTACAGACCAATCACCTTGAATAAGTCTTGAAATAAGACGATACGTTTATGAATACATAAATAATATTTTGGTTGCCGTTTTTAATTTTCCATTACGTTGGAATATTAGTTTCATGTCTGTTCCTATCATATATATATATATATATATATATTAATAAAATTGATATGTAAGCCATTAACAATGCGAGATTAATTTATATGTGGTTATATACATATATTTTTACATTGATCTTATATTTCGGAATAAATTCCATCTTCAGAGGTGACCAGTTATTGAGTCTTTTTTTTATGATAAAAAAATGACTCAATAGCTGGTCACCTCTGAAGATGGAATTTATTCTGAAATATAAGATTAATGTAAATATATATATATATATATATATATATATATATATATATATATATATATATATATATATATTAATTAATCTCGCGTTGTTAATGGCTTACATATCAATTTTATTAACATATCCAACAATGCTTTCAATGGACGACCAACCAATACTACTTAATATATATATATATATATATATATATATATATATATATATATATATATATATATATATATATATATATATATATATATATATATATATAAGTGAAATATTTTGAAAATCAACAATCGTGCAATTTAAATGAAAAATTCATTTATTTAATTTTTGTCTGCAAGCTTTCGTTGTAAAAAAACTTTTTCAGGCGAAACTGTCATATAGTATTTTTTCTTCTTTTCTTCCTTCTCATTGACAACATTGTTCTACAACGAAAGCTTGCCAAATAAAATTAAATTAATTAATTTTTCATTTAAATTGCACGATTGTTTATTATCAAAATATTTAACTTAAATACATTCTCATGCGTGCTTCAAAGATGTTGTCAATTCTTTTACTTAAAAAGCGCCAATCTGCGCATAACATCGACAGGACTACACGTATCCTAACGTCTTTTAGAATTTGACGTCTCTTTCTGCTCATATCGTAATTCGACCCTCGGGGTTAATACCATCAAAATGTGAAGGAATAAAAGAATAACAAAAATACTGTAAGACAGTCTCGCCTGATAAAGTTGTTCTACAACGAAAGCTTGCAAAAGAAAATTAAATAAATACATTTTTCATTTAAATTGCACCATTGTAGATTTTCAAAATATTTCACTTAAATACATTCTTATGCGTGCTTCAAAGATGTTGTCCATTTCCTGATATATATATATATATATATATATATATATATATATATATATATATATATATATATATGTGGGGGGGGGTATGCATCCATAACATTATTATCTTCAACGAACTTGAATATATGTTCGAAGCTTTACGTAGCGAGATGTATGGTATATCTTTTATATTTAAATATTTAACATACCGATTATATATATATATATATATATATATATATATATATATATATATATATTGTAGATGATTTCAAAGAAGAATAGGAAAAATAAGACGAATATGAGACAAGCTTCCTTTTCTCCGATCTATAGAGTCAGATTAATACCGGAAGAAGATTACTGAATGAAGTCATGTCTTGTTTAGTTTTCAGTGAAATCCCGCTGTGGTTCAAGTTAAAGCTGATACATTGGCAACGACATGCAAATCATGAAGAGACGATGGAGATTTACGCGGAAAATTTTAATATATTGTTTACGTGCCTTGAAATTGTTACGCGGAAACAAAACGGAGAATACAAAGAGGTTTCTATTGATACGAACATTGTGCGGATTAAGAGTCTGTAGTTTTTTTTTTATTCATGAAACTGGTAGGAAAATAGCGTCGGATTTGAGATACGTTCAGCCATTACCACAAGAGGTTTGAGAACGATTGCGTTTGAAAAACACAGTTCTGTCGGTTTGTCACGTTTAAGTTTGAAATTGCATTCACATATACGTTTAAATATCTCGATTTAAAACGTCTTTCCGTCGATATGTCTATCACGTTAAGGTTTTAGACAGGTTTTAAGTCGAATGCTGAATCTTATGTTTTAAATATAATGTGAGATGCGTCCACGATTCTTTATAAAAGACGTTAGGAGGTGGACGAGCCTACTTACAACCACGCCTGGTTACTCCTCCGCACTAAGGTTTGGCTCCCTAGAGGACCCGGCCATTTTGTCTAAATAAGATAAAGTTCAGTCAAGTAAGAAAGAGGTTATCCTCACAGGCATTACCCGCTCCTTGCGAAGGAGTAATTGATTTATTACCGGTTGTCTGTAGCGCCTCTACCGGGGAATGCCAACGGACCCGTTCTCGTCTACATTCTTACCTTTTTAAAAAATACTTCATCGGAGAGCTGGATTTCCATCCCCATACGTTAAACTGACTTTGTATTTTAAATTTGTGCAAGTGGGAAGTTAGTAAACACCCCTTTTAAGATGTGTTCACAGCGTGTCCGTTAATCTGTCGCTTTTATGTATGTAATATCATACTTGTAGATCTGTGTAGCTTTAATTTACAATTTCGTCTCACTACTGTAGCTTAATATCGCTTTAAAGTTTGACATAGAAGGATACACACCCCAGGAGCGGGAAGATACATCAAGAATCCTTATTTTAATTCTGATCAAAATCAATTACATGTGATTCTACAAATCTCTTAAATTAAAGGCTTAAGTCAAAGTGCTGCTAAAGAAGAAATTGAATACAGGAAATCTAGCTCAAATTGTGTCTAAGAACTATGGATCAAATTCAATGTCAATTTGAATTTAGATATTCAAATCAAGGCATAACGATACTTCCCATCGATTACATCGATTACATGATTTAATTCTAAAATTGTCTGGAATTCAAGAGCTACATTCAATGAGCCTTCAGAAGAAATTGAATTTCTCTGAATCATCCCTACTTGGTGTCTAACGATTATGGATAACATTTCCTTCAGGTCTGCCATATTGGAATTTTCAAATGCGAAGTTGTGCCCATATTATGCCTCCTAAATCGTTAAAATTCTAAATAAAAAAAAATGACATTTAAGAAATAGGTATTAATTGATTCCTAATACCATTGTTATTATTTCACAATTAATCCAGGCTTAAGGCAACTCGAATATTACGTTTATTGAGAAGGATTGATTGTCACTTATATGATGAAGAATATTATGAGAGTATTAAAATGGCGAATAGAATAGACAAAATGTGCTTATTTATGAGGGCAGTTTATGACAGCATTTGTTGACATGTGATTTAAAGATGACAAAGCCGTAGCTTGTAAGGAATCGCTCCTGTGGTAACGTTTCCTCGGATGGGAAGTTCATTTGAAGAAATTCTGTTCATGGTAAATCCATTTGATGTTATGCACACGGAAGAAGAAAGTAAATTTCTTTGCAGCTGTGATAGTAAGTCGAGTTGTGTTGCGAATGAATTTTAAAGGAGGAACTGGGGAATTAAGCTCAGTCGAGCACCTTTCATTGAAATAAGGATATAGAAAAATATTGAGCTGTAGAAAACAAGGGACAGTTATCCCCTAGATTGGGAAGTCGTTTTTTTTTTTAAAATTTTGTGAAGACAGGATAGTGTGCTTACACCGACGCCTCTCTGACTGTTGCAACAACATTCGATCTAAGGACGCATTTGTTGTTAATCTTGATTGATTATTGAATCAGAAGTCATGAAATTTCTGGAGCGGTAGAACATCCAATAATTTCCCAGCAAATTAAAAATTAAATTTGAGATAAGTCATCCAAGTCGATCTGTGTATATCTGCTTTGCGACGATTCAACACTTTTGCGTTATTAAATGCTAAAACATAGTATGTTTCGGATCTTTTTAGATGAGCAGTTATAATTTGTATTACTTGTATGATCTGACCTACTGTTCTCATCTTGAGTGTTATTCTCACAACGTTTCGGCCGATGTAACTTCCGACCTTCTTTAGGTGCATCTTGTCGAAATCGGGGATCTTTATTAAACATTTGAAAACCGTACAGAATTTCAAACGGAACCGTTTATTTAATCCACGTCGGTATTTCGAGCCCGTTCCGTCAGCCATTACTGGGCAGGAGTCTTTAATGTATGCGTAATACTAGTGCAACGGATATAAGTGCTAAGTTATAATCAGTTCTAAGTCACAGTTTACTGGAGGTTGCAGGTTCGATCTTAAGTACGGGCGATACTCAGAATACAATTACGTATAGATTCCCGAGTTCGACAAGACGCACAGAAGAAAATGCGAAAAGCAATTCAAATAATACTAAATAATAGTAACTAATAGAAACGATTTATTTTATACGATTAATTGACCACAAGTTGTTATTTTACCTAAAGATAGTGAAGTGTGTGCGCGTGCACGTGCGCGCTCGTGGGTTTGTGCGCATGGGTGTCCGTATTTCTCTCTATTTTTTATTTTTCTTATCTTTCTGTATTTGCTGGCGATGGGGCATCCTACTGGATTCCAGACGTTCACCGGCTATTCCAGACACTCCAGCCTAGAGATCCTTTTAAGATTCTAATCGTCCCTTTAAATGCAGTTGTTTGTATTTCTCTTGCACTCGGTTCACCGGGTATACTCGCCAGATAGCTTTAAAATTCTTTTTCATTAGTCCTGTTGCTCCTATAATTACTGGTATGATGGAGATTTTCCTAAGATTCCAGTTTCTTTTCATGCCGTACATAAGACCTTGGTATTTCGTAATCTTTTCCCTTTCAGCTCTGTTCAATCCTGCATCATTAGGGACACTGACTTTAACTAGGGTTGCTACTTTCTCCCTTTTGTCCCATAATAAGTGTATGTTCGTGTGTGTGTGTAACTTGTACGAGTGACTCAGCAGACTGTTATTAAATGTATCTATGCGCCACATAACTGTGGTCCAATGCAACGATGACGACGCGCCTTCCGACTGATTAGCCGGTCAGTCGTTTTCCTCCAACGCTGTGTTGAAAAGGCCCAGGTTATTTTGGTGCTCACAAAATCTGTTTGGAGACTCTGGTCGGCAATCTCGGAAAACAAGAAAAACTCACCGTGACCAATAACATTTATTACCAAAAACGAAACGGAACTTCCACGAACGAATTTATTTTCCTGACAATATCTCATATTTAATCTGTGATACAAGATACTACGAGTCCAACCGACTAATGTCGTCTTCAAGTCTCATGTAAACAAATACTTGCATGAGTCGTCCTCTTTTAAAATCAATTCCTCTGAAGTAATCTTCTTCTCATGTCACGCATCGTTTCCGGCCCTCTCGTGGTGGCGATGATCGTCCAAATGACAATCTCTTTAACCCTTATCCTCGAGTGCCCCATGACCTTGATAAGCGGTTACCCATTAGTAAAAATTATTTTAAAAATATTGGAACACAGTTGTGTAACATCAGTAAAACCAACAAACTTATGGTAAGGATAACAGAAAAGTTGAATTTGACTGGTCATAAGTCTATACTGAAGAACTTTACAATTTTTGTCTCTTAGAAATTGTCGAATTTCTTAGTATATTTAATTTCTGTTTCCGATCGGTCAACGACTACTACTTTTTAATGGGTGAGAAACGAACACGTTTACCAAGTGTATTAGTAAAACTGACTTCAAAGTCTATTCCAAACTTACCGTACCTTATATCTACAAATAGTCAAAAGACAGGTATATATATATATTTACATTCCCGAAACAGTTTTTCATGGTAAACAACTGATGATCCCTTTAATAATGTTAGAAGCAAACTAATATAATAACTGTAAAAATTAAATTGACTTACATGAGTGATTTTCCACTGAACGACTTCGGACTTACAGTTTTTTTTTGTTTTTTTTCCTTATATAGTTTTAATGGTTGAGATACTTCCGAGACTATATATATATATATATATATATATATCATGTCAACCCAATATTTTCACGTACTTGCATGACATTTTTCTTAAAATTATCATCCGAAGGAAGTCTTACAAATAAAGACGAAACGTTGATGAATATATAAAAAAAAACATCCTTTTTGGTTTCTCCTTTTTCATTTCCCATTACGTCGGATTACCTTCATCCTTCCTTTCTCCTATATATATATATATATATATATATATATATATATATATATATATATATATATATATATATATATATATATATATATATAAATCAATGTTCGGTTTAAGAGAATTTGATGCCGTATGTCACTTAGATGTTTATTCACTATTATTCACATCTTATGAAGACCAACAGCTTATCGTGGATAAGTGTTAATGAGTTGGCCTGATGGTCAATTGAAAGATGAGGAACACTATGGGAATATGAAAATTGATCAAAAGTATGAACTTCGTTTGATTACATGAGGCAGTTTACGAGTGGACTTTTTGACGTTTGATTTGGAGACGACCGCGTTGTAATCAAACATTCCCACGGTAATATGTTCTGCAGGTGGATTTTTTATTAACTCTTTAAGGGTTATTTCTCTTTATGATGGCCACTGGAGGCGAATATTCTCATTGGTTTATGAATATATATCGTTTCGCAGTTTTTACTCTCTTATGACTAGTCAGTTAATGAAAGACTTCGTTTCACTCATGTACGAGGAGCCTCCGGTCAAATCACAAGTCATAAGAACCTATTTTACTCTTTCATGCATATTTTTTCGTAGTAAATCGAAAATTATATTTTCTAGATATTTGTTGGTTTGGGTCTAAAAAAGAAATCATAATGAGAAATGTGACTTCATCATACTTTGTGATGTCATTTTATGTTTTTTTATTTCTGAACAAAACATACGTTTAAAGATGAAAGCAAGAGGATTTTTTCAGACGAGAAGAAAAAAACACTTCCTGTTTTTTGCACAATATGAAACTCTTGAACTTATTGTGCTCAATAAAGCAATAAAACATATAGTTTTTAATTAGCGCGCAAAAAGACATTCGGTCGTTTCTACTTTTGAGTATTGGTAGGAAAAAAGTATGAAGTATTAAATTGATTAAGTTTTCACATTTGCTTTCAATAATTCAAGCGAATGCGTGCGTCGAGACGATTCCGCAAAAAACGAGTTTAAGCATTTTCATTTGAAGCACCGAAGGTTAAACTTCGTCTCTCTACCTCCCTCTCATTGATACCATTTCAAAACACCAATTGTGCTGATTTAAATCATTTTTTAATTTAGCGGGAAAATAAATGTTGGGATGATGATGATGATGATGATGATGATGATGATGATGATGATGATGATGATGATGATGATGATGACGACGACAACCACAACAACAACAACAATAATAATAATAATAATAATAATAATAATAATAATGATAATAATAATATGAGGAAGAAGACATAAATAACCAAACGATGTAAAAAGACTGAAAATGTCAGGTAAATAACTGTTTTACCTTAAATTAAAAATAAGAATTATATCCCTTTACATTTTAGCTTTCTAAGTCAGTATTTAAAATTGTCTTCGTCGTAATAATCTTACTTGCCGGAATCATGATTTCGGAAAAAATCAGACGAATTACACTGTTTTACTTTCAAAAATCAATCTACAAAGAAAAGAATAACACTAGTCAGAATCACATACTGATTTGCCTGATTCATTGCTATTTCGGTTTAATATGAAAAATCCGACCGACTTAAATTTATACATAAAATACTATAAGTGTGCCCTCGTACGTAGAATAAGATCGTTAATCTGTTTTGCAGTGTATATGCATATTTCAGGTCTTTTGTAGAGACAATCGTAAGATTTGTGTATATATGTAATTTATATAGCCAGGATTAGGATGAATACAGCCAGTTTCTTCCTGGGGTTTTCAACTCGGGAACAGTACCTCGTACAAACATCATGGTTCAATTTAACGTTTTCCTTGTATTGAAAGAAAGAAGAAAAATTAAAAAGGGTTAATTCACGTGCGTTCGCCGTTGCGTGTGTGTGTGTGAATCTTCATACTTTGAACCGCATTTAATCCCGGTGAGGTTATAGATAAACAATTCGTACCCCGCTTGTTTGTCTAAGGTCAGGCATCCAGCGAGACATGGGATGAATGAAGCGTGCCTGGTCTCTGGGGATCTGTATTAAAGCAAGCGCCTCCCCATGATGAGTAGTAAGATCTCAGCAATTTATTAAAATGTTCAGTAACAAAACTGAATCGTTTGTCAATGCTCGCATGAGTATTATAGTCTATGCTAGAATCGGCGTACTACTACTTTTGCCGATGTAACGCCAAAAGGACTGAGTGAGTTATATGATTACAAGTTGTGACACACGTACCACAAGTTCCTTATAATGATGAGACAACATTTGGAAACTGTAAGTTCGAGAATCCAGATTCAGCATAATAAATTGGTTTGGTTTTTAGTTTTACGGCATTTATTTAATGTTTTTATCATAGTTCACCGCAAACAAGGCAGGCCACCACTGTAGATGTAAGGGCCTACTGCGAAAAAAGGGGGGTTCAACATAAATTAGAAGCGAGATGTCTGTTTACATTAGTTTTAAATGTCTGCATGTCAGTAAAGTCAGGAAAGCAGGAAGAAGGGAGGAGGTTCCAGAGTCCAGCAGCACGAGGAAAGAAGCTTTTGGAGTAGAAATCTCTTCGACATCTGGGGACCTCCACAGTGTATGGATGGGATTTGGCAGATTGTCGGGTTGGTCTAGTGAATTTACGTCGTGAGGGTACCAGAGCAGCAAGCTAATCAGAGAACAATCCGTTGAAGTACTTGTAAAACAGGCACAAGGACGCAACATTGCGGCGATGGGCAGAGGCTTGAGCTTGGTGGATAGTGAAGGACCTATCAAGTTAGCAACTCTTTTTGGGACCTTGTCTAAGAGGGAGAGACTAACGGATGATCCACCAGCCACATGTGGCAACAATACTCCATGCATGGGCGGATATCAACCCTCTTCGGGTTATTTAATACAGAATCCGGTCATTTTGGCAAAGGTTGTTATGCTTTAAGTGCTTTATATGTTTTAGTATTTATTCATGGTGTTTTGCTTGGTTGTGTGTTTTTACGGCATCTCAACTCTTTTCGGGTTATTTAATGGCGAATCCGATCATTTTGGAACAGTTGTTACGCTTTAAATTCTTTATCTGTGAAAGTAGTTATTCATGGTGTTTAGTTTAGTCGTTTTGTAGGGAAATACAATTGTTTTGTTTTTGGTTTTGCAGAAAATGATTGAGTTTTGCAAAGGGAAGGAAAATAACAATAACATCAATGTTTGGTGCATTTTTGGTCAGCAAGTTGATATTTTCATACAGCTTAAGCACCATGCAGCATAATTGAAAACAATAAAACATATACTATCTCTGAAAATAAAGATTAGATAACGAAATGGTATTATTTTACCCTCGTGATTGTGTAGTAATACAATCAACTAAATGGTTAATTTAGTTCACGGGGCTAGAAATAAACAAATGAATCTAGAGTTCCGAACTCGAGCCCCGAAAGAAAAACAACCTAACACGTTTGACTAACAAGCCAGGCGGTTTGTGAAAGCTGAATTCGTACAAATAACTATTCCTCCGAGCTCCGTGATGAACCTACATTTGCGTTTTTACTATTGAGTAACCACGCCAAATGAAAACAAAGATTTCTTAACTCAGATTTAGTATAATAATATGAGAGAAACTGACAAAAACAGCGTAAATATTAAAAAAAAACTCTTTGAATGCTGAAAATAATATTCAAAGAAAGATGAGGTAGTCTAAATGAGAAGTAGGTTGAAATAAAAAAGCATTTCGTAAAACAAGAACTCGAGATATAACATACTAAGAAGTATCTGCCACTGTCTTCGTATTAGTATGAATAAAATCCTATAATAACCCCCTCCAAAATAGTATTTCGTATCACCGAAAATATTTGTGTAGAGTCTGCAGGGGATGGAAAGAGAGAAGATGGAAAACACCATGAAGACGCCGAATGGAATACTGAAGAGGTATATTGTCACTCAGGTCCCAGAGAACTCGAAAACCATTATCAGCAAAAGCTCAATGGTAAACGGCTGTTTTCAGAACGCAAATTTATTTTCAATGATAATCGAAAGAGGTGGGTAATATTGGTCATTGGAAAATACAGCTTGTCACTTCAGGAGACACCTCTGTTTTTTGCCACTGAGCGTTCACTAGTGTGCTAATGTCTAGTGAGTACGAAATACTACTAGAACTACTACTACTACTACTACTACTACTAATATCACTAGCACTACTACTACTACTACGATTTCTACTATTACTACTACTACTAATAATAATAATAATGACAATGATAATAAACACCCCATCCAAAACCAAAAATTAGGCGTCAGCCCCGGCTGATACCACACAAAATAATTGTGAAAGGATCGATGAGGATGGAGAGAACGAGAAGGGAGAGCACTAACCATACTTCCACTGGAAGAGTGCGGAGAATACTGGAACCTTGGGGAGGTTTATTGCTACCAACATCCCAGTGAAGATTAATTGTCGTTGACAGGGAGAAATCAATGGAAACCGGCTGTTGTACTAATGCAACTCATTTGAAATAGAGGTGGAGAATACTGGAAATCTGGAAAGACTTGTTGTCACATAGACTTCATGTAACACTACTGATTATTATCAGCGAGTAATCACTGATGATGATCTGTGTGAGAACGTCTAGTGAGTTGTAATAATAATAATTTTGGCGACTTGTGTCACTGAGGTTCCAGGGAACACCACGGTTATAATCAGTAAGTAATTACTGGTGATGACCTGTGTGAGAAATCCTTGTTAGCACACAATAATACACTTGACATATTATATTGTGATACTTTTTTTGTAGAATTGAAAGAGGGGGAAGAAGACGGGGGGGTATTCACAATACAATAAAAGAAATAGAAAACTACATACAAAACATACAGAAAGCCTGATTTTGCCATCAGAACAATTAGAAAGATGAACTATATCAATAATAGCGAATCGGAAAACAAAGTAAGCAAAAAAAGCAAAATAGGAAGAGAAACAGTTGAATAGAAGATTGATAAGGATTACCATAGATACAGGTGTTGGACTAAATAATGGAAACACCTTGAAAAACTCCCATGAAATCCAGCTTAGTGAATCACTCGGCGAACACGTTTTGTTGAAACGGGATTATCAATATGATTGTTAAGCTCGACTCTAATTTTGGGTGCCGTTGTTTTGTGCTCTTTCTGCACAATCCTTATAAAGGCTCTACGATCTCTTTCAGACAGCTTCGACTTTCTTCCAGAATTTTGTTTAGAAAAGGGGTCCCTTCTTTTTCATGGGCTGTCATCATCTTCGAGATAGTTCCTCTCGATACAGCCTCGATCTCAGCCATTTCCGTTATAGTAGCACCTGTCATACGGGTACCAACAACCTGCTCTTCTCTGGAAATTTGATAGATCTGCCATTTTAAATTTTCTCACTAATATGCACTATCTGAAATAAAAAAAATAAATTCATCCAATTAAATTAAGACAACAATAAGCATTTTAGAAAAATGAAACCAATTTTTTGGTATTTTTTTTTCTATTTTGATAGGTGTTGTTAAGTTGATGCAAAATTCACAATGTGTTTCCATTATTTTGTTAAAACCGTGCATAGCACACGAAAGCATACGGATATGGATATACAAAGGACACTTTATCAAATAAGAAAACACGCTAGTTACAGCTGCACAAAGTAACATGGTCTGAACAAATTATATAACACCCTAGATAGACAAGATACAGGTAAACACTTAATGTGGAATGTATGGATTAAGGGCGCAATTGTAAATCACGTCATACGAGCTGAAAAGTACACATGACTGGAAAGGAATATAGTCCACTGCAAACTATGCAAGCTAATGTATTTTGAGAATTGTGCAAGGTCAGTGTTGAGAAAAAAGAGGCATTAAAGTACAAAGGGGCAAATTCATACAAGCAATACCATGCGTGAAAATCATCACAAAGAAATTTTTTGTCGTTCACCAGATGACAGCCTGTAAATAAATAAGGCAAAACAACAACTAAAATACATAGAAACTTGCCAGAGATCTGAAGCGAATATGAAACACAAATAACACCAATACTAGTAGAAGCACTAGCAATAGTTCTAGAAAAAAAAAACAGAATAAAAACGAAGAGAAATTGGAATTAACGGGAGGATTAACATCATACAATTCACGGAACAGATGAAACAATTAAAAATTTGTTTTTTAAATTCCTCGAGTGCAGAAACCAACCTACATGGCTAGATGATTCCGAGCATACACAGACGAGCAGGAATGAAGTATGTATGAGGAAAGACAAATGGAAACGTCTAAAAAACATTGCATTGAACCAAGGTACCTGAAACTATCAGTATAGATATGTATAAAAACGTATAAGTTAACAACACCCAGCTCCAAGAAATAACATAACACGTTGGCAGCCTTATCGATTTTTGTAACAAAGGTTTAGGGAGAATGGAAAGAGCGAACATGAGAAGAACATCATGCAAATTGCCATAAACGTTCTCAATGGTTTACTCGCCCAACATATAATTTATTATATATATATATATATATATATATATATATATATATATATATATATATATATATATATATATTGTGTGTATTTAGGCAGCATATTTTAATTTAGGCAAACATTATTAAATAACACGGAGTGGTTTTGTTTGATGCGACTTTTTTTATTTCTTCAATTTTCCGAATTGTCCATCTAATGTTTCGGTCAAATTGATGTAAATATGATCCATGGGTTTCTTGTTCCATTCTTTCTTCTTTTTTTCAAGTACTTTCGATTTGAATCGTCAAATCATCTTCAGGCGGTATTAGTTTTAGTGCCTTTACAAATTATGACTTTACTGTTGTGCTCATTTTTGAATTATAACGGCAAGTAGTTTATAACTTGAAAAAGCGTCTGTAAAGTTTAAATGAGAGCGTGATGGCGTTCTACACATATGAGAGATTTAAAAGTGTGACTGTTTAAACCGATTGATGACGTTAAAGAAAGTGCATACAATTAAAACGCATAACTATTTAATGGCTAAGAATTTGGTAATGTTAATTATTATGCTAGACACTTTAAAATATTGCGACTAGTTTCATAATTGACATTATTAATTGTGGGATGTTTAGTTTTTATGTAGAGGGCTTCGAGTATTTTTAATTTTTTATATTGGTATCGTGATGTATTATTTTGGTATTGTTAACAAGGATGTTTCTATATTGGGAGGGAGTGCAATTATGCTTATTTAGGTGTTGGCATATAGAGCTAGTGTCGGAGAGATGTGGGGTGAGTCTTCGAGATAGTGTTGTGGAAGTGAAACCTATGTAAGAATTAGTTTTTTATTGTTGTCGGAGATACATTCTCCCATAGGGCATTGGAACTGATGTATTACATTGGTTCTTCCTAATGTATCTTGGTTTTGAGAAGTGTTATTTTTAACAACATAGTTTCATATCAAAAAAGTAAAAATACTCGAAGCTCTCTACATAAAAACTAAACATCCTACATCTCTCCGACACTAGCTCTATATGCCAACACCTAAAAAAAACATAATTACACCCCCTCCCATTAATACTACAAAAAAAAACAAAAATAAAAAACCCAAAAAACCTTAAGTTCCAGGTCGTTCAGTGGAAAATCACTCATGTAAGTCAATTTAGTTTTTACAGTTATTATATTAGTTTGCTTCTAACATTATTTAAGGGAGCATCAGTTGTTTACCATGAAAAACTGTTTCGGGAATTTAAAAACAAGACAGTATTTAATTTCATGGCTTCCCAGCAGAGTTGATCAAACCCCACTTCCATATATATATATATATATATATATATATATATATATATATATATATATATATATATATATATATTATGTGACAACACTCCCTCTCCTTCTATTGTGCACTTTGTAAATACGCGTTTTTTCTCTTGCATCTAAGACTTTTTATTTTCCACTAGTTAGCTAACTCTTTCAAATTCATTAAAAACACATTGTTATGCTCTTTCACCCTTTTACAACCTCTATCCTTTAATCAGACTCATTCTCTTTCTCTATCAACCACTTTCTCTCTTCACCGATCCCCTTTATCTCTTTTACGTTTCGACACCCTCTCTTTCGAATATATAAGAGATTATATATTCTCTCTCTCTCTCTCTCTTTTGCTCTGTCTCTCTCTTTCTTTCTCTCTCATAATATTACTCTTTAAACGTATATTTTTCTCTGTCATGATGGTACCGTATCTCATTCAAGAGTTTACGCTCAGTCTCTACCTCTCCCTCTCCCTTTCTCCCTCTCTCCCTCTCTCCCTCTCTCTCTCTACTCTCTCACACATACACACGCACACACGCGCAAACGCATACGCGCTCTCTCTCATTACTACTATTATCCTATCTCCTGCTCAATACTTCAGGATCTTTCTTTCGAGTTCCTTCTAAAACTTCGTACGACTTCCTGCATTTATGACTTTCTATATCATTATCTTTCATACACATTTTCTCACTTGTCTCTCCTCTCTCCCGTACGTGTCATGCTTTCTCTTTCCAATACTCCTTTTCTCATCATCTGACAGCCTCTTACAAACTGTCAATGTCTCTCTCCATCAATTATTTCTCTCTCGAAAACACTCTTGCTCGGTTCTTCAATATTACATATATGCATGTCTGTCTTTCTTTTTCTCTATCTCTCTTTCTCTCCTTCGCACATTGTACACATCTGTCGCTCTTATATTCGCATACCGTCGCGTACTCTACTTTCTAAAGAGTTCTCCCACTTTGTCTAACACATATTCTTGTTGTCTTTCTTTTAACCGCCTGTCTTTCACCTGATCCCTCTCCCTCTCTGTCTCTCAGTTTCCCATCTCTCTCTCACTCTTGCCCTCCCTCTCCCTCTCTCTCGATATATCTCTCTCTCTCTATATATATATATATATATATATCTCGCAGCGTCTTTTTTTCGTCCGTCCAGCACAGCTGCCGTAGCAAAGATAAACGTAATTGACATATACCTCGTATACTCCTGAGAACCCGTCTGTGGATGTATTTTACTATGAACTCCAACCCCCAGACCCGCCACACCCAATTTTCCCATTCGTTAGTTCTGCTTCTTTTCCTTCGTAAATCTCCCAGGAGTGTATCACTCGGCCTTCATCTTCTCCGGTCTCCGCAAACGGTTTACCCCCCGTTGGGGATTCTATCTACGTTGTGCCATTGATTGTTGACAGCGAATGAAAAGGTACACCGCTAACATATATAATTTCGATGTTTATGTCTACATGAGCCGCTTTTGTGTGTGTCGCTTGTTCGCTGTTTATCGAGCCGCGGTTTGTCTTCTTACTATTGTGAACAGCTTTGTCGGGCGTTTTTTTCAATTAGCCGATAATAGAAGTTACCGATGAACCATTATTCCAATCGTGTGGTAAAAAGCAGGATGGATTTGGCGGATCGTCGGCATGCTTTTACCAATATATATATATATATATATATATATATATATATATATATATATATATATATATATATATATATATATATATATGTAAAAGCATACATTTATGAATAGAAAACGTTTGACATAAGTGCTATAGAAAAAAATGGTATTAAAAAATTACAAAAAAAGAAAGAGAAGAGGTAATAAAAACCTGAAAAAATAGTAAAAACGATTATAACTCGGAGTGGAATTACTACTACTAGTACTACGACTACTAATTATAATAATTACAATAATTGCAAAAATACTACTGTTACTACAACTACTACTACTAATAATAATAATTATAATAATACTAATAAAAGAATTGCGCAAGGATAAACATGGGCATGGATACGGAAAGGACATTTGAACAAAGGAATTGAATCGCTTCTATGAGCTGCACAAAAAAAACGTGATCAAAACAACCTACACAATAGCCGTGGTAGACAACTCCCAGGTAAACAGTAAATGTAGATTCTATGAAGAAAGAGACGAAACATTAAACCATATAATATATGTAACCAGTAATCTAGCATAGAAGGTATGAAAAACAACATCATTTGCTGAGTTGAGAAAGTAGTCCAGTTAAAACTGTCCACTATTGTTATGGGTAATTGAAGGCTAATTGAAGGCTAATTGAATGCTAATTAAAGGCTAATTAAAGGCTAATTGAAGGCTAATTGAAGGCTAATTGAAGGCTGTCCACTGTGCAAAAAAACAAACGGAATTTAGAATAGACTTAGACAGACAACTGAAAGACAACACGTGTCAATATTAAAAATACAGTAATACATTTTTCACGAACACTTTCTTTTTGTCTTCGCTTAGTGAAGGAGAATTTTTTTTAGATTGAGGCATGTTTTTTCCAATTTAGAGTACCACTTTTGATGCGTTGGTTTCCCCCACATTAAAAAGTGACCTTGTGTCTAACTTTTACCTCGTGTGCAAGTAAATACGAACATATCAGCCACATGCAAAGGCGGATATAAATCTATATACAAAGCAGAAATGAAGCACTACACGTATATAGATGAACTTAAACTATGTACAAATTACAAGAGGGACCTAACGGACGCAACAAAGCACAACCAGAGTCGTTTGCCAGGATATATGCATCTCGGATGAAAATGTGTAACCAACTTCAGATGAATAAATGAAAACAGTAAACAACGGAAGGCAGAGGACTACCAAATCGAGGTAATGAGAACACTTGAGAAACACGGTAACTATAACTAACTGGAAGTTCTAGAAATAGGCAAAATGAAATCAATAGCGATGATAAACAAATACCTTACAAAAACAAAATAGAACAAGCTGAAAATGAATCATGTAGTAGAAACCTTAATAAAAAGAAATATATTTGGACAGTCACCCTAGTAATTTACAGTACACTTTAATACAATGGACAGAAAAAGAACTCAGATACCGGAATCTAAGAAGCAGAATAATAATGACAATGTACAGTGAAACGCACTATACAATGCACCAACATAATGATAGTGATATATATATAAATAGTGTATATTTAAATAGGAAAGAAGGTAGAAGAAGACTGGTAAGTATTTAAGACTACGTAATGATGATACGATTAAAGGACTAGGAAAATACATGATACGGCACATAGAGAGGCTGATTACCGCTGCAAAAATGCATTGCCAAATAAACGATACAAAACGAAGCAACATGGCTCATTTATGAGCTTGCCAAAGAAATAATGTAGTGAAACACATTGACATGACTGTGAAAAGTACACCTGAACAGAGAAACTGAATCATTACTTACAGCCGCACAAAACAAAATGATCAGAGCGAACTATATAAAAGCTAAGATAAACAGAACAAAGGAAAATCGAAAATGCAGCCTCTGTGGACGAATCGGTTACCATGATCATCAGTAAATGCAGCAAATTAGCCCAAACAAAATAAGAAAATGGACTTTGAACATAGAAACAAATAATATAAGTGTAGACGGTAAATGATGAGATTATATGCCTAAACAGAATGCGATAAAAATTGTGAATAGGCGATAACAATGATTTTATGTCGCTTTATTTTTTTAATATTATTAAATGAAAAACCATTTCAAGTTACAAATCTATTTAGTATTACGCATATAATCTAAAGAAACACACGTTTGAAATATGTAAATATGCAAGAATAATCGAGATTATTAACAAAAATGGCGTCTTACCAATCAGGTAAATTTTGATTTACAAAATGGGGTCTATATTTACACATTTCAAACGGGTTTTTCTTCAGATTGCATGCATCATACTGAATATATTTTAAACTCGAAATGGTTCCTCATGTTATGATATTAAAAGAAATACCAACATGCAACCATTTTTTATTTTCTATACACAATTTTATCATCGCATTCTGTTTTATCATACGATCTCATCATTTACCGTATAGATCTTAGCCAGTATTCGAGAATGAAAGACATACAGTACTATGGGACAAGGAAATTCAAACAGAAAGCGGTCAGTCACCCAAGCAAGATACCTGGACGTAATAGTAATCAACAATAAAGAAAATATGCCAAATAGAGGTTGTCGTCCCAGCAATTCACAGACTGAGGCTTTGGAGGCAAAGAACCTAAACAAATACTTGGATATTTGCTGAAACCCGAATGAAGTATGAAAGTTTAAAGAGACGGTTGTAATACCGCTAATAGTAAGAGCGGAAGGTACAG
>OY744523.1:50780258-50782758 GCA_963556195.1 Sepiola atlantica | reverse complement strand
GAAAATATTGAAAAATAAATAAAGACATTATTCAACACCATCCCTCGATGTTTTCCCTTCCTCAAAAAGTGAAAATAAATCCGAACAAAATCAACCAATGGCCCCAGGTTTATGACCTGTCGTTCTTAAAAAAATGTTTTCCCAGTAACTGATACGCGTTGCCTATTTATTTTAAGCTCTATTTAAGATTGAAACATCAGAGAGATTTTTGAAATTGTTGTAAAAGAATATCTAAAATAAATAATGGTACAGCCAATCAGATCGTCGCATTTTGGTCAACGCGTTCCGGATGGCGCTCAGAAGTAATTTGGCGTCAGAGAGAGAGAGAGAAACAGAGGCAGAGAGAGAGAGAGGGGGGGAGAGAAAGAGAGAGAGAGCAAGAGATAACTAAAGAAATAGTAGAGGAAAAGTAGATGTAGTCAGAGGGGAAGATGCCCAGAGGGGGAATAAATAGAGAAATACGGATAATGGGAAAGAGAGAAAGATAGATGAGGAAAGAGAGAGAGAGAGAGAAAGAGAGAGATAGAGAGAAAGAGAAGGGTAGAGAGAGGGGGCGTGAGTCATGAGAAAAAAATGGGCAAATTTTAATGAAATGTAATGAATGATCTAATCCCACGAATATAAAATCACTAATGGAGATTTCAGAAAGTTTTAAGTCGGTAACATTTCTGTAACGGGAATAATATTTATTAAAAAATATTGCGTTACGAATATTTCTTTTGTTCAGTTCATTCGTATTCTTTCCTTCTGGGTTATAAATATATCTTTTATCAGGCTCATTTAGTAACATGATTAATTCACCGCCAGGCGGATATGACGTCAGAACACTAATTTAAAATAAGTCGTTTTGTTTGATTAGTTAGTAAATTGATAAGGGAAGTTCAAATAGAAAATAAGCCATTCTAGAAAAATCAATAAATGTATGAATTTAAACATTTTATTTAAATGTTATTAACACAAACTGATTTAATTGTACCATAGACATTGCATTCTCGCAGAGTAAATAATATAGTTTGTCTACGTAATGTTCTTTTCCTATCTATGTGTGTATATCAGTGATTAATATTCGCTGTAATTACCCCCTTTTCAAATCATGATTATTCATTTATCTAATTAAAATTAAAGCTAAATTTAGAACAAACGGAACGATTGCTGAACGCAATCACAGATAATTAAATGTCACCAATGCATTTTAATAATGTAGTCTATTTAATATTTGTTTGGTCGATTAGTAAGTTTCCTATTCTTTAGCGCGTTGCAGATGTGAAACAAGTTGTCATATTTAAAACAAAAAGTATTTAAGGGTAACCCCCTGATTATGATAGATATCGTCACTACATCTGGTAGACATTACCACGAAGCAGAAACACGGACAGACGAACAGATGCTGCTGCCTTTCTTCTAAGACGAAAGGGACAATCGTACATCTTTCGCTGGGTCCAATAATTTGACGCTAGGGTGAAAAGAAAAAAACCTCTCGAAAGGTAAATTTAAATTCTGTTTGATGATCTTTCGCGCCGGAAATGCATCCCCATCCATCCTTCGTTGCTCAAGTGAGGGTAATTATACAACTGTCAGCGGCCATGATGCATCAAGCACCGATTTAACCTGTTTTAACACATTTCGTGATGGTACTACCATAGTATAGTTTACAGTTAAATTTCGTTGACCCTCCGGTTCAAGGGTGATTACCAAAGTTTAGCAACATTGCGTCTGGTTTGCACTTAGAAATGTGACAATTTGGGAACGTATTAGGTGTCGTACGTAAACACTCTACGGCTACATATAAAAGGGTTCCAGTATTTGTGTCATCCCCACTCAGATAGAAGAGTTGTTGGAGTACTGGTTGAGCTTCGTGCTCAGAGGGCCATCCTCCCAGTTATAACCCACTCATCTATGTTTGGCGAGAAGGTTACTACGTAATTAGTAAATGGAGTGGTGTAGTGTCGAGCGACCGAGGTGCCCCTGTCGGATAATTCAAGTCAGACACGATTATAACAATTTGTTTGGGTATTTGACAGCAGTAGTTCTCCTTACTTACCTTACATTATGCTCAACTTTGTGTCACATAAATCGAACCGGCGTCAGACTAGCGTCCTGCCACGGGGTTGGTTCCGGTTATCCGTTCTGCTTAAGCATATAGATACGGGGTTAAATACTACCCCGATAAACATTTAGGTAGAGAAAATAACCATTTTTCTTTATAATTTATATACTATTAAACTGATATGGTGTTTTTTTTAGTTTGTTTGTTCGTATGCAAATAGAGACATGTGATTGGTTGACAAAAAAGGAATAGCCATAATGTAATAGTTTATATTAATCCAATTCCCAAGAACCTCAGGGACGTCTAAATATTTAAACAAAACTGGATACATATTTTATATATTTGAATAAATTTACATAACATAATGACATACAAAAAATATATGATAATATTTAAAAAAAAGTTAAATGACTCTTTTTAGATAATCCGCAAAACAGTCGACATAAAGGGTAT
>OY744523.1:50745258-50775258 GCA_963556195.1 Sepiola atlantica | reverse complement strand
ACAACGTCTCATCTGTAAGACAGGGACTAACAACGTGTCTCCTGTAAGACATGGGACTAACAACGTCTCATCTGTAAGACAGGGACTAACAACGTGTTTTCTGTAAGACATGGACTAACAACGTCTCATCTGTAAGACAGGGACTAACAACGTGTCTTCTGTAAGACATGGGACTAACAACGTCTCATCTGTAAGACAGGGACTAACAACGTGTCTTCTGTAAGATAGAAACTAGCAACGCGTCTTCTGTAAGAGAGGGACTCGCAACGTGTCATCTGTAAGACACGGACTATCAACGTCTCTTCTGTAAGACAGGGTTTAGCAACATGTCTTCTGTAAAACACGGACTATCAACGTGTCTTCTGTAAGACGGGTCTAGCAACATGTTTTCTGTAAGACAGGGCAAGCAACAGGTCTTGTGTCAGACAGGGTCTAGCAACGTGTCTTCTATAAGAAAAGGACTTGCAACTTGTCTTCTGTAAGACAGGAACTAGCAATGTGTTCTGTGAGACAAGGACTAGCACCATGTCCTCTGTAAGAAAGGGACTCGCAACATGTTTCTGTAAGACAGGGACTAGCAACGTGTCTTCTGTGAGATAGAGACTAACAACTTGTCTACTGTAAAACAGAGATTAGCAACGTGTCTTCTGTAAGACAGGGATAAACAACGTGTCTCTATCGTATGTGGGAGCTGCAGACAAAAGATAGATAGATTGAGACAGAAAGCGAGCAATTCCTGTAACAATAGTTTTGTTTACAGAAAAAAAGATATAATTTCCATTTGAAATTTTTTGTAATTCCGAGGAAAACAACAAAAATATGATTTATTGTAGTGTTATTTCATATATTCTGATTTTGAGAAATTTACTGTACATAAACCTAGTAACAATTTATGTATTAGATAAAGAAAATTAATTGATATGGTCTTTAAGATATTCAAAGTTGAGGAATTTTATTTTGTTTCATCATAAGAATGCACATGAATTCCCCATTAAAAACTAGTTATATTAATGAAATGAATAAATGAAAGATTACAACGTCGATTGGTCAACTAAAATAATGTCATGTTACTGAGTAAATCGAAATGGTTAGTGTGTGCTTTTAGCCTTTATTATTAAAGACAGAAAAAATAATTAATAAATAGTAAAAAGAATATTTGGGTAACTTAGAAAGATTAAAGGGACCATGTTTGTTTTTTTCATGACAAATGTTAGTCATCATCATCATCATCATCATCATCATCATCATCATCAAGTGTGTCATGTATTCACACTTAATTGCCTAAAAAGTAGTATGTCATTGGGGACGCTGATGGTGTCAGTCAACAATAATACCTAAACTTTTAACATTTTTATATACGCATTAAAAATATATATTTAATTAGCCCATTTAGAAAAGGTTATTTATTTAATTTTCACGGGGGAGGGGTTAAGCACAACTAAACAACTCAATTGCTTATAATTAAAATTAAAAAAAGGTATGTATAGTTAAAACAAAAAAATATAAGATTAACAATCTGCCGCTAAATCCTCCTCCCCAACATCTAATTCAGCTTTTTTAGGCGATAACGTGTGAAGAGTGAACAGTGTGGAAAACGGAAATACGAAAAATAAAATTAAAATATTTTAGAATTTAGGGTGGGCGATCAGTTTCATATATATTCAACGTATAATTATGCCCCATCTACGGGCCAGTCTAACTTTTAGGAACATTAATAAAAAATATTTTAATTACTAACCCTAAGTCTGAGTGGCAAGCTCACAAAACTACACGTAAAATACATCCATTCACCCCCCCCCAAAAAAAAAACTGCAACGGATTAAGCTTGGTAAAAAAAATGAATTAAGTTACTGATTTATAACGCTAGAACGATTTGGAAGGGAGAGACCATTTTAAATTAAATGTATATACGAAACTGATCCCTACTCTAAATTTTAAAATAAGCGTTTTTGTCATCTTTTTTCTAAGTTTTTAAGATTGTTCATACGTAATCGCCTAAAAACGAAGCATCTATTTTTTTGTTTTAACAGAGGAAGTTAATCTACACTTATACTATGAATTTTTTTAAATTTTATAATTTGGACAAAATAGTGAAACGGCGGTTTGTAAACAACACATCAAACAATAAGTGGGTTCTTATTTATTTTTATTTTTATTTATTTATTTTTATTTTTATTTTTATTTTTATTTTTATTTTTTTATTTTTTTATTTTTATTTTTATTTATTTATTTATTTATTTATTTATTTTTATTTTTATTTATTTTTATTTTTATTTTATTAATTTATTTATTTTTATTTTTATTTATTTATTTATTTATTTATTTTTATTTATTTATTTATTTTTTTATTTATTTATTTATTTATTTATTTATTTTTATTTTTCACGGAAAATTTAAAACTACAGAAAATTAAATGCTGAAATTATTTTTAAAAATATTTCTAAACCGTTTTGTTATTATTAATTCTGCTATTTTAGGAAAAACCTACGCTTTAAAAATGAGGTATACAAAAATAATTAGCTAAGTTTAAAAAAAAACCTTGTCGATTGTTGTGAAGGCGGCAGAAGAGGATTTTAAATAAATAATTTGTCGAAAGAAATTATTCCCCTTGAAAAGGGGGGCACACGGCCTTTAAAAAGTAATGTACATGGTTTCGATTTTTTGTAATGTATTTGTTATCATCACTTTAATTATTTACTGGTAATATCGACAACATTATTACATATATGTATAAGCACATAAGGCAATCAAACTATAATCGAATAACAGCAAATAATGATTTATTTTGAAGTGTTTAAAAATATTATTATGCAAATTAGGTAAACAAAAGATTGTATTTGCAACTTTGCTTGACTATAAATAGAGTATTTCAAAAGAATTTAATATATTGATTATTTAAGTTATAGTAAGCTGTTTTAATTATAATATAGTAGTGATAAATCAGAACATGTTTCGCATTTATTCATTTAGAATACAGTCCACTATATAATCATACGTTTTCTGTTTGATCTCCGCTGTTCGGATCTTGTTTACTAGATCAGTATTTCAAATGTTTCGAGCACGAAATCTATTAGGTCGCCATCTAACGTATTATACTCGATACCATATGCATGTCGTCTGCTCATCTTGCACCTGTGTGTTTTGTGGATAAACTTGTCTCCCTTTACTATTTATATTCATGGTCCTAATCGGTTTATCTACCATCTCTGTTTCCCAGTTGAATGTATCGTCTTCGAACTTGTAAAACAAAACTTATTCAAGTTTGAAGCGTATTTTCGTATTATTTTTACGTCCTAGTTTTGTAAGTTTTAATCTTGCTGGCAAATATTGCTTCTGCTGGCGTCATATACATCTCTTTTGTATAGCGTTTTCGATGTAACCCTCACTTTCTTAAGCGCTCTTTAGAAAGTGTCCATGAACCGTACTGCCTGACAATTGCTCCTTGTTTGGTACGTCGCGATCGCGATATGCTCCGCTATAAATGGTTTACAGAATATATCCAATTTACTAGACGTGAATTGCGTTCCGTTGTCTGATACAATTTCGACAATGACCCCAAAACGGGCGAACAATATATATAAAAATAAATGGTTGCTTCCGTTGTTTGGTATTTAACATTTTAATATTTCCGGCAATTTCGAGATATTTTCCATAACTATTAAGCAATACAAATCACCCAGTGGGGCCTCTAAATCAATGTGGATCCTAGACCACCGTCTGTCATTTTCTTTTTTGATCATCAAGTGTGGTTTCTATTTGTAGTGATACATTTTTGAGGGAGTGGTTTGTGGCGTCCAAGAAGGAGTTTAAGTCGAACATCTGGACAAGAAGTTCAACCATATTTGTTGTCGTGCTGGATATTGGCGAAACTGTTATAACTCATAAATCAACACTACAGGGTGTTTCAAAAGTCTTGGGAACATTACAAATGCGTATATCTCATGAACTATTCCAGGTAGAAAAATGAAACTGGTGCAATTTTAAAGCTTGCTTAATCAAGTTTTTGGTCATACTAATGATTTTCGTGTTATCTTTCCAGGTGCAGTAATGGCGTTCTCTAAACAAGACAAGGCATTTTGCGTCCTCCAATTTGCAAAGACTGAATCGTGGACATGTGTTCAGCGTGCATTTCGCAGGAAATTTAAAAAAGAAGCCCCTGAAAGGAAATCCATTGTCAGATGGCATGCTAAATTTGTGAAAGATGGGTGTTTGTGCCCAAGTAAGCAAACAGGTCGCCCTTCAACTTCAGAAGATGCAGTTGAGCAAGTTCGGACAGCCTTTCAGCGGAACCCCCGTAAATCAGTGAGAAGAGCCAGCAGGGAACTTCAGCTTGCTCCAGCAACTGTCTGGCGTGTCTTAAGGAAACGACTGCAAATGGTACCTTACAAGCTCAAGTTGGTCCAAAAGTTGAAGGACACTGATAAGCCACTTCGCCGTGACTTTTGCATTGCAATGCAAGAGAAGTTGGAAGATAACGGCTTTGATGACCGGCTTGTTTTTAGCGATGAGGCGACCTTCCATCTGAATGGCAAAGTTAACAAGCATAACACTCGCATATGGGGTACTGAGAATCCTCATGAACTTCTTGAGCAGGAGCGAGATTCACCAAAAGTGAACGTGTTTTGTGCAAATTCCAAGAAAGGTGTCTATGGACCGTTCTTCTTTGAAGAGGCAACTATCACTGGTGAATCCTATCTCAACATGCTGGACGACTGGTTAATGGCTCAGTTGGAACAAGCAGAATCTGATGACTTCATTTTTCAACAAGATGGTGCACCACCACACTGGAGTCTTAGAGTAAAGCAGTTTCTTAACACAAGGCTGCCTGGTAGATGGATTGGGAGATCTGGGCGAGGTGATGACGTTCTCATGCTCTGGCCTCCTAGGTCTCCAGATCTTACCCCGTGTGACTTTTTCATTTGGGGCTTTGTCAAGCAACAAGTCTATGTGCCGCCCCTTCCAAGAGATATTGACGAACTAAAGGCTCGAGTAACGGCAGTTGTGGGAACCATTGACGTCAAGATGCTGGAACGCGTTTGGCAGGAAATGGACTATCGACTAGATGTCTGCCGTGTGACGAATAGTGCTCATATTGAGCAACTTTGAAGATTCCCCACAAAACTTGAAACTTTAACCTTTCCAACGGTACCAATTTCATTTTTCAACCTCTAATAGTTTTTGAGTTATTAAAAATCGTTATGTTCCCAAGAGTTTTGAAACACCCTGTATTATAGATTTTACAGAAATTACGAATTCTTATACTTACTTATAATTGTAAGAGTATAATAGCCGCAGGTAAATACCTGCTGCTATTATACTCTTACACTTATTTCATAATGCTATTTCATGAAAAATACCAGTATACTGAAATCACATGCCCTTAATAGAGTTAAGATGAAATTTCATATACACTAAATGTACAAAAGCAAGGAAATTCCTAAATGTTTACACTTTTATTGTCATTAAGGGTATGCGAGCACAACAGGGCTATGTATTTTACTGGTAGGCATTTTTCTTCAGAGCACCTCACACACTTCATCCACTCATGCATAGAGATATATACTGTAGTGATGTAGAAATTAAATGGTTTGGTTGATACGTAGTCATACCCTTAATTAATGACACTACATTAGTAAAGGCTATACCTCAATACAATGCCTTCTCATAAGGTTTTTTGGAATTTTCTGGAAAACTAAGGTATATGGTAAACTGAAATTAAAATGCCATCAACTAGACCCTAGAACCTCTATCTCTGCCAAAAATCAGCTGATGAGATACAGGGTGGCACTTACGTACGTACGTACACACAGATAACATGATTTCATGATTTAACTTTCTGAATATCTGGGTTGCCTTGACTAATGATGCTGAAATTCTACACACTTATATAACCTATCAAATGAAAATTTTGTGCAAAGTTTTAACTAATTTGGTTTATTGGTTTTTGAGTTATGATTGATCAAAGAAATGAGATTTCCAGCATTGGCCATTCGTGAGGTCTATTAATGGATAGGGCGCTCTCGCGCCTCCCTTGATTAATGTTCTTGTCTATTTGCAGCTGAACTATGGCGGTCGAATCGGTGGTATGATTACTGACTATGCACCATAGAAGCTTCAAAGGTTGAAGTTAACTATTAAGAAGAGTAGAGTTTACTCTAGAATTTCTGCGTGGATACTAGTTCTATTAATCTTGCAAATTACTATTGCCTCATTTGCGCACTGTTCATCAAATAGAAAGAAAGTGTTTCTCTATATAGCCTATCTGATGAGATCTCTGGACGATTCACAATCAGCCCGTTTATAATATCGTGTCGTTTTAAGTAACGGCATCTCGGTTTGGGGTCGGAGGTTTAAGGTGATATCAGGAATTATTACTACGTCTAATGTTACCATCTGCGTAGCTCGAGAAACAAAACTGATCTCTGTGTTGAACATTTAAATCCCTAAATAGATTGGTTTGAGCACTCGGAACTAAGAAAAGTGTTTTCTATACATTATCGGAGATTTTGTCAGGTAGTAAACAAATTATGGGTCGAAGGATAACGGTAGAGGAAATATAGATAACAGACACTATGGTGTAAGGTAAATATAAAGAAAACATAGGCCTTATCATTTGATGCTAGACTTATTTCTCTAGTCAAAAGGGGTGATGTTAGGGATATAGGCTCCGAGTGCTTACGGTAGAGTAGGATGACGCCTGGCATGACAAAATGATTAGAAAAGATTAAGGTGTTTGGATAAGTTTAGTGCAAGGATAGTTTCGCTTCATTTTCTCTCTCTCTCCCTCTCTCTCTCTCTCTCTCTCTCTCTCAATGTTTTTGTTTGTTTCCCCGATTTCTTCTGGATGTAAAACCGACGGTAATGATCTTCTTCTGATCTTTTGTAATACATAAATATTACGGTATTATTTCTGAATTTATTAATAATTAATCATTCTGCTGGGGTTCTCTCCCACTAACTTTATATATATATATATATATATATATATATATATATATATATATATATATATATATATATATATATATATATAATTACTGTGTGGTAGGGCAGGAAAAATCCAGCAGAGTGCTCGATTAATTAAGAAACTCGAGATTTCGAAGGATTAAGAGCGTAAATATTTATTTATTTACAAAATACAGAAATTCAATATAACATCAGTACCGTCGGTTTCAAAGCGGGAGGTTGATCCCGATTATCGTCAGCTGATAAACATATTCAGGATTCCTGAATATGTTTATCAGCTGACGATAATCGGGATCAACCTCCCGCTTTGAAACCGACGGTACTGATGTTAGATTGAATTTCTGTATTTTATAAATATATATATATATATATATATATATATATATACATATGTATATATATACATATGTATATATATATATATATATATATATATATATATATATATATATATATATATATATATATATATACAGATAGATAGATATGTTTTTATGTTTTTATTTTATATGATTCACTTATCAATTAATTAAGCGATCAATATGAAATTTAGAGCGTAATTTCTATGCGTAAGAGCTCCATAGTTTAATTTTATTTCATTCAAAAGGTGTAAACAGTGGGTTCAACATGAAATCACGATTAAAAATAATATCAGGGTGTATATATTAAATTCTAGCTTTATTATTTAAAAATGGTTTTCCAGGGTCATAATATCCCATTAGAAAATTCAAATATATCAGATTTGCATTAAATATATCCATAGTCATTAGACACAAATTAAACAAGAATCCTTGAATGTCAATTTCTTAAACCCCCTTAAGCTTAACTTTAAAAATGAATGGAAGAGATTTTAAACAAAATTGTATAAGTATTGTAGAGATAAGCTTTAGAAGCAGTATATGTTGATTGTAATCTTCGTAAAGAGGAATATACTCGTTCTGTTCAGGAAATTAATTTCATGCATCCTGGGTCTAGTATATGTATATTCATTCCCGCAGGAAAACTGTAAGAAACAAATATCGTCGTTTCCCCTGACCGTGATAGACATGTGTTGCGATCGAGTGTCGTGTTCCCCGATTAAGAGCGTGTACGTTAAATCAAGCAATGTTGCATGCAAAGACAGAGTAATAATTAACAAACAAAAGGAGGTAGTTCAAATAAGGTTTATTGAACGTGTGTGTAATGCGGAATGATGAGGTGTGTGGTGTGTGCATGTGTGTCGATAAGAAACAGTTCTTGAAATGTGTATGTGTAGAAATGAGTCGTGGGGAAAGTCTTTGAAAGATGTACACAAAGAAAATGAGTTGAGAACTCTTACCGTTGTTTGACCACGTATTGACGGAAGAAACGTGTGTTGGTCTTTGCTTTGCCGAGGCCAGTTGAAGAAAAAAAGAGAGTGAGACGGAGCGTTAGTGTCAGCGTCGTTCTGCGAGGCAAATTGAAACGACAAGAGGGTGATTTTCCGTTTGCACCGGTTTTTATAATCCGGAGGGCAGATAACTCTAGTGTCGCTTTTCAGCGCCACCTGTCGGTGGAAAAGCGACACCTAACGGCCAACCGGTGTAGTTATGTTTGAAAGGAGGAGGTAACTGCTACACATACGAATGGTGATTGGTTGTGCACTTAAATCCCTAGCAAGTTTCTCTTTCGGGAGAAACCGGCTCATCTCGCTTAGAGTTAATACTGCACCACGTACAAGGTACGTGTTTTTATATGATCATTAAAATCCCCTCAATCTTCGTATTTTATTCACTATGTAAACTTCATAAGGTTACAATGTTTTAAAAGCCAATCTGAACCTCCCTCGTCGGCAGTGGACAATGCTCAACCGCCTCAGGACAGGTGTCGGCCGTTTCGCCGCGACCATGAAAGGATGGGGACTCAGGGACTCGGCTGTCTGCGACTGTGGTCACTCTGAACAGACAGTAGACCACATCATCGAGTCCTGCCTTAAACATCGACCACCCAACGGCTAAGCCGGCATAGCTGTGCTAGATAACACAACATTAGCATGGCTTTTACTCAACCGAGCTGGTCATCTAACAGTGAGATGATGTGAAGCAAACGACAGAAGAAGAAAGGCCACTCTCATATTGTTTTATTTCTCGGTGTGTACGTGCGCCAATCTGGTGCAAGGCCTCCGGATGAACCATTGCATTACATACAATTCATAGATTTTAAGATCCTATACAAATCTTCATCGGGAAGATGCATATAGTTGCAGAAAATACATAAACCGTTTAAATCCACATATATTACTTGAGTCTATTTAGCATTTACAAATTATGGGGTAGGCGGAAGTCATTGCAACCGATCAAGACATATTGGCAACTGTTTTTCAAATTCTATTTTTTTTTTGTTTTGGCAAGAAAAAGAATGAGAGGAAACGATAATACCAGTTGGCAATACTTATAGGCGTAACTATCCTAGCTGAAACGAAAACGAGGCTCCTTGCAAAATGGTTTCCTTCTCTTTCTCTCTTTTTCTCTCTCTATCTCTCTTTTTCTCTCTCTCTCTCTCTCTCTCTCATTCTCTCTCTCATGCTCTCTCTCTTTCATTCTCTCTCTCATGATCTCTCTTGTCTAAGAGATGGTAAACCCAGGCGATGAATTAAAGCCACTTGTCTATTCCTGTTTATGGTTTTGCCATCCATCAGACGTCCAGCTTCCGGAGGTGGGGGCTGATGATAAAGCGGGAATAAATAAAAGAAAATAGCAAAGATAAAAGATTATGAGGAAAAAAAAGAATCGTTTTCTCTGTTTTTCAATTAAGACCTTTATTTCTTCTTTGCTTTCACGCGCAGCCGATCCCCTTATGAAAATGCTTTCTAAAAAAAGGCAACTAATGCCTTCCTGTCAAAATATTGTCTTAATTAATCATACGCCTATTCACGGCCAACACCTTCGTCACTCAACCTGCCTTTCACCTTCTTAAGGTCTCAATTTTATTTAAGCATTTACTTATGTATATAAATTCTCTCGTTCTTTCTTCTTTCCTTGGTTTCTTTATTTATTGCGTTAATTTTCTTATTTTTCTTTGATATCAGATTTCTTTAATCGATAGACACACTTTATCGATCTCTAAAACCGTTTGTGGTTTTTTGGAGATTAATTCTTTCTTTGTTTCCTTCTTTGTTTCCTTCTTTCTTTTCCTTCTTTCTTTCCTTTTTTCTTTCCTTCTTTCTTTCCTTCTTTCTTTTCCTTCTTTCTTTCCCTTTTTCTTTCCTTCTTTCTTTTCCTTCTTTCTTTTCCTTCTTTCTTTCTATTTTTCTTTCCTTCTTTGTTTCCTTCTTTCTTTTCCTTCTTTCTTTCCTTTTTTCTTTCCTTCTTTCTTTCCTTCTTTCTTTTCCTTCTTTCTTTCCCTTTTTCTTTCCTTCTTTCTTTTCCTTCTTTCTTTCCTTTTTTCTTTCCTTCTTTCTTTTCCTTCTTTCTTTCCTTTTTTCTTTCCTTCTTTCTTTTCCTACTTTCTTTCCTTTTTTCTTTCCTTCTTTCTTTTCCTTCTTCTTTCCTTCTTTCCTTTCCTTCTTTCCTTCTTTCCTTTCCTTCTTTCTTTCCTTTTTTCTTTCCTACTTTTTTCCTTCTTTCTTTACATTTTTCTTTACATTTTTCTTTTCCTTCTTTCTTTCCTTTTTTTCCTTTTTTCTTTTCCTTCTTTCTTTTCTTTTTTCTTTCCTTCTTTATTTCCTTCTTTATTTTCATTCTTTTTTCCGTCTTTTTCCTACTTTCTTTCCTTTTTTTCTTTCCTTTTTTCTTTTTTTTTTCTTTCCTTATTTCTTTCCTACATTCTTTCCTTATTTATTTCCTTCATTATTTACATCTTTCTTTTCCTATTTTCTTTCCGTCTTTCTTTCATTCTTTCTTTTCTTATTTCTTTTCTTTTTTCCTACTTTCCTTCCCTCTTTCTTTCCTACTTTATTTCCTTCTTTCTTTTTCTACTTTCTTTCCTACTTTCTTTTCCTACGTTATTTCGTTCTTTCTTTCATTCTTTATTTCATTCTTTCTTTCATTCTTTCTTTCATTGATCTTATTTTATACGTCGTTATTTCGTTTTATTTCCCTTACTTCGTTCATTCCATTTCTTTATCTCCTGTATTACGATTTTTCTTTATTTCATTGTTATCTTATTTTATCCTTCTTATTTTCTTTATTTTATTTCCTCTCCTTTGGTCCTTTCTTCTTCCTGCCTGTTCTTCTGTTTCTCCTTTCCTTCATTTCTTATTTAATCCTTACAGATGTCAATCCCCCCCTTTTCTACATACATTTCTTCCTTTATTACCACCGCTTCTTACTTGCTTAATCATTTCCGTCGGTTATTTATTTCTTAATCCTTCACTTCGTTCATTATTTTGTATCTTCCTTATAACATCTTTCGTTTATTACCTTGTCCTTTCATGTTTTAGCATTCCATATGTTCATTACTTTGTTCTCTCTTTTCTGTTTCCTTCATTTCTTACTTTCTTCATCCTTTCCTTCGTTTTTTATTACGTTCCTTTCCTTTTTTATCTTTGTCTTTGTTACTTTTTTCTTACTTTATTTCTACTTTCTTTTCATAGTCAATTACTATGCCTCTTTCTCTCCTCATCTTTTCCCTCTTTTCTTCCACTGTTCTTTCCTTTCCTCAGTCTTTCTTCCGTTCTCTCATGATTCACTCGTCCTTTTTAGGCCTTTTGGCTAAGATCAAAGTGTAGTATCTGTTCCGATGGATACTGCACCCCATAAATAGGCACTCGTCCCCCATCTCTTCCCTCGTCCATTACGCCGTCCCTTCCTTTACTGGTTCTTTTAGTACGTTCTTTTCTTCCTTCACTCTTTTCTTTCACCCTTTCTTCCTTCACCCTTTTCTTTCACCCTTTCTTTCTTCACCCTTTTCTTTCACCCTTTCTTTCTTCACCCTTTTCTTTCACCCTTTCTTCCTTCACCCTTTTCTTTCACCCTTTCTTCCTTCACCCTTTTCTTTCACCCTTTCTTCCTACACCCTTTTCTTTCACCCTTTCTTCCTTCACTCTTTTCTTTTACCCTTTCTTCCTTTACCCTTTTCTTTCACCCTTTCTTCCTTCACCCTTTTCTTTCACCCTTTCTTCCTTCACCCTTTTCTTTCACCCTTTCTTTCTTCACCCTTTTCTTTCACCCTTTCTTCCTTCACCCTTTTCTTTCACCCTTTCTTTCTTCATCTTTTTCTTTCGTCTATTCCTTCGTTCTTTTCTTTTTACGTGCCTTGTTTCGTCCCATTATGATTTTGTGTCGCTTATTTCAGTGTTCTTTCTTTATTCTGTTCTATAATCCTTTCCTTTCATTTATCCACGCCAAACAAGGAATTGAGACGTAAATTGTAAATTTGTTATTAAAAATTATTTTTTGTTTAATTTAAATATTTTTAGTGTGCACAATCATTTATATCGTTTTTTACCACCGCTCATTACTTTTTTAATAATTTCCTTCGTCGATGTATTTCTTCATCTTTTACTTCGTTCATTCGTTCCCATCTTTCGGTTATTACCTCGTCCCTTTCTCTTGTTATCATTACATTTGTTCATTACTTTGTTCCGTCCTTTCTTCGTGTTTTCTTTCGTTTCTTTCAACCGTCTTATATTTTCTGAATCCTTTCTTTCTTTTAGATCCGTTCTTCATTCATCCTTGTCTTCTTTCTCTCCTTTGTTATTTCTTCATCTTTTTCCATAGTCCTTAAGTACCCCTCTTTCTTTCTTCGTCCCTTTCCTCTTTTTCTTCCACAGTTCCTTCTTTTTCTCAGTCTTTCTTCCCTTCTCCCCCCCCCGCTCGATCCTCATACCTTCCTTCCTCCCTTACGCCATTCCTTCCCGTTCTCGCCCCTTTTTTTTCTCAACTCTTTCCTTCGTTCATTATTACCTTCTTTTTCCCTTCATCTGTCCTTCATCCTTTTTTTTCCTCTTTCCTTTTTACATCCTTTTCTTTGTGCATTTGTTCGTTCTTTTCTTTTTAAGTTCCTACTTTCGCCCGGTTCTTAGATATTGAAACTTCTTTAAGTTTTCTGTCTTTATTCCTTTCCATATTCTTTTCTGTTTACTTTTATCAACGCTAAACAAAACACTTGCCACTGAGACATAAATTGTAAATTTTAAATCAAAATATATATTTTATTAATTTAAATATTTTCAGTGTGCAAAATCATATATATCGGTTTGAAAACGTCTAAATTGGCCACGAATTCGGAATAGAAGCGTGTGAGTGAGATTTTCGAGGGCAGACATTTGGTTCTGCTAAAATACACCAACGCCAACAGAACTACGATTTTTCTGCGTGTAATAAAATTTGAAAATTTAACGTGGTAACTGTAAATTAAGAGCAAAATTTATAGCGGGTATCTCCAAGTGAGGAGATGTTTGTTCACATTACATTTAAATGTATGCATGTTGGTACAATTTAGGAAACAGGGAGTAGGGATGGAATTCCAAAGGCTAGCAGTTCAGTTAAAGAAGCTATAATAGTAGAAGGCTTTCCGGCATTTATAGATCTTCACAGTGAAATGATATGATTTAGCTGATTGTCGGGTTTGTTGGGTGTATTTACGTCGAGGGCGCACAAGAGCAGCAAGTTCGTCGGAGCACATTCTGTTGTTGTACTTCTAAAACTAGCACAAAGATGCATCATTGCGGCGATGGGACAGAGGCTGGAGTTCGGTGGACAGTGAGGAACCTATTAGATTACAAACTCTTTTTTGAACCCTGCCTGAGATGGAGAGACTAGCGGTTGATGCACCACTTTCTTCTCTCATTGATCATTACTTCTGTTCTTCGTTTTTATGAATTTATTTGTCCTTCCTTAATTCGTATTTGTCGCATCTCATTTTTCTTTTTTCTTTCTTTATTCGATTTTCTCTTTCTTCATCATTTCTTTCCGTATTTCCATCTTTTCTCGATGTTCATTCGTTGTTAAACGCGTCTATCCATATGCCGTCTTATTCAATGTTGCTCCCTCTTATTCATTTCATTTCTTTCTTCCTTTTTTATTTATTTCTTCCTCCCTTCTCACTTTCATTCATTTCCTCGTTTTCTTTGCAATTATTCATTTCTCTGTTTTTTTACTGTTTTTTTTTCTTTGTTTCATTCTTACTCATTCCCAACATTCGTTGATTCTTTCTTTCTTCCAATTTTTATTTCATTAATAAAACCTGCTGCCCACTCGTATTTCTTTCTTTCTTTACTCAACACATACATTTTTACATTTTTTCTTCTTTTTCTTCATAATCTTTCTTCTTTTTCTTCATAATCTTTCCTTTTTTTCTTCATAATCTTTCTTCTTTTTTCTTCATAATCTTTCTTCTTTTTCTTCATAATCTTTCTTCTTTTTCACTTTTGTCTCTTTTTTTAAGTTGACCCTTTCTTGTTTCTTTAATCGTTTTCCTTTCTTTATTTCATATTTGAATTCGTTGTTTGCAACACTTCTTTCTTTTATCGTAAGCTTTTTCGTCTCGCTATTTCCTTCGTTCTTCTTTCGTTATGGCTTCTTCATTTTCATTTCATATTCACCATTTATTGAGACAACTTTAACAATTAACTATCATCCATAGAACATGTCTATTTCTACGACGCATCTTTGCATTCTACTCTATTTATGTATTATTTTCCTATTTTCAATGTATTTTTACGTTTGCCTATTAATTTCATTTTTCATTTCATTTTTGTTTGCTTTTCTTTGTTTTATTGTTAGTTTTAGCTTACTTTCTTTTGTTTTCTTTTTGGGTGCCTCGAAGTGCTTCATTATTTCTATTTTTTTCTTATTATTTCATGTTATTGTTCATTCTACTTCGTTATTTTATATATTTCAGTTGTATTTCTTTCGTCACTTCCTCTACCCAAACACATCCTTCTTCATCTTTTTCTTCTTCTTCTGCCTCTTTTGCTTCTTCTTCTTCTTCTTCTTCTTCTTCTTCTTCTACTTCATCTTCTACTTTTTCTTCTTCTTCATCATCATCATCATCATCATCATCATCATATTCGTCTTCTTCTTCAACCTCATCATTATCATCATCCTATTTTTCTTCTTCATCATCATCATCCTATTTTTCTTCTTCATCATCATCATCATCATCATTCTTTTTTTCTTCTTCTTCTTTACCTCGACTTACTAGGTTTTTTTCTTATTATTCTCCTCCCACACCCTTTTTTCTTCTTCTTTTTCTTCTACTTCTTCTTCTATTTCTTCTTCTTGAGTTTCTTCTTTTTCTTCTTCTTCATCTTCCTCCTCCTTCTCTTCTTCTTCTTCTTCTTCTTCTTCTTCTTCTTCTGCATGGCGATTAGTTACTATGCGATCAAACGATATCCCAACAAAAACAAATGATAAGACCAACCTCAATCCAAATCAACAGTCACACTCCCACAGCAGATGGTAAATAAAAAAAATAGAGAGGGAGAGATATTGTGAGAGAGTGAAATAGAGAGTGAAAGAGAGTGAGAGAAATCCCCACCCAGATATTCTAATTTTTTATACTTTCCCGGTGGCTTTGTCATTAGAAGTATCAACGAGTCGTCATCATCTTCATCATCATTTCATTCCTAATCTTTTTCTTTTCCATCTTCATCTTATTTCCTTTTCTCTCTCACAGACAAACCCGCGTCAGGAAAATTAAGTCTCTTCTTTGCGGTTACTGTATTCTTTGAGTGGTGACCACCTTTGCCCTGCATACCCCTGGGAGTCCAGACCCTATGCCTTAACCCCCTGGGATTAACGGATATAGTCATTCTGGGGGGAAGAAGCGTGCTAACGTTTCTTTTAGTCTTAATATCGCCCCAGAAGATCCAGTGAATTACAAGACTTATACTTTTCAAAAATAAATAAAGAAATAATAACGATGATGCCACAACTATCCTCGCACGAAATACCAAAAATCTCCTGGAATAAAATGAAAGGGGAACTATGTGTCACCCACCGTATTCTACTGACCTCGCACCAACACATTAAGATCTCTTTTGAAAAAATTATAAACGATTAAAGTGGCTCTAAACTAAATAGACACACTGATATCAAGCAGACTTTCATAAAACAGAGTTGCTCTGTTAGAAATTACCATCTGGGGAACACATTATCACGGGACTGTTTCCATGTATAGTACAACATATTCACCCTCGAATCAAGTATCAATAAATACTCATCATAAAGCGTCTCCATGAGTAATCACATTTTGTTTTTCCTCGTTACGGCACGGTTGCTGAGTGGTTAACGACGCGAACGGAGGACATGGCTGTGTCGGGTTCGAATCCAGTTCGTTCCACAAAAAGACACTTACATCAAAACCCACACCCGACCTTGTGTCTGGCCTCCTGGAGACGAGGTAAAAAATAGGTACGTTTGAAGAGTCAGCCATTTTACACACTCCACTCCAGGTATTGTGGTTGAAGAGCAATCGCTCATGGATTCTTCATAATTTTTTTTTTCATTCGTCATTTTCAATCCTCTCGTAATATTCTTCATCATTCATCCTGCAATCACTCATGTGTCATTAAACCTACTCCTCAAGTCTGAGTTATTTTTCTTTAGTTCCAAACCTTAATAGTTTTATGAACGTCGCATTAAAGATATTAAAAGAAGATACAAATAGACATAAACAGGAATTGTGACTAAATTAACGATTACATAAATCGTCAATTATATTAATTGTTTCGACTGAGCCATGTTTTTAATTATTGAGATTTATCTCCGACAGTATACAGTATCTTATGTATTAAGCAGATTATTGTTGATGCTATATTTTGCGCGAATAATATTACTAAACAAGCGATTATTTAGTCCACGGGGCTAGGAATAAGCAAAGTAAAAAATAGCATCATCATCAAGACAGCTCAATACATAACATACTGTATAGTGTAGGAAATAAATTTGTAATATCAAAAAACAAACAACATTCACCGTATTTCGCTGCCGATGCAGCAAGGTGATATAGTTACATTTCTAGTAAAATCGTAAACAAAGATGTGACGCCAAGCTTGAGAGATGAGGTATTCGTACAATTTCGGCTTTCTCCGGATGCATGGCTTGTTAGTAAAATTGTCCAAGACGATGCACATCTTAGGCGTGTACTGTACGAGTCTCATTCTTCACTTTGTGGCAATCTTTGCTTATTTCCAGAAACACGGACTAAATAATCGCTTTTTTAGTAATAGTATCCGCACCAACAATAGCATCAACCAAAAAGAAATTTAATACATAACATACTGTAAGAATATATATATATATATATATATTAACGTATATTCATGGCAATTAATATACACAGAGGCATCCGCGTTTCATCCATGGATGGTATTCTCAGACTAATCTGACTCAGTGTCGCTTAATTGCCATGGATATCATTTTATACTATTAAAACTAAGCTCTTATCACGCATTGATAACTATTGATAAAATACTGAACATCTATACTCAATATATTATATTACGTGCATACACATGACACATTATATATATATATATATATATATATATATATATATATATATATATCCATACTGATGAGTCTACATAAAGGCCAAACATGCATGTCTATTAAAATAACTAGTATTTATCAAATATTAATTATTAGCTCCTTTAAAGGGAGGGGGCCACTCTGACTAGAAATAAAACGTTTCTCTCTAGCTAGCTGTACAAAATTACCAACAAACATGATTTCTAGTCACATTGTTAATAAAAAAAAACGAAATATTAATATAATAATTATATGTTATCCTTCTGTGGAACTAAGCACTTCATATTTTATCCGCATGCTAATGAAGCTTGTCTCGTGGCATGGTGTGTCTACATATATACTAACTTTTCATAGACTTTTATCTTTTTGAATCGTTCCCGGATTTTATTGGAATTAATCAATTTCCACCGCATAATATCATATTTAATTTGGATTTTTTAGACAACAACTCTCAACCAATGATTAGGAGTTTTTTTAAACTATTTTTTCTTTAAACATATCTTAAAATAGTTTGCTTGCTTAAACATTTTGTTGCAAATTTTTAAATTAATTGTTACCAATAATTAGCAATTTATTGTTTTTTCCTTCTGAGGATAAGAGTAATTCTTTGAAAATCTATGAATTAAAGGTAATTTCATTGAATTCCTTGTTTAACCACCTGATGATTATAATAAATTTGTTATATATGCGTCTTTACCTCTTGCCCATCATTATTTGAAGGTCCTGGGTATGACCTTAAAAGACATCTAGTGGCGTGACCCCCATTTCGGAGCAGTGCGAAATGTGAAGTTTCTCCTAAGTTGCAATTGCTCCCAGGTCCACTCTGGCCCGGAGTGGTAGTACCTGTAATATGGGTGAAATAGAATCTACTAACGCTACCAAATCAGGCTGTCTGAAGTTATTGACTTCCTGAGTCAAAATGCACCAAACATTGATCTTTTATTGATTTTTTCCCCTTTGCAAAACTCAATCATGTTCTGCAAAATCCAATACAAAAAACAACAATTCCCCCCCTCTTCTTTCCTCTCCCCTCTTTCACTAAACCAAGCACCATGAATGGATGCTTGAACATATAAATAACTTGAATCGTGGCAGCCTTCGCCACAATGACAGGATTTGGCAGTGAATGGCCTGAAAGGGGTCGATATGCCGGTAAACAGAAATCAAACCAAAAACCATGATTAAACATTTGAAGATATAAAGAACTTGAAGCAAAATGGCCAGATTCGGCATTAAATAACCCGAAAATGGTTGATATGCCGTAAAACGAAACAACCAAACCATTATTTCAGTATTTCCTATAATAATGTTCTATCTCACATATTAAGCATCTCCTTATCGCGATTGGATCTAATATAAAATAATTATCTTCATATTACTTTTATCTATATATATATATATATATATATATATATATATATATATATATAATACATACGTACAGAGTATATATATATATATATATATATATATATATATATATATATATATATATATATTAAATATATATATATATATATATATATATGTATATATATATATATATTATATATCGATTATACATATATTTTACGTCATAGTTACTATAACCATATATATAATCATATATATTTATATATTATGTATATATAATGTATATATATATTATACATATATATATATATATATATATATATATATATATATATATATATATATATATATATAAAGTCGAATGTCTTGTGAACGAATTAGCAAACAGATTGAAATATTATATACATATGTGAACGCATTTCTATGGAGAATAATACATTTTCTTTGGTCTTCTCGATATGAATTTGATGTTGACCATATGTAGTTCACACTTCGTTTCTTCCATCTTCGAATCATTTTATTTTAATATTCTCCGCTGCTCTTGCGTTGTTTTGAGGAAGCACAGAAGAATGCTCATCTCACTAAAAAAACGCAATTAAAATATAAAAAACAACTTTCTACGTTTATTTTTTTTTTAATATAGATGGGTTTATTTCTTGGGGGGATGGTAGCCACAAAATAGTTTAATATGTGTATCTTAATGTTATCGTTTACAAAGTGGCAATCATTGAAAAAGGCCGTTGTTCACGCATACATCAACCAGGAACGGATATGTGTTGCATTACCCGTTCTTTCGGGGTACCCGGTAAGATCAAACAAGAATGGCAAAGAACAGAACGTATATGGAAAACACTTTGGTTTTCTTTATTTCCCATCATTGAATTATTTACGCCGGCTAATCACACACATATTAAAACAATCTTTGGACATACTTATGTCTCATGAAAATAGTTTTCTTGTTGGGGTAACACAGACTTGGTGTCCGCTAGAAACTCGTTTATGTATACATCCAATTGGAAAGCAATTTGCTCTGCATTGTCTATCCGAGCGTGAACTAAATAAATTGTTCCACAAGCACTTCCAATTGTCTGTTTGATGAAGTACAAGTCAGAGGATTCCTTCACGGTCCCAACTTGCTTATCAGTCGCATATTTAGTCAGCGGACACGAAAGCCTAACAGCAAGATGGGCTTGGGTACCATAGTCAAAAAAGTTTCATTGGTGCCATAAACATAGGTAAACTCCCATTCTTCCAGTACTTCGATACTCCGATCACCAAGCGTTCCAACTCTTCGCGTTTCTGAAACCGCGGCCTTTTAAGTCTCTTAGCACTGCGGAACTTTCTCCTTTTGAACAGTTATCTAGTGGCTTTGTTTTTTTATCGACGTCCTACCTACAATGGACTCGTCCACGATACATTTTTGCCACTCTTCATTATCTTACATATTCAATATATGTATTTTTACGACGAAGAAGGCTGTTTTAACCCGCCAGTGACACAAAGTAACAGACAACACTTTTCATAGATTGACTGGTGAACGCATATACAAATGTTATTCGAAGAAGAAGCGTGACGAACCTACTGAAATCCTATTCAAAGTCAAAAGCTGCAAAGATTGCTGAAAGCTCCATTTCAGAATTAAGCATGACAAACACACCTAAAAAATATTTCAAACTAAAGTTTGTTAGACAAAAATCTAGATACATATAAAATTAATTATATTCATATATTTTTATTTATAAATCGATCATTATGTATTTTGGAACATAGCTGTTAGGCTTAATGTGTCCAAAAGTGGGATATATTTAGTTTAATTTATTTTTATGCGAAGGGGCAAAATGTATTGAAGCACGTGGTCAAAATTTCTACGATTTTTGTGAAATGTTAACAATACGTATTTGACATCAATTAATAAATATTCCTTAAGTTTCAGTATCTTTGGAGTATTTTAAAGGGGCTTTAGGGGGCATAATATGAGTAGCACTTCCGACTTAAACAATTCAAATATTTCAGATTTGCTATTAATTTGGTCCAAGGTGATGAGACACCAATGAATCAAGACTTTTTAAGTTTAAACTTTCAATTGAGACATTTTCTAGACTGAAAATCATGTTTGATCAAAGTTAGAATAAGGATTTTAGACATATGGTTTAATATAATTATATATTGCTTTTAATCGTCGTAAGGCAATATAAAAGTGGTAATAAACTGTTCTGTGAGGGAAATAAATTCTAGTTGCCCTTTGACGGGTATTCTTATTGTGGTTTATAAATCTTAATGTGACAGGTCAACAAACACTCTTTTTAAATTGAAGCGTGACTGACCGACGACATTGCTACAAAGGGAACTCCAAAAAATGTCATTATGGAATCGTTAATGCAATTTTCCATCCTCTCTGTAATCAAACAATATCTGGTACAAATCAAGGGAGGCGCGATAGCGCTCTATCCCTTAATAGACTTCAAAAACGACCTATGCGAGAAATCTCATTTCTTTGAACAGTCATAACTAAAAAAACAATGAACTAAATTATTTAAAACTTTGCACAACCTTTTCATTTGATAGGTTCTATAAGTGTGTAGAATTTCAGCATCATTAGTCAAGGCAACCCAGAGATCAAGAAAGGTTAGGAGTGATTTTGTGTTATCCGTGTGTACATACGTACGTGTGTGCCACCTTGTATCTCATCAACTATTTAATGGATTCAGCTGATTTTTGGCAGAGATAGATGTTCTAGTTGATGGCATTTTAATTTCAGTTTACCATATACCTTAGTTTTCCAGAAAATTCAAAAAAAAACTTAAAAATTACCATTGTCTTGAGGCATAGCCTTTACAAAAGTAGTGACATTCCATGAAAAATGCCAGTATACTGAAATCATGTGCCCTTGATAGGGTTAAGATGAAAATTCATATACACTAAATGTACAAAAGCAAGGAAATTCCCAATTTTTTACACTTTAATTGTCACTAAGGATATGACTACATATCAACCGAGCCATTTCATTATCACATCACTACAGTATAAATATCTATGCATGAGTGGATGAAGTGTGTGAGGTGCGCTGAAGAAAAATTCCTTCCAGTAAAATACATAGCCCTGTTGTGCTCGCATACCCTTAATGACAATGAAAGTGTAAACATTTGGGAATTTCCTTGCTTTTGTACATTTAGTGTATATGAATTTTCATCTTAACCCTATTAAGGGCACATGATTTCAGTATACTGGCATTGTTCATGGAATAAACATATGTTTATGCCTGACTTGTCCACCATGTTTCAGTCATGAATGCCCAACAGTCTTTGCTTTATCACCGTTTAATAAGCACACCTCGATTCTACGTACGAACTTGTCAATAAATCTGAGGAACTCCTCAATTGAAACTGAAAAAACTATAGCTGTGATGGTTTCTTTAGTTCAGTAATAGCCTGCGGAGTTTTTACCAGAAATATGTGGAGTGTTGAGATTCTTTTAGCGTGAATCCCATTCAGGGTCACACCTCCTACTGATGAAACGATTATCAAAGTGCTCCCATACACTTTAACGTGGACAAACCAAGGACGTGGACATTAAGGACTGAAATGTTGTAGATTAGTCAGGAATCGACTACAGTATATTTTCACAAAATAGTGTTAGATTACACAAATAACTGAGAATTGTATTACCGATTCTATATGTCGCATTTTTGTGAGTGCCCCTGTATTTCAATCACAAACGATTGATCGATGTTATTTATGCTCAGATGCATTTAAAGATAAATTAATGTAAAAATAGTATTGATGAAACTTAGACTGACGATATTTATCTACAGCCCACTGCGATATGATGTGACTCAAAGTCGGGAAAGTGGAGTTGAAAGCCAGCGGCCTACAAGAAGAGCACTCTGGCCTTCATAAAATGCCTGGGCAGCCCTATCCGGATTTTATCAGACGATTAGCAATAAACTAACCACTTCTCAAAGGGGGAGAAGGCAAAACCTGGAAGGGTGGGCCTCCTAGAACGGCACAGGACGATACGTGTTGAAATGTTCTTTAGATGTTTCCAGCTTGTCGCCAAGGAATGTGTCTACCATCTCACGTAGACAAGATTTAAAACAATTATGGATCTAACTTTTTGACTTCTTTTAAATGTGGGCATAGTAGTAGTAAGAGTACTAAGAGTAGTGTCAGTAGTATTGATTTACTCCTCTCCAGGAGTTAGGCACAAGGCCAGTTTTTATCTTACTCCCACAAGTAAGATGTGACCCAAGGTCGGGTCGGGAAAGTGGGGTTGAAAAATTGCCTGGGCAGCCCCGTCGGCATTCCCCAGTAAAGGCGCCTCAGACAGTAAGCAATAAACTTACTCCTCCCAAAAGAGGGGAGGAACGCCTGGGAAGGTGGACCTCATAGAACTGCACAGGACAGACCTATTGACCCGAAGGCCAAGACAACACCAGTATTGGGTGCAGTATCCATCGGAACATATACTACACTTTGATCTTAGCCAAAAGACAAACTAGCGGTAGTGATTTACTCTTCTCCAGGAGTTAGGCACAAGGCCAGTTTTTATCTTACTCCCACAAGTAAGATGTGACCCAAGGTAAGGTCAAGAAAGTGAGGTTTAAAAATTGCCTGGGCAGCCTCGTCGGCATTCCCCGGTAGGGGCGCCTCAGACAGTAAGCAATCAACTTACTCCTCCCCAAAGAGGGGGGGGGCGAAGCCTGGAAGGGTGGACCTCCTAGAACTGCACAGGACAGACCCATAGACCGGCGTAAATCAAGCCCGAAGGCCAAGATGATACCAGTCTATGGGGTGCAGTATCCATCGGAACAGATACTACACTTTGATCTTAGCCAAAAGGCCAACTAGCGGTATTTATTTACTCCTCTCCAGGAGTTAAGCATAAGGCCAGTTTTGATCCTACTCCCACAAGTAAGATGTGACCAAAGGTCGGGTCGGGAAAGTGAGGTTTGAAAAGCCAGCGCCCGAGAGGTGAGCACTCTGGCCATTTAAAAAATTCCTGGGCAGCCCCGTCGGCATTCCCCGGTAGGGGCGCCTCAGATAGTAAGCAATAAACTTACTCCTCCTCAAAGAGGGGAGGCAAAGCCTGGGAGGGTGGACCTCCTAGAACTGCACAGGACAGACCCATTGACCGGCGTAAGTCAAGCCCCGAAAGACAAGACAATACCAGTATGGGGTGCAGTATCCATCGGAACAGATACTAGACTTTGATCTTAGCCAAAAGGCGTTATTTAACCCTTACCAACAATAGGAATATGTGACACAAGGTCGGAAAGTCGGATTTGAAAACCTGGGAAGGTGGACCTCCTAGAACTGCACAGGACAGACCCATTGACCGGCGTAAGTCAAGCCCCGAAGGACAAGACAATACCAGTATGGGGTGCAGTATCCATCGGAACATATACTACACTTTGATCTTTGCCAAAAGGCGTTATTTAACCCCTACCAACAATCGGAATATGTGACACAAGGTCGGAAAGTGGGATTTGAAAAGCCAGCGCTCGGGAAGGTGAGCACTCTGGCCATCAAAAATTGCCTGGGCAGCTCTGTCGGCATTCATCGGTGGGGGCGCCTCAGGCAATAAGCAATGAACTTACTCCAAAAGGCCAAGTAGCGGTAATAGTGTTTCTTGTAATATTCCTCGTAGTATTAGTATGACTATTTAATACAACGTAAGCCGGCGTTTTCCACTGCTCCACGGCGATTCGCGACAAATCGATGTATAACAGAAACCCGAATTTCCATTCGAGTTATTCAAATATCGGACAAAGCCTTTCAGTATGTTATGTTAGAGCCATACTTCTATAAATAAGTCTTCCAATCCTCTTAATGTGGAAAGATCGGACGATTCTATGTTACGTCTAAGAACACGAACAAATGAATGAACGAGAGTCGATGAAGTTTCGGTTAATAATATTGAACCGTTTTGGTTAGTACACTTTCAGAAGAACTTTCTTTAGGCTTTTTCGGCCAAGAAATGGGGTGATTACACGTTTGGTATTAGTGACCCGCCCATAACTGAGGTTGATTTTAGATTCTGCCCTATTTTAATACATCTATGTTTGAACTCATTTGAGATCATATCGTATGTCATTTTGTGCCCTCTCTGAGATTTATATGTATTTCAACTCTTTAATTGCCCCGAAAAAGAGAAGCCTTTTACAAGAGAAATAACGCCGTATCTAATAGTTGTCTTTCCCCACTTCCCACATATAACATTTCTACAAGTCTTTCAATAAAAAAACGAAACTAAAATAAGCAGCATTCACCCTAGGCGAGTTGAACCGACTTCCTTCCTAGGAGGAAGTTTTTTGGAAATGTTAAATTCACAAGCGTCACAGTCGCACGTATATCCCGGACAGGCGAGGCGTGAGCTTTTGCACTTATTGCAGGGAGGTTTTGACTTCTATCAACGTAAGTCACTGGGTACTCTTAAATGGTCACCCATCTGGTAGTGAGTAGACTTCACGTCGCTTAACTTTGGTGATCTAATGAGAACTAATGTGTCAACGTGATTATGCTGTCACATGATGCATGTACCATCCTGCCCAGAAAAAGCAAGGGATGATGAATTTTTTATGTAGTACATTTAAGAAAATAAGTATTCGCTTCTTTTGTCTGTTTTACGGCATATCAACCATTTGGGTTATTTAATAATGGTACAATATCAAACGACGTTGGTGTGGGACTAGGTATTTAGTGTTTAAATCACACGGAGCTATTAAAGCCTATTTAATAAAACCATTGTTAACTCTATGGACCCATCTTTTTTGTCGCCATATATAATTAGAATAGTAAGGTAGGCATAAGTCTAAAACATTGATGAAGAAACTAAGCTAGATCGTAGAAAACGCCAATATAAAACATACGAGCAGATTTCAACTAGGAGACCTACACCGTAAACCTGTATAAGCATCAATTGCATGGTTGTTAGAGTTGGTCATTGTATTCACTATCCACAGTCAACCTTTAAGAAAACCACGTGTAGAGGTTGCCTGAAAATGAACCCAGATTGCGATACATGATTCTACTAATAAATCAACACTTATAAAGGCGAACCGCTGCTAGAGGATATGGGTTAAGCAGATGGAAAGTGTGTCAGATCAAAGGAGACTATTATGAAAGAAGTGAATATAGTGAAAATAATGAACAATATTTGATTAGTTATAAAAACGATTTATGACAAGTACGTGTTGGCAGTGTTCCATAGATATAAAGTTCTTGGAAGACTAACATGTTATAGTCTACAGGGGAAAATCTCGTGATAATGTACTCCATAGATATAAATTTTTTGCTAATGGAAATTTCCTTTGATGAAGGACACAATCATATAACATTAATAACTTTTCATTGTATACAAGTAAATAAACACAAGTTGCTTGTTACCAATAGCTGGCGATAATTAAATGTTCATACCATTTCAAATTGTATTGAGTGCGTGCTAGATAACAACAGATCATCTTGGATTCAAGAGATTTATTGAAATGCTGTTCTTCGAAGAACACTAATCGTTTTCGTACTAAAATAATGTCTAAATCTTCCAGCAAAATCAGTAAATATCTGATAATTGGTTCGAGTATAGAAAAAATTATATTCCGATTTAAAATCCTGAAGAAAATAATCAAACAAATAATTTTCTTAACAATAAAGAAAAACAGACATTTAAAAAATGTCTGTCGATCACTGAGATTATTTGAAAGAAGCGCAAGGGAATTGTCAGGGAAAATATTAAACTTCCAAATAATTGCAATTGATATACGTACTAAAACCAAACAGGGCACCCCCCACACATATATATATATATATATATATATATATATATATATAGAGAGAGAGAGAGAGAGATTGATAACCTACGTATATATTTCATGTACGTGTATGCAAATAACACACGTATTCACATGGCACGAATAAACGAATATATATAATTAAAGATGCATAAATATAAAACATGTGTATAACATATATGAAGATTAGAACACACATATCTAACAGGAATATACATATATAACATATATTACACACGGATACAGATATATGTATATACACATAAATATTACACACACACACACATATATATATATTTATATATATATATATATATATATATATATATATATATATATATGACAAATACATATATATGTTATATATATATATGCATATAACATAAATATAACACATACAAACACAGATACAACTACCTATATATATATATATATATATATATATATATATATATATATATATATATATATATATATATATATACATATATTTTTATTAATGCTTATACGTACATAAAAATAATCCATGAACACGTGTTTCTGGCTCACATCCGTCATCAGCATGTATAACTTAGACAGAGATCGAACCTTCGATATTGATGTCTATAGACCAAGACGCTCTGTGTAGAAATATGTACGATTTTTATCACCTAAATATTTAATGTATTTTTATGTAATTATTTTTATTGGTGATTGCAGCATTCGTTGTTATTTTGCTTATTATTATTTCGATTGTCTCACTTCTTAAGTAATTAAGATATATATATATATATATATATATATATATATATATATATGTGTGTGTGTGTGTATTATACATGAATATAGGTAACACATATAAGTACATATATTATAAAACTCTGCACATTAAATGCTGAAATTGGAATAGAGACGGTATGACTAACAAATATATATATATCCCTATGATAATGGAGAGTATGTATCTGTCTGCCTTCCTATCTGAAGCCGAAACTATAGTATTAGTTTTGATCGCTCTCTTTTTATATCTACCAATCGTCTCATATATACCCATTCCAAAACTTTCCCAAACATCACGCGTGTTTATAATTTACATAATTAATTTGTTTTAAAACTTCTAATAAATTAATATTCGAAATATACACTCATTTTTTTGTATATCAGCTGCTTTATATACCCATTCCAAAGGTTCCCCAAACATCATGCCTGTTTCAAATTTACATAATTAATTTGTTTCAAAGCTTCTAATAAGTTAATATACACTCTTGATTGTTTTTTCAGATTTCCAAATGGATTTAGAATATTTTTTTTTATCATAATCTTAATGAAAATTATAAATAGATTTAATTAAAGACATTTTTTAAATCTATATAATTGAGTTACGTAATTAAATTAGAGTGTAATGGAATATGATGGACCAGCCGGTTGCCATTCGAACATTCGAATGCAAGAAAGAGAGAGAAAAGAGAGAGAAAAGAGAGAGAAAAAGAGAGAGAGAGAGAGAAAGAGAGAGAGAACAAAATATAACAATTAAATAAGATAACTAGCAAAAATATGTAACCGGAGGGAGCATATATTTGCTAATATGTATAATGCTCCGAGTTTGTTGTTGAGTACAATAGAATGTTTAGATATTTATGCTCGCTGCTTTCAGTGTAAATATCACTTAATTTCTCCGTTATCATGTGACAATCTCTCGTGGCTTAATCAGACTATGTGAACGTTTACATATTCAAGGTGTCTTTGTGAACCGGGTTTGCGCCCTATGCCCGTCTGATATTGTTATTTTCCTGCGTTGATGAGTGCCGTAAGCTCAAATCGGCGTACGTAGGTAACATATTTTTAAAAAAAATTGTAATGTTATTATAAACCTCTTTCAAGTAAAATTTAAAGTCGAGCACTTTCGGAAAGATTAAAATTAAACATTAAAAGCCTCAGTGCAATGCTCCAACTTTGTCGTTGAGTACTACAGAATGTTTAGATATTTATGCTCGTCGCTTTCAGTGTAAATATCACTTAATTTCTTCGTTATCATGCTACAATTTCTCATGGCCTAATGTGACTAGGTGAACGCGTTGAGGTTCAAAGTGTTTCTGTGAACCGGGTTCGGGCCCGATGACCGAGAGCAGTGAGATTGAAACAACGTCGTACGTAAGTAAAATATCCAAAATAATTTAAGATTATATATATATATATATATATATATATATATATATATATATATACTCTCGGCGCTGACCCGGCTCTACTTAAGGAGGCGAAACGTACAAAATATATTAGCTGTGTGGTCACCTTGCCTTTCAAGCAATCTTAATATTAGATTGAGACTGTAAACTCACTCTTCTAATATTTCTGCTAATGTATTTTTTTCGTCAAACCACTGTTACCGTATGGTGTCCGAACCTCTGCTCTATATCTAATATGTCGCATCCAGCATCTTGAAAGAGTTCAAAGACTAGCTACTCGAATAGTTTAGGGGTTATAGGATCTGCCCATGAAAGCCGATTAAAGAAACTAAACCTTTACTTCTTGAGCTCCGACGATTACGCTGTTATCTTAATTTGGCCTACCATCATCTCAATGGTCATTACGATATGCCTCAGGACATATAATTCAACCCTGCACCAGAAAGAGGTCTACACAGACGCAAGAAACAATTTCACACCGATTTCGATTGAAACAGAAGATGGCCGCTTTCTCAATCATTATCCCTGGACCTTGGAATAAACTTCGACGAGATGTAATAAAGGCACCAACAACGCGGTAATTCAAGGTGAATTTCGACAGGTGTTAAGCTACTGTATCCCTTCCTGTGTAAATTTCTAGTATTCTTTGCATACGTGGACACTGAAGCATGCATGTTTTATTTTTTTGCCAACTAAATTGAATTATATATATATATATATATATATATATATATAAAAATATATATATGCGTATATATATATATATATATATATATATATATATTTATTTTGTTTATTATCTATGTACGTATACGTTTCATCCTATAATCGGGACTCGTCAGCATGGACATATAACTATTCACTAATGGTCGCGTGATTCGACACTCCGGATTCAAAGTATGTTATAACTCAAATCCCAACATCTACACTCCCACGGCCACCGCTGAATAGCTAGATAAACAGCGATAATTTTAACACTTGACGTCAAGAGAGAGCGTTCAACTTAATGAAAGGAACGATGGATTTATAGCTAGCGACGGCATGCTGTGTTAATACTACACTTACAGTGTCCATCTAGGGGGTTATTTAGGGGCTACACATTTATGTTAATTCATATATATATATATATATATATATATATATATATATATATATATATATATATATATATATATTGAATAGGGTTTATTAAAATAACTTTGTTGAGTCTACGTTCATCCGAATATGGATAACATAAACTACAACATTTAAATTAATTTAAACAAATAATTGTAAAAAATACTCATATAGGGTT
>OY744523.1:50722758-50742758 GCA_963556195.1 Sepiola atlantica | reverse complement strand
GAAATTGACATTCTTCGATTTTTGAAAAAAAATCTGGTTAGCCCTCCAGGGGGTCAAAAGGCCCCGAAATGGCAAAAAATGACATTTTTTGCCACATAACTTTTCATCCATCCATTCAATTTTTCTGAAACTTGGCGAAAATGTGAAGACAATTGTTCCTAATAGAAAATAAGTATCACTGATCTTGGAAAAAATCTGGTTTGCGCCCCCAGGGGGGGTCAAAAGCCCCCAAAATGGCAAAAGATGACCCTTTTCTTCCATAACGTTTGATCCATCCCTTTAATTTCTCTGAAACTTGGCCAAAATGTGAAGGCAATTGTTCCTAATAGAAAATAAGTATCGCTGACCTTGGAACAAATCTGGTTCGCGCCCCAGGGGATCAAAAGCACCCCAAATGGCAAAAAATGACCCTTTTCTTCCATAACGTTTGATCCATCCATTCAATTTTTCTGAAACTTGGCCATAATGTAGAGGCAATTGTTCTGGATATAAAATGAGCATCCTTGACCTCAGTAAAATTTTGGTTCGCGCCCGGAGGGGGTCAAAAATGCCACAAATTGCCCAAATTTATTGCATTTTACACTCGCCACATCGAGTCACATACAGAGGGGGACCACGCATGTGAATATTGCTTTTTTTCTGATGGTTTCGAATAATACTATCTTCTCCCCCCCCTAAAACTGGCACAGGTATGTTTAAAAAACGACAAATCTAAGAATCTTATACAATGACCTTATTTTTAAAGCAAATAATTTTGGGCACTTAAAACATACACGACCCGTACGCTGTACTATATAAGAAGTTAAAATAAAAAAATAATTTAAGTGTTCGTGTATTTGTTTAAAACAAGAAATTATTCGTATAAATTTACTGGTAGACATTTTTGAAAACCTTTTATTACCTTCATAAATTTTATATTTTTATTTAGTTTCTTTGGCATTTCTTTATATGGTTGTTTTTTTGCTTTGTTTCCGTTTTGTGTTTTATCTGTTCGAACCCGAGTTTTTTTCCTCGTGGCTATTTTCCTTTGCTTTCTTCATGTTATTGTTGACCGTGATGTCAATTGTTCTGAACGCAAGTGTTTGGATAACCGTGGCAATCGAAGATCTTAAACCAGGGGCGGGCAAGCTCCGGCCCGCGGGCCACATCCGGCCCGTGAAGGCTTTGCGTCCGGCCCGCCACACTGCCATGCTTTATTATTGCAATCCGTCCCGCGAACCTCCCAGTAAAACTCAAATCATTTTGTGACATAGACGTAAGATTTACAGCGAGCGATGATGCATGTATATTTCATTTTTCTTTAACTATTAATTTCAAATCCTTGGCCTGAGATAAAAATTGAAAAAGAGAAAGAGAGAGGCAAAGAGGAAACGAGAGATGAGGAAAGGGCATGAAACATAGAACCTATGTGAGGTGTGTCAAAACGAATGGTTGATCAACTTGCTACTTCCCTCGTCATTATTTTTTATGATTCCAAAATGTCTCTTCGTCGGCGCCTTTTATAACATCACATACAGAAGTCTCATGAGAAAAAATATCAGATGTGTAGAAAGTTCAATGCAATTTTTCTACAGTTTATTCATGTAAACAAAATATAGTAATTCCGAGATTTCGTTTTTCACTCCGGCCCGCGATCTCTTTCCAAAAGTCTCATCTGGCCCTCACACTGAAAAGGTTGCCCGCCCCTGTCGTAAATCATCCATGTTGAGTGGACTGGTCAGTAGGAATTAAATTGGAGTATTGCGTTACGCTCATATCTTTACTAGTTCTAAGATACGAAAGATGTTGCAGCAAGAATAAAGAACTGGAATTTAACACGAGTTTTCATAGCTAACATTTTATTGTGGTAGAATGCTGCCACCCTGTTAGCACATTAACCTTATACAGATCAAGCGTTATCCCCGGGAAAGAACCCCTTTATTTCCGAGAAGTTCCACTGAAGTAAAATAATAAAGAAATTTAACTCCCAAGGCACCGCTTGAGGGTACATTATGCGGAACATCCGCTCACTTTAACTAGAAGATTAGCTTAACGTTATTTTTCTCCGTTGATCTCTATCTATGACTGCAACCCTAAATATTGTTTTCCCTCATAAATGTTCTAATCGAAATCCTTAAATAAACAAACAATATAATGTTTATATTTCCATTTTCGTTCCAAACTTAAAATTATCAAACCAATCACAGTCGCATTACAAACACGGCGTCAACCAACACCTCTGATCTACATTTCGTTACAATCTAGATTATAATTCTTATTTTCTATCCTGCTTTTATGATTACCCCGAACTGACCTCTTTACAAAAAGCGGAAACCGTTCAAAAAATAAAAGTTAAATTTTTGTCGTAAATATTTCTTTATTTGTTACATATCTCAGTGTCAAAGATGGAGAATATTATTTAAGTATGATGTAATAATTCATTATCGTTAATTAACACTCTGTATCATTTTACTTTGTCACTATATCGTAAATTGACATTTAATTGATGCTTGCGCTTATAGTCATATACTCATTTTAGTATTTACAGATATTCCCGAGTCGTGACTTAAGAAAATATTGTCCTCTTTTAGGTAATCACTTAGAAGAGGACAATATTTTTGATTGTTTTTATTTTGTTTGTTTCATTTTTACATTTTTTGCTGTAAATAGAAAATGGAGGTTTGATAAACTGTTTTATTTCCCTTATTTATTTAGAGGGGTCTACTGCCACCTGGACTTAAGGTTACGGTTCTAGTGCTTTTTTACTTTGTTGTGGGGAAATAAGACTGTAAATGCGGATAAGATACCGATGAATTAGAATCAGGCATATTTACGAAACATTAGAATAAGAAGATGAAGAAATAGTAGGAAGCAATTTTGCCGAAATATAAAAAGAAGAAGAAGAAGAAGAAGAAGAAACATAAGAAAAAGAAAAAGAAGAAGAAGAAGAAAATGGGTGATGTTCTTGATTTTAAATAACATATACAAATAAGGAATCTGTGAAAGTAAACAAGGGTCAGGTTTTTCCAATAGTTGGCTCCAATATTCATCGCCTGCATTACTCGGCAAATTTCGTCATTTATCGACGAACCTCGGGAATCTCCGTTAAGTTCTAAGATGGCTACTTTGCATTTGTACCATCTAATTTTCAAAAGGAATTTAATATTTATCAACCACAAGTTTTATAAAACATACACTTACAATAGTCTAAAATTTGAAAATGATTAAAGATACCATTATTTGTTCTAGATAGTTACTGCATGTATACACAGGGCCGTTGTTGTAATACTCCTCTGTTGGTCGGTGAATGTCGGTTGCAAGTACTTTTTTACTTAGGAAAATAAAACCTACTATTAATAGTGGCACTAAGGAAATGTTTCAATACGATACGAATAATGTATGTTTTCAATAAAATTGATTGAGAAATTTATTTTTGAAAACATAGTCTAATTTGTGATACTCGTTTATCACCTAAGAAGAATATTTAATTGCACTTGTAGGGGCTATACTGTGTTTACGGATCCACAAAAGCCTGTTTCAATAATATATATATATATATATTCATATATATATATATATATATATATATATATATATATATATATATATATATATATATATGTATATATATATACATAAAAGCTCCCTCCGGGTAGAGCTTATTTTGTAAGGGTATCGTCAACGGCCATTAGCTTTAAGGAAATGCTCATTAGGTAAAACTAATTCGAGCTCCGGCAATTGCAATGTTTACATTTCGTTACATTGAGATATTGCTTACAGTCAGTCAGTGTCGCATGGCGTAGGGGTTAGCAGCGTCGACTGTCAGCTCGACGGTTGCGTTTCGATCCCGGCTTGAGGCACTAACTGGTCTAGCCGCACTGATGAGCTGTGAAACAGCGAAACAGTCTGTATGTGGATGACTATATATATATATATATATATATATATATATATATATATTTGTCTTCGGAGTTTTTCAACGTTTAAAACTATATGAATGAGAGGAAAACAACTTTGAGTTCCAAGCCCTTCGTTTGAAAATTCCATTTGATTGTAAGTCTATTAATTTCTTGTATTTATTAGTAAGCTTCCATGACTTTACGCTAGATGTTATACTTTTGTAGGGGTTTTCAGTTTTTACTATAAACAATTCTTTTGGGCAATTAAAAACAAAACAGTATTGTATCTCATAGTTCTCCAACGGTGTTGACCAAACACCACTTCCCTAAAAGAAAACGTTCCAGATATCAGATCTAGTTAGTTGCTGATCATTTTTGTCATAAAAAGTGTTCATCTTACCAGTATTTAAACATAGGATTTTTGACAAACAAATATTTGCATTATATCTATAGACATCGAAATTCCAAAATTTCTGCTAACTGTTTAGCGAAATATCGACATGTTAGATGGGCATAACACTTCTGAAACTAACCGAATGGTCGCTGAAGAGCCAATAACCCTAAACCTAACCCTAACCCTAACCCAACTGAGGTAGGACAAGAGAGTTCGTTATGTTTCTTGCACTTTCGATGTTTCCCTGATTTTTAGCAACGTCTGTTCGAATCACGTCAATGATCTGCATTGCCCCTTTAAGATTAGGTAAGACTTTCGGATTTCCGGGCCAATAAATAGCATGTAAATATTTCATACAAATAAATTATCAGTGTTTAATAATTAGGTAATTATAATAATTATACCAATGTTTTATAAAATGTTATCATTATATACAATATCAGTCTATTACTACCCCCCCCCGTGAAAAATAGAAGGTAAAACATTGGAGGATTGTATAATGAAGACTAAACAGATACAACACTATCCCAAACAAAAGGAGGAGGTAATGCCTTTGACTATGTTGTCATGATGAACGAACATATACTTTACTACCCCCTAAAGGAGATAGTAATTCCTGGGAGGCTTATATCATTACTACCGACGAACAAAAATATACTAAACTGCCCATCCTAAAAGAAGGAGTAGGCTATTATGAAAAACGAATATATACTATACTACCTCACCAATGGAAAGTGTAATGCATTGGATGGTTGGCTCATGACAACAGACAACATACTACACTAACACAAAATGATGAGATAATGCCTAGTTAGATACGCCCCCCCCCCAATTAAATGATAAGATAATGCCTGGGTGGATGGCTTCATGACTATAGAACATATACTATACTAACACCACACAATAATGCCGTAATGAAAGTTAGTAATCAGTATCAGATTGTATAGTAAACGGAATTGAACATTAAATATAGTACAATAGTACAATTAAAATAAGTTTTGATTTCAGCCTAACATATATCAAATCCGTATTAGTAAAAAATTACAACATATACGTTTTTATATATACATATTTATTTATTTAGAAAGTTCTAATCATATTGATTAGAATTTATAACCAGACAATATCATCCAGTGTGCAAGCTTTTACCAAAAATCTGCATTGTAAACAAAAGTCTACTGACGCTGTTATGAAAACCTTTTTCTGATCTTTAAAACGTATATGTAAACAAAAAAGATCGTCATTTGAAGAAATAAGCAGAATCAATCACTCAAAAAAGAAGATAAATAAACGAGTCATGAAATAATCAAATAAATACCAATTTGATGTAACAAGCGTTATAGAAATATGTTTATTCAAACAATTATTATTATATCATTTAATACGTGATTTGTTGAACACTGTTAAGACGGTTGTCTGTGTTTTCTGCCTAGATTAATATAAATATGGCTTATTTCTCTACCTGTTGTATAACGGTTACATTACAGCATTTGAATTTTAGTTAAATGTTACTCGTATTTAGGGGTTCGAATCCTGCGACCGTTTTGAACAGTTATCTCCCTGCTGATGATTCCGTTAGGATTACACGGGCACGGATGTGAATAATAGATAGATATTTATGATGAAATGATTATATATATATATATATATATATATATATATATATATATATACTAGATTATTCCTGGCAACTGCCATTATTTGGTCCACTTTGATTTCAAACCACAATGCATGAACTGTAATATGACTCTCATGAAATTTCTCTTGTATGACTATACATTATTTCTGCCTCTATATTATCTTAATGAATAATAGAGATGCGAAGAGATGAATTATTTTGCTATCTAATTTACATACGTTTTCACGGTGTTTACGAACACAATATGTAAATTGTTTGGACCAAGCTAGTTATTCTTTCTGTTTGCAAACAAGGATATTTAAAATAGTATAAAGTAAGAGATACTTGAACAGGTAAGTGAGAGATTGTTTAGCTTTTCGATTATGCAATTCCTGGATTATTGGAACAATAAAAGGACATATATTGACATTTATTTTGTCTTATAAAAGGATCTAAAATTCTTCAGAGAAACAAACGTTTATTTACTCAGCTCACTATAATAATAGATGTATATATGTTTACGTATGGTTCCTATCAATTTGTGGATTGATCACTGTGTCCAGTCAAATTGAATAGTTTTCGGAGGTTTATAGTGTTTATATAAACATTAAGATTTAATTCCTAAATGACCGACTGTCGAAATAAAAACGTCCATTTGCTGGAAACTCTGACCTGTCTAGTTTCACCAGTAATCTGGTTTCAATATATATATATATATATATATATATATATATATATATATATTATATTTTTTTAAAAACCATAACTATGGTGGTGTAAAATAAATAACATTTACTTTAATCTTAGCTTTCGAGAATATACTTCTCATTTTCAAAGAGTGTTTTTCTGTTCTTTTAATCCAGGGTTTCGAATCACATGACCAGTAGTGAATAGTCATATCTCTATGCTGATGAGTCCTGGTTGAAAAGGGACGAAACGTATACGTACATAGATAATAAACAATAACAAATATTTATATTTGTCGCTCCTCGTATAAAAGTAGAGCACTGTAATGGTAGTACTAACACAACATGACGTCACTTGCTTTATAATGCATCATTCCTTCCCTAATAGAAGTAGAATGCCTGGACGTGAAGCCGCTTTAAAAAGTGTTAAATTATAATTGTTTATTAGCTGCTCAGAATTGGCCGAGCTGTAAGCGACGTGGGATTTGTGTTGAACAAACTTGTAATCCAGGGTTTCGAATAGCATGACCGGTAGTGAATAGTCATATCTCTATGCTGATGAGTCTAGATTAAAAAAGGACAGAACGTATACGTACATAGATAATAAACAATAACATATATATATATATATATATATATATATATATATATATATATATATATATAAATATGTGTGTGTGTGTGTTTGTGTATGTGGTGTTGTGTAAGGATTAGAATACAAGTTGTAAAAATACAAAATCTATTACACTTTCAATTGTTCAAAACAAGGGATTTTTTTTCCAAAGACTATGGCTGTACAAAGAATTTTGATCTAATCATCAGAGGAATATAGTTGAATAAATTTGAAAAAAATATACGAAGATGCAATTTTGAAAAGAGTAAAAAGGATGAAATATTAATTAAGAAAAAAAGGTTCAATGATGAAAGTGTCAATGATGAAAGTGTCCAAATCAAAGTAACTGAATTAAATACACATGAAAAAAGATAACATAACAACAGATTCAATAGTAGTTTTTGTAACAATTAATGAGTTAATAGATATTGTATTTTCAACAGCTTTATTTCTCATCATTTACTTGTTCATATAATTGCTCTATCTCGTATATCAAGCATCAACTCTTCATGATAGATTTTACTTAAAAGGTATATATCATATATATATTCTCCTTTTCGAAACACACACAGGAAGAGGCAGAGAAATCTAAGCATGGCTTGGATTGATTACCAAAGGCATACGATAGTGTACCCCACGCATGGTTCCAGCGCTGCCTTGATCTATATAATATCCATCCGGTCATCAGGAAAACCATGGCAGTACAAATAAATATGTGGAAAACAACTATGGCATTAAGACACACTAATGGAACAATAACAATCCCTGACGTCAAGATCCGAAGAGGAATCTTCCAAGGAGATAGCTTATCTCCTCTACTCTTTTGCTTGGCAATTGATCCACCAAGCAAATTACTAAACAAAAGCCAGAGTGCCTACAATCTGAGCCAAAGCCGCAAACAAGATCTAAACAAAAGAGTCAACCACCTCCTATTCATGGATGACTTAAAGCTTTATGCCAGTTTTGATGCTGACTTAAGCCGACTCTTACAGTTTGTACATACCTTCTCAAAATATATTGGAATGAAGTTCGGCCTGGAAAAAATGTGCCAAGTTCTCCCTTAGAGCTGGGAAGAAGATCGTAACGGAAAACATACAGCTTGATGAAGATACTGACATCAAATACCTTGAAGAATAGGAACAATACAAATACCTTGACATAGAAGAAAACGAGTCAATTCAACATGTCAAGATGAGAGAAAAATTTGGCAGAGGATATATACGCCGTGTTTCAAAAATTTGCAAAGCACAGCTAACAAACAAAAACAAAGTAACTGCCATTAACCAATTAGCTATGCCAGTGATACACACATCTTTGGAATTATTGATTGGCCACAAAAGGACATTAATAGATTAGACACTAAAACGAGATAAATGTTGACAATATACAGGGTAATGTACAGAAACAGTGTTTACCAAGGTAGTATCTCCCAAGAGGAACAGGGGTTATGGGTCTCTCAGAAATTGACCATCAACATCGAGCCATTATTGCGAGCACCGGCCAATATCTGATGAGCTCCCAGAACCCAAACCTTATGATGGTATGCCAACATGAAGAAACCAGAGCAAGCAGAACAACCTCTATCACAAAACTGGTCAAACAAGTTGGAAAGGACTCTCTTACAAATGAGGCAGAAACAGACAACAATCCTGCCACAGAAATAGCTCGCAAAAGCCGTCAGAAATACACCAAGACGTTCCATTCCAGAAAACTTGAATAATGGGCCAACCAACAACGGGCTAAGTATTTCCTAGGTGAATTATCCCAGGAATATATAGATAAGGAACATTCTATAGACTGGCTGAATAGAGGATCTCTCCACTATGATCAGAAGAGAATATAATGGCTGCTCAGGATCAAGGCTTGATGACCAATGCCTTTAAAAAGATGAGTGGTCTCAGCAACAATATCAAGTGCAGGTTCTGCCACACAGAAGTAGAGTGTGAGCCACCTGACATCCAGTTGTAAGGTTCTCCTGGGGGATGGCTATTATACAATGCGACACCACGGAGTGTGTAAATATATATGTGAGCAAGGACTACTGTGGCTGGTAGTAAGAGAAAGAGGTGGGGGGGATGAGCAGGAATTCTCAAAACGCTCTCTAAGACCATAACTTTCGCCCATCCACCAAAATCACAGCCCCCTCCTTCTCTACCCACCCTCTATTTCTTTGCATACACCCACACACAAGCATTCCAACTTACTTTTTCCCCTTCAGTCTTGACCGCAGCCACCTGTTCAAATACCTCCTTCCTCCTTCTCCTCCACTCCTTCACTGCCATCCACATTATTCCTGCTCATCCCCCACCTCTTTCTCTAACTACCAGCCACAGTAGTCCTGGCTCACCCCCATCTTTCCACTTCTTCCCCACTCATTTTCATAAACATTCATTTTTCACTCCTCACCAAGTACGGACGTCCACCCTACTGTTTTCTCCAGTAGTGGCCATTATTTTCTTCCTTTTTCCAATATGTCAACCCTACATGTGTTTGTACTTGCATGACATTTTTCTCTGTTATCATCCTGATTTTGGAATATAAATCAACTGAGCTTACTTATATATGCTCTGTTGTTATAGTTGTCATTCATCGAGCTTTAATTGGAAGAGGTTGGTAAATATAACATGTTGAAAATATATGCTAAAAGATAAATGTTGACAATAATATATATATATATATATACATATATATATAGCACTAGATAAAGCGAAAGAATAAAATAAGGTGCGAATGAAATTTTATAAGCATTCAATGTTCAAGCAAAGTACTTTAAAGTATTTAACTCATGAGTTTTCAAAAAAAATCTTCTCCTCAGAGGACCACAACCGCAATGACATTACTGCAGGTTATAAAATTAAACTTTGAAAATATATAAAAAAAGGTTACATAAAAATACATAAAAGTATATAAAACATCAAATATATCGGCCCAAAACACTTTTTAGCTAAACGTATACAGTTAATCTAAGTCATAAAGTTTAAAACAGCTTCAAGAAAGATATCAAAGAGGTTGATTAAAAAACAATCCAGGTGGTGAATGGTGTTCCAAAAGGTTATACAGGCGGGAAATTTGTTTGCTATCGATGCAGTATATGATAGTAAAAAGTGTATCCAAGGTGTATGCAAATTAATGAAACGACAGAAAAAAACAAATTATATGAAAAGTTCAGAAAAAACAACACCATATATATATATATATATATATATATATATATATATATATATATATATATATATATATATACGTAGATACACACATATATTTTCACAATAATATATCTATATATACGTAGATACATATATATATAAATATATATATATATATACGTTGATACACACATATATTTTCACAATAATATATCTATATATACAAAGATATATATATATATATATATATATATATATACGTAGATACACACATATATTTTCACAATAATATATCTATATATACGTAGATACACATATATATATATATATGTATATATATATATATATATGTGTGTGTGTGTGTGTGTGTGATTGTGCGGGGGTGAATCTATGCGTCTGTAAGTGCTTTTTATACTACATATTTTTTTCTTGTGCCCAAATAGTGTGAAATAACAACAAATAATATAATATGCATCATCAGTAAGAAGGAATTCTTTTGTTTCATCCAATCGATGAGTAATTATCCTTTATATAATAGATTACACATAAACAAAACAAGAGAATGCACATCGAAATAAAAAAGCAATGAGCATATTTATATTCTATGATCCGCCATTTTCTTTTTCTATAGCATTCCAATGGCAAAGTTCCTCTTTGTCTCACCATGTTCGACTAGGTAGATCGCTGAATGCGTATTTGATGTTATTTTCTCGTCATTATCGAAGGCTCCATGACTGCAATTAAGCTAGACGAAGTGGAATAAAACGGGCTGTATAATCAGAAACGAATAAACAGAGACGAACAAATATGAAAAACAAAAAGAGAATGTAATGAGAGACGTCGGAGGCGCGCACTGAAACAAGAGGGATCTTCCATTGGTCAGAGTGAGAACGCTCATTTGTCAAATTTCGCGCCCGAAACGGCAACTCTTCCGGAAAATCGGGATAAGTAAACGAAGCCTAAAGACGACGCTTAGACGCACGCGCAGAGCAGATGTAAGGCGGCGGAAGGAACAAATACAATCAAATCGTTACCCGGTGCCTAATCCAATAAGGAAACTCATCTCGCACGCCGAAGTACACCAGTCGCCATTTTAGCATACAACAACGCGCGGCAAATGGATTTGCGCACAAAATTACCAATAAACAAAAAGAGTGTAAATTTTTAAATGTTATGGCAAATGAAAGATGGTATTCGATGCGCCGTATGAGCGCCGATGTGAGCGGAAATAAAATATTTATGTCCTAATACAATCATACAGTAGTTATTCGTTATTTTGGAAAGCGAATGTCGGCGTTCTTTTAAGTGGCAATTTTCTGCTTAATGTTGATTTGATTAAAGCGAGCCTTAAAACGCAATTTGCCGATAAAAATATGTGATTATCGATCAATATAATTGAATTAAAAGATCAATGGACACATTTTTATATTTACTTTTCTTCGTATTTCCTTCTGCGGTTTGGACTAGGCTGATTACGATATGACGGCGTTGTCTATTATCCAGAGTTTTACAAATACGAAAAGTTTTACGAATACGGAAAGATTCGCATTCGATCGTATTTATCGCTTGCTAGAATTTATTAACTGTTTAGTAGTAGTATATTTAAAATATCTTAAATATACACGTAGACAATTCTATGAAATACAAATACGATATGTAATACTACAGTACAATCTCAGTAAAAAAATTACGGTAACATTATGGTTCGCCAATGTTCGCACTAATATTCATATAAATTATAGAATTATGTCAGCAATTTAATTTTTCGGTGCTTGCATAATAAAAAGTCGAATTGTTTTTTCTTTTAGTGTTGGAGAGGTAAATAAATGGCAGGTAACTCTTCACAACAGCTCTAGCTTTCGAACAATATTTTTCTACCCCTAACCATAACCCTAACCCTAAGCCTAACCCTAACCCTAACCCTAACCCTAAACCCTAACCCTTACCCTAACCCTAACCCTAACCCTAACCCTAACCCTAAACCCTAACCCTAACCCTAACCCTAACCCTAACCCTAACCCTGTTATGTCTAATCGACGTTCTCCTTGCACAGTAGCCACATGTGCAACGCCAATTAAAGCCATGAGTTTTGATTACTGGAAAATCTTGCTTAAAATTCGTGGTAAGAGTAACCTGCCACTTTTTTACCTCTCCAACACTAAAATACAAAAAAACTTTTTTTCGGCTTTTTATTATACAAGCACCAATTTTTCATATATTAATTATGATTATCATTTCTGATAACCTAAAAACACCCACCGTTCACTTATTTTTAGAGTTTAGGATGTATATCCGAATTAAATTCAAACGGGTGGGTCTGACTTGCTAGTTGCTTTTTTAATATAAGTATTTCAAATGCATTTTATAATTGCAATTAGATAATTTAAGACTGAACTATTTCGCGTTGTGGCGGCTAGACATTAAAACAAAATGCGTCGAACTTTTTACCATCAAATGCGTCAGCGAAAGTGAATAAGATACAAAGTAAACGTCTCAATCCGAAAAGTTTACAAAAGGAAAAAGGAAAGTTTGAAAATGGCGTTTATCGCGTTTTGCATTCGAAATCTTCACGTCGATATAGAAAGTCGAAAAGAATAAACAGAAAGCAAACTCCCCATTTTTACAGATACATTTACGTTCTCTATCCCCTTGTACGCCGGGCAGATTTTTATGTGACGAGGCGGATATATATTTACACATGAATACACATTGCCCTTAATTATCGAGTGGAGGATACGTTGTAACATATATTATAAGAAAGTGCGATATGCTGTTTGTACGTTACAGAGACAAACATAACACAGATGCATAACAATAAAAGTATTACTTTACTCGTTGTATTTGTACAGCAAGTATAACAGTTACTGTTATACACAATGTTGTCCGCATACAAAGTAACGTATATACACGCTTTGTTAGAATTTAATTTATACTAGCACATCCACCCCGTGTTGACTGGGTACAAACAAAGATGAACATCTATTATGATACAAAACCTTGTTTAATCCAGATTTGTGTTCTCATACCTTTTTCTTATATGACCCTCACTAGTTGTGGAATCAGGTACGAAATAGCTTGTTTCGTTTAATCCTGTTAAGATACAGCTCGTGTCTTTCAATCGTACGCGTGCTCCTTTTCTTCCTGAGATTCTCGTGGCTTGCTCTGCTCTCGAGGACAAATTGACTTCGATACTTTTTTGTCTTTCTCTTTCATCAGATATTTCTTGGAGTTTATACATTGTGTTTTTTGCTTCTCTTAAAGTCGGTTCTCTCTATCGCTCCAAACACTTTCTAACACCTGAGGCTATTCTCTATCTCTACAAATCTTCTATCAGACTTTATATGTAGTACTGCTCTAATATTTGGGCTGGTGAATCTCTGTCCTATTTGAGGGTTATTGATAAGGTGCAGAAACGTATCTGCAATTTGATTGGCCCTACCCTTTTCTTCTTCTCTGCACCCTCTCTCTCACAGAAGTGATGTCGATAGTCTCAGTCTTTTCTATACATACCTATCATGGCATGTGTTCTTCAGACTTATGCGATCTATTCCCTGCTTCGTTGGTTCTAGCTCGTTTAACTCGCTGGTCTAGTTGTCTCCATAAAGTCGCTGTTTTCATACTTCATTGTAATACAGCTTCCTATTCCAGTAGCTTCTGCCCAAGAACTGCAGACTTGTGTAACTCGATTCCTGCTGACTGTTTTCCTCCTACCTATAGCCTTGGTCTTTTCAAGACTAAGATAAATAAGCATATTTTGTCTTTGCGATAATCATATTTTGTTCTTGTTAGCTCCTTACATCAAGTGGCTTCATGCCTTGTCTGGAGCGATTTCCATTAAAAATACGTTTATGATACAAAATAATTGCTAAAATATTCCTGAGTTATCGAATTCAGTTATGCATAAAAAAACTTTGGTACTTTCTCAGATTCAGACTTGAACCTACCTTGACCTTAACCTAAACTCTAACCCTAACCTTAACCTTAACCCTAACCCTAACCCTAACCCTAACCCTAACCCTTACTCTAAAGCTAACCTTGATCGTGACCCTGAATCTAACCCTGATACTAACTCTGACATTGACCCTAATGACGGGGTCAATGTAAGCTCGGGTCCTAATTTTAAAAAAAACACCAAAACTTATATTCAATTCATTAAAAGAAGCCTTACTTTTTTTTATTAATTTCGCGTCACGCGTGTTTTACCATATCTCACTGTATGGTTATTCAACGATTATGTATAAATTTTTTTTTTAATATTTACGTGTGTATTTAAATATACAAAGACTTTCCGTTTTCAGACTTGTTTACAGAGTGTGTTCGCACTAACCGTAAACACGTATGCTAATTAGATATAGACATAATTATCACAGTCTATGATTTTTGAATGACATCGATCTTGAGCAAATAGTGGTAATATAGACAGAACATAAGGTAGAAGGGCTGGAAAGATGCGGTATGAAGAAGACTTAACACAATAGTATCCGAAGCAGTTTAGCGTCGCACGAAGTATACATTATTTTTAATTTATAGATGAAGCACTAATGAGTAATAACAATCCGCGTAAGAGTGGTCATGTGAGTAATGGCTACTAAGAGGGGGGGCACCGCAACTGTATTAGTCATATCTTATAACTTTTATCATTTATTCTTAATACATATTGTAGTCATTTAAAAAAAAATAATTCTAGTTTAATTTAGTGAAGCAACTGCCGCCCCAAAGACCAGCTCATTGAGGGGAAACGGTTTAAATTCCAATCTTTAACGCGATATTCATGTTGGTTATAATAATTCTGGTAAAGGAATGTTTTTTTTTTGCATTTTGCTGAGCATTTTAAAAAAATTTGACAAAGGCTTGAGCTGAACAGGTTGACAAAGAAACTATAAGTGATAACACATTTAGAAACATTTTTATGTAAACACTTAGATAAGAGAGCTCATATTAAGTAGAGTTAATTACAAGAGAAATTCGAAATAAATTTAAACTATGACAAGAATGCACAAATTGTATATATATATATATATATATATATATATATATATATATATATATATATATATATATATATATATATATATTAATACAAAGAATGCAAACCTAAATTGTAAATACATAAGTACGTACGCAGATGGAATGTATTGCTTCTGTCCAAATATGAGCATATGGACACATGTGTTGATTGACACACGAATTATATCTGCAGATGTCCAATCTGTAAGTATTTATATACGCAATATTATGTTGGGCTTATGTAAATAAACATAAGCTTAAGAATTAACAACAAAGAGAAATACCACTGAATACACACACATGAACATATATATATATATATATATATATATATATATATATATATATATATATATCAAGGGAGGCGCGAGAGCGCTCTATCCCTTAATAGACGCACGAATGGCCTTTGCTGGAAATCTCATTTCTTTGATAAGTCATAACTCAAAAACCAATAAACCAAATTAGTTAAAACTTTGCACACAATTTTTATTTGATAGGTTCTATAAATGTGTAGTAATTCAGCATCATAAGTCAAGGCAACCCAGAGATCCAGAAAGTTCAATCATAAAATCATGTTATCTGTGCGTACGTACGTACGTACGTACGTATGTGGCGCCCTGTATCTCATCAACTATTTGATGTATTCAGCTGATTTTTGGCAGAGATAGAGGTTCTAGGGTCTAGTTGATGGCATTTTAATTTCAGTTTACCATATGCTTTATTTTCCAGAAAATTCTAGAAAACCTTATGATAAGGCAGTGTATTGAGGCATAGCCTTTACAAAAGAAGTAACAATCCATGATAAATGCCAGTATACTGAAAGCATATGCCCTTAATAGGGTTAAGATAAAAATTCATATACACTAAATGTACAAAAGCAAGGAAATTCCCAAATTTTTACACTTTTATTGTCATTAAGGGTATGACTACATATCAACCAAACCATTTCATTATCACATCACTACAGAATAAATCTCTATGCATGAGTGCATGAAGTGTGTGAGGTGCGCTGAAAAAAAATTCCTACCAGTAAAATATATAGCCCTGTTGTGCTCGCATACCCTTAATGACAATAAAAGTGTAACAATTCGGGAATTTCCTTGCTTTTGTACATTTAGTGTATATGAATGTTCATCTTAACCCTATTAAGGGCATATGATTTCAGTATACTGCCATTTTTCCTGGAATATATATATATATATATTCATATATATATATATATATATACATATTTATTTATTTTATATATATATATATTTATTTTATATATATATTTATATATATATATATATATATATATATATATATAGTAGTACTATTTTTCTTGTTTCCTAGATGGTAATCCAATAACACTCCAGTGTTAATAAAATACTACTAAATAACACGTAGAACTGCTCAATTATAGGTAGAGCTGTATGATAGTATAAATTTCTTTTATTTATACAAACATTATTGGCTACATATGTGCAGACTTGTTTCAGCTGCGATTTCTTTCGAAATCCACCTACTTCAGGCGACTTTATAAACCGGTTTGTAAGATGGCCAGAAGAAGCTAGATTTCGAAAGAAATCGTAGCTCAAACATGTATGCACATATGTAGCCAAAATAATTATATATCTAAATAAATAAATGCGAAAGTTTTTTTTATTCATCACTACTATATTGTAATCAAAGCGGGTTACTGTTATTTAAATCAATAATACAACATAAAATCTTGATATTTTGTATATATAGTGAATATAAAAGATTAAGAGAACCCTTTGACTGTCTAATTTGTATAACTACTTTTTAAACCGTTCATAATTAACTACAGTTTAGTATTACTATTTTGGAATTACATTAACCTTTGTTGGCTATCTATATGCAATAGTGTTGTCTATATTAACAGAGTTGTCAGTGAGCGCATGGAGTTAACACTTTAGGTGTTTAAATAACTTTAATTGATTACAGTAGTTGATTATTAACGGTTTAAAAATAGTTATACAAATTAGACAGTCAAAGGGTTCTCTCTTAATCTTTGATATTCACTATATATACAGAATATCAAAATCTTATGTTGTATTATTGATTTAAATAACAGTACCATATATATATATATATATATATATATATATATATATATATATATAATTAATATTTATTCATAAATATTATTAAAAGTCCCCCTTTACTAAGGCCGGGTACTCTGAGTAAGTTTAATAACAAACAGTACGACTGGCTTCATTGCGAGATCCAACACAGTTTGTTGTTGTTGTAGATCACTATTCGCTGCTCGTTGTAAAATACCCGCCTTGGTATTTACAAAGTTAAAGTTCTCCTTAATTCTAAGTTAATTCGTGGTGACCAACGGGAAACGCTCTTGACTTCGAATCAGTGGCGATTTTTGATTGTAGTTCACGCCCGCCGACCGTCGGGAATTAACTTCCTGTATTGAAGATTGCGTAAGCATGAAACATCGATGTCTGTAGGAAATAAATTATAATTATTATATATATATATATATATATATATATATATATATATATATATATATATATATATATATATATATATATATTGAGGCAAACATTACTAAATAACACGTAGTGTTTTTGCTTGATAAGACTTTTTTGTATTTTTGCAATTTTCCGAATGGTCCATTTAGTGTGTCTGTCAAATATTTGTATCTAAGTTCCGTGGGTATCTGTTCCATTTTCTTTCCTTTTTCGCGAGTACGTTCGATTTGATTCGTCCAATCATCTAAAGGTTGTGTTAATCTTGGTGTATTTACAAATATGTGAAGGGTTCGAACGTAATCCAATTCGTTTAAATTGAGATCTTAAACAATAAATCACGAATATACTAAATCTAGACTTCGAATGAAAGCTGATTTCAATTGAAATCAAACGGAAATTATTGCGGTATCATATTATGTAACACATAGTTTTGGGGTGTCGTCGAGTATTTAAATGCAACACTTTTTGTTGGGAAAGTTTCGTGATTTTGAAAATGGCGTTTATCGCGTTTTACATTCGAACTCTTCATATTTTTTTCTTTTGAGTGTTGGCATTATTATTATAACAGCTAGCAATTTTCAACTTTAAAAAGCGTCTATAACATTGAGATGTTACATGAGAGCATGCTTACGTTTTAAGAGCGTGCAAGATTCAAAAGTGTGATTGCTTAACCGCAAAAAATTAAATTACGTTCTAAGCGCGTTCAAGATTTAAATGTATAATTGCTTAATAGCTAAGAATTTGGTAACGTTTGTTAGACACTTTAAAATGTAGTGACTAGTTTCGTAATTCACATTATTTACTGTGAGATATTTAGTTTTCATGTAGGGGCTTCAAGAATTGTTAATCTTTTGGTGTTGGTATCGTGGTGTATTATTTTATTGTTAATCAGGGTGTGTCTATATTGAGAAGTATGTCAGTCATGTGTTTAAGATGTTGGCAAATGCAGTTTGTGTGGTAGAGATGTAAGTCAGTTTTGGGAAAGGGTAATAGTGAAACAGATGGAAGAATTAGGTGTATTATTGTTATTGGGGAATTGAGTCTGATATGTTTTATTGATTCTTCCTAATGACTGTTAAGTCTTAGAAGTGTTATATATATATATATATATATATATATATATATATATATATATATATATATATATATATATATATATATATATATATATACAGGGTGTTTCAAAAGTCTTGGGAACATAACGATTTTTAATAACTCAAAAACTATTAGGAGATGAAAAATGAAATTGGTACCGTTGGAAAGGTTAAGGTTTCAAGTTTTGTGGGGAATCTTCAAAGTTACTCAATATGAGCACCATTCGTCACACGGCAGAAATCTAGTCGATAGTCCATTTCCTGTCAAACGCGTTCCAGCATCTTGACGTCAATGGTTCCCAAAACTGCCGTTACTCGAGCCTTTAGTTCGTCAATATCTCTTGGAAGGGGCGGCACATAGACTTGTTGCTTGACAAAGCCCCAAAGGAAAAAGTCACACGGGGTAAGATCTGAAGACCTAGGAGGCCAGGGCATGAGAACGTCATCACCTCGCCCAGATCTCTCAATCCATCTACCAGGCAGCCTTGTGTTAAGAAACTGCCTTACTCTAAGACTCCAGTGTGGTGGTGCACCATCTTGTTGAAAAATGAAGTCATCAGATTCTACTTGTTCCAACTGAGCCATTAACCAGTCTTCCAGCATGTTGAGATAGGATTCACCAGTGATAGTTGCCTCTTCAAAGAAGAACGGTCCATAGACACCTTTCTTGGAAATTGCACAAAACACGTTCACTTTTGGTGAATCTCGCTCGTGCTCAAGAAGTTCATGAGGATTCTCAGTACCCCATATGCGAGTGTTATGCTTGTTAACTTTGCCATTCAGATGGAAGGTCGCCTCATCGCTAAAAACAAGCCGGTCATCAAAGCCGTTATCTTCCAACTTCTCTTGCATTGCAATGCAAAAGTCACGGCGAAGTGGCTTATCAGTGTCCTTCAACTTTTGGACCAACTTGAGCTTGTAAGGTACCATTTGCAGTCGTTTCCTTAAGACACGCCAGACAGTTGCTGGAGCAAGCTGAAGTTCCCTGCTGGCTCTTCTCACTGATTTACGGGGGCTCCGCTGAAAGGCAGTCCGAACTTGCTCAACTGCATCTTCTGAAGTTGAAGGG
>OY744523.1:50677758-50717758 GCA_963556195.1 Sepiola atlantica | reverse complement strand
GCGGGGATTATCGAAAAGAGGTGTAGAGTACTGGACATCTGGGGAGGCTGGTTGTCACTAAGATTCCAGGGAACATCACCGGTTGTTGTCGATGAGCAATCACCGACGATGACCTGTCTGATAACTCCTAATTATTATTATTATTATTATTATTATTATTATTATTATTATTATTATTATTATTATTATTATTATTATTATTATTATTATTATTATTATTATTATTATTATTATTATTATTATTATTATTATTATTATTATTATTATTATTATTATTATTATTATTATTATTATTATTATTATTATTATTATTATTATTATTATTATTATTATTATTATTATTATTATTATTATTATTATTATTATTATTATTATTATTATTATTATTATTATTATTATTATTATTATTATTATTATTATTATTATTATTATTATTATTATTATTATTATTATTATTATTATTATTATTATTATTATTATTATTATTATTATTATTATTATTATTATTATTATTATTATTATTATTATTATTATTATTATTATTATTATTATTATTATTATTATTATTATTATTATTATTATTATTATTATTATTATTATTATTATTATTATTATTATTATTATTATTATTATTATTATTATTATTATTATTATTATTATTATTATTATTATTATTATTATTATTATTATTATTATTATTATTATTATTATTATTATTATTATTATTATTATTATTATTATTATTATTATTATTATTATTATTATTATTATTATTATTATTATTATTATTATTATTATTATTATTATTATTATTATTATTATTATTATTATTATTATTATTATTATTATTATTATTATTATTATTATTATTATTATTATTATTATTATTATTATTATTATTATTATTATTATTATTATTATTATTATTATTATTATTATTATTATTATTATTATTATTATTATTATTATTATTATTATTATTATTATTATTATTATTATTATTATTATTATTATTATTATTATTATTATTATTATTATTATTATTATTATTATTATTATTATTATTATTATTATTATTATTATTATTATTATTATTATTATTATTATTATTATTATTATTATTATTATTATTATTATTATTATTATTATTATTATTATTATTATTATTATTATTATTATTATTATTATTATTATTATTATTATTATTATTATTATTATTATTATTATTATTATTATTATTATTATTATTATTATTATTATTATTATTATTATTATTATTATTATTATTATTATTATTATTATTATTATTATTATTATTATTATTATTATTATTATTATTATTATTATTATTATTATTATTATTATTATTATTATTATTATTATTATTATTATTATTATTATTATTATTATTATTATTATTATTATTATTATTATTATTATTATTATTATTATTATTATTATTATTATTATTATTATTATTATTATTATTATTATTATTATTATTATTATTATTATTATTATTATTATTATTATTATTATTATTATTATTATTATTATTATTATTATTATTATTATTATTATTATTATTATTATTATTATTATTATTATTATTATTATTATTATTATTATTATTATTATTATTATTATTATTATTATTATTATTATTATTATTATTATTATTATTATTATTATTATTATTATTATTATTATTATTATTATTATTATTATTATTATTATTATTATTATTATTATTATTATTATTATTATTATTATTATTATTATTATTATTATTATTATTATTATTATTATTATTATTATTATTATTATTATTATTATTATTATTATTATTATTATTATTATTATTATTATTATTATTATTATTATTATTATTATTATTATTATTATTATTATTATTATTATTATTATTATTATTATTATTATTATTATTATTATTATTATTATTATTATTATTATTATTATTATTATTATTATTATTATTATTATTATTATTATTATTATTATTATTATTATTATTATTATTATTATTATTATTATTATTATTATTATTATTATTATTATTATTATTATTATTATTATTATTATTATTATTATTATTATTATTATTATTATTATTATTATTATTATTATTATTATTATTATTATTATTATTATTATTATTATTATTATTATTATTATTATTATTATTATTATTATTATTATTATTATTATTATTATTATTATTATTATTATTATTATTATTATTATTATTATTATTATTATTATTATTATTATTATTATTATTATTATTATTATTATTATTATTATTATTATTATTATTATTATTATTATTATTATTATTATTATAATAATAATAATAATAATAATAATAATAATAATAATAATAATAATAATAATAATAATAATAATAATAATAATAATAATAATAATAATAATAATAATAATAATAATAATAATAATAATAATAATAATAATATTTTGTATTACCAAACACATTTCTCTGAAATAAGCAAAATTACATCTTATCCAGTATTGAAAGCAACGTTAACCCCAAAATACTACTGTAAAAACGACACGATACAAAGTAATACCACCATAGGATTCCTTATATCGGTTTAAGCGTCGTAAGATCTTGATATTAATCTTTGTTTAAAATTCCATCCACGACAGAGAGATCAAGAGACACTTTATATATAGTAATAAATGTAACAAAGAAAACTCTTCTAGTATATATATATATATATATATATATATATATATATATATATATATATATCAATGGAAACCTTAAATATTACTATATTGTCAACGATGCATATATATTCTAAAAGTGGTTTGAGTTATTTTAAACAAAGAAAGAAAATGCAGTTTAAATTCCCAGAGATACTAACTAAATCCAAAATATCGCAGACTTAGAACTTGCATAAGCCAACTTACCGCTGGAAAATTTACAAATACAAAAGGGTATTCAAGTATATAACAGTGAAACAAACACAAAGGACCTTAACTTTAATTGTTAAATATTAAACGAGGATCATCAACTGTTATCCATGTAACTGTTTCCGATATTTAAAAAACAGAACAATTCATTGCTCTCCAGTTGTACTGATCAAATTACCACTTCCCTAATAACCAAATGTAGAAACATTTCAGTTTTAATTTAACTAATATATATATATATATATATATATATATATATATATATGTGTAAGATAAGGAAGAGTGGCAACAATGAATCGTGGACGAGTCCATTGTGGGTGGGACGTCGAGAAAGAAATAAAGGCGACTTGATAACTGTTAAAAAGAAAAAGGTTCGGCAGTGCAAGAGGAACTTGAACAACGACGGCTTAAAAAACGCGAAGAGCCGAAACGCTTGGTGATCGGACTATCGATGTTCCGGAAGAATGCGAGTTTTGTGTCTGCTGACTAAAAATGCGGAATGAAGGAATCCCCTGACTTGTACTTCACCAAAGCGTTTGTAGAACAATTGCTTCACGCTCGGATAGACAATGCAGAGCAAATTGCTTTCCAATCGAATGTATATACGAACGAGTTTCTAGCGGAAACTAAGTATGTGACCTCAGCAAGAAAAAGACTTTCATGAGACAAAATTATGTCAAAAGATGTTTAATATGTGTGCGTAGCCGGCGTAAACCATCCGGTAATGGCAAATAAAGAACACCAAAGTTGTTTCATATACGTTCTGTTCTTTGTCATTCTTGTTGGACATTAACGGATACCCTGAAAGAACGGGTAATGCAACATATATATATATATATATATATATATATATATATATATATATATATATATATATATATATAAGTAAATAAATAAATAATAATAATAATAATAATAATAATAAAATAATAATAAAGGATTAGTACTGTTTTCATATCAAATAATATTAATAACAATACGACTATTTAAACTCTCTCTCTCTCTCTCTCTCTATATATATATATATATATATATATATATATATATATATAAATATGTGTGTGTTTCCATTAGATTTGAAAACTGCCATGTTGTAGTCTGCTGGGAAGCAGTCCTATGGTAATACGTCTTTACAGATGGGAAGTTCTTGGAAAGAATCTCTGTTCATGGAAATTCTGTTTGACGCTTGGCACATGGATAAAAAAGTAACTTTCTTTTAAGTGTTGGTAACAAGATGAGTCATTGCTGTGAATTACACCACATGTGGCATTAAGCAATACACATGCGTTGAATGGGTCATAACGCGTAGACATTATCATAATGTTCATTATTCGACTACAAATAAGACAGTTTCTACTATGACAACTTCTAATACTATAGATGATGTTGATAAGACAATGTTTACGACTATTACTCGACATTCTATCAACTTTGATATAAAATAGTTTCTACCGCGAAAGGGTGCCATGGATGTGTGAACATAATGGTATTATTCTATTGCTACTAATTTTATAAGATCTACTAATAGTCATGAGAACGGTGCATACGTATGTGTACAAAACAAGTGAGTATAATTTCATCAAATTTGTCATGAAGATGCCTTGGCTTGCCGAATAAAATATACTTATGAGTTTTCATAATTTGGATTATTCGGACTACTGTTCTCAACTTTTATGTTATTCTTACAACGCAGGACCGGCGGGACAGTTATAAAAGTGGGGGGCTCTCCTAAAAAGTGGTGGGGGCGGTTAAACACATGCATATATAACTTCATTATTGATGACCGTAAAGTGGGGTGGGGGCAAGTAAAAAAGTGGGGTTCTTGAGCACCCCCCCCCGCCCACTCACCGGTGCCGCCGTCCATGCAACGTTCCGGTCGATTTAATCTCCGACCTTCTTAAAGAACGTATTATCGAACTCGGGAGTATTATTGTTGGACTCGGGAATCTGCACGGAATTTTGACTGGTTGGAAATTTCTCTTGTTACGTAAGTCACGACCGTGTAGACGTTATAAGTAATTTGTAATTGTACTTCTAACCGCGCATGTCTGACAAAAACCGAAAAAAAAAAAGAGTCATAAAGATAAGGAATAAAAATCTAGGAAGATTATATCAACATTTAACGTATATATTGTTAAGATAGTCAGAAAGAAGAAAATTCACGAGTGCAGGTAAATATTAGAAGTTTTCTAATGTACTTGTATACATCTAGAAATGAAAGAGAGGGGTGAACAATGTAAAGTGAGAGTAAAACAATAGAATCATAAATTTGAACACTGTGTTAAGAAACAAACATGATAAATCTCAATTATTAATCGAACTATTAGACAATACCTTTCAGAAAGACGTTAATATCCATTTTATTTAAAATATAGTAATTGTGTGTCTATATTAAAGTAACAAAAGAGAAAATCACTTCAAAGTTATGGTTGTCAAATACTAGTCAAATTATATAATTCATATCATACATATATACTTACATATTAAAAATCCATAGTAATGCGTACGCCATAAGCCTATAAGAATATAACATAAAAACATAAAAAAACATGTAAGGGAATTGTGGAGAACAACATTCTAATTGTTTTTCTATTGATTCCAAATCGTTTCAGACATGATCGTACGCCGAATGTTCTTGTTTTTGAATTCTTAGAACTGGTATAAATATTGTGCTTTTTTAATTTATTTACACTTACAATATATATATATATATATATATATATATATATATATATATATATATATATATATATATATATTTATATTTATCAATATTAGTTATTAAAAATAATAATGAGCAATTAGAACGCCATACAATGCATTTTAGTTTTATTAACTTCTTTTTTTTCTTTAATTAAACTAAAATGCATTGTATGGCGTTCTAATTGCTCATTATTATTTTTAATAATTAATATCACCATATAAACAATGCTTTCCAAAACAAGGACAACATTTATTATATATATATATATATATATATATATATATATATATTAAGTATTCACTCCTAAATTAATAATCTTATCATCATCATTTTTTTAGGAAATATGTTTTAAGTAAAAATAATTCGCTTTGAACTAATGTCGAATACCTATTATATCTATAAAAAGGTCACTTATTTAAAAAAAAGTAACATATTAATTTAAGGTTTTTGTAATGGTATTATGTTAATTTCGTTAAATTTATGAAACACGCATACAGTTAAAACAATATACGTTAGACTCTAGTGATATTCGAACCCGGGTACCGATATCGTAAAACGTATCTCTATATATATGTAGAGATATATGCATATTTATACACCCACACCACACCACACCACACCACACCATACATACATATATATATATATATATATACATATATATATATATACATACATATATATATATATATATATATATATATATATATATATATATATATATATATATATATATATATATATATATATTATTTTTCTGAAGTTCAGAGCAAACAATAGACGTCCCAAGCTTGTGTGGGGTTCTTTCCTTCTGTTAGATAAGTCAACGAAGTGTCTTCATTACATAGTCTCATAATTTACACTAGGTAATTTAATCATGTCAACAGTATTGCTACAGTAGACCAGTGACGAGGCTTCATCAAAAATAAAACGTATATATATATATATATATATATATATATATATATATAAATGTACGTTAGAATCAAGTGATATTCGAACCCGGGTACTGATACCGTAAAACACACACACATATACATATATATATATATATATATATATATATATATATATATATATATATATATATATATATACATATATATATATATTTATATATACATATATATATATATATATATACATATATATATATATACATATATATATATATATATATATATATGTATATATATATATATGTATATATATATATATGTATATATATATATATATATATATGTATATATATACATATATATATATACATATATATATATATATATATATATATGTATGTATGTATGTATATATATATATATATATGTATATATATACATACATATATATACATACATATATATATATATATATATATATATGCGTGTGTGTGTTTGTGTGTGTGTATATATATAACTATGTAACTATATAGAGAGAGATGTTTATATATATATGTATGTGTGTGTACTTATAAAGGGTGGGCAAAAATTAGGGTCCTATTTTTAAAAATTCATAACTTTTTTATTTATTGATTTTCTTTTTTTTTTTAAGAATAAGTAAAGGACCCTTTCCGAAGCAAGCATGAGCCGAATTAGCCCTAAGGAACGTACCCTCATTTAGAAAACATTATTGTTGTTTAAAAAACTCAAAACAGTGTAAAAAACAATACTTTAGTTTTTGTAAGTTTTAAGAAGTGTTTTTCGGCTAAAATTTGTTTTGTTTATTTCAAAAAATCTCGGAAGGGTCAGTCTACACACACATAAAGTTTGGTGAGTTTAACTTTTATTTTGTGGAAGTTATTCAAATTCAAGTTATTCAAATTTAAAGATAGGACCCTTATTTTGGACCACCCTGTATATACAGATATATATATATATATACCGATATATATATATATGTGTGTGTGTGTGTGTGTGTGTGTGTGTGTGTGTATGTGTTTCTGCATTTATATATAAGAAGAATACGAGTCCCAGTAGGGGTAGAATTAATTCCGCAAACAGAATGGTGATTCCTCATTTTTATATCTCCATTAAACTCAAGATAAAGTGTCACTATGGTTTATGTCACAAACCCTTACTCTTATTTTGCTAAAAATGCTCGCATTAATTTTATTTAAAACAATCTTTTAACATTGAAGTCTTTATCATAAGGGGTCTCACAACGAAATGTACATCAAGAAAATCTTGCTTAATTGGTGTCTAATGATTATAAATCAAATATAATACAAAGCTGAAACATTTGAATTTTAAAATGGGAAATTGAAATTCAAAATATCACAGTTTTCTTAATTTTAACGAAAAGCTGCCATCCGCTTTTTACTATATTTTTATAAATCATAGTACATATAGCCCGAATGACGACCCCTTACGTCTTGCATATGATCGGTCTATTCGTATAGTCGTTGATCCTGTACGTAGAAATATCAACATATACCTAACTTCATATACATCTAGATATTCTCATTCGTTGCTATAAATTATTCTTTTAATATAAAGCTATAACCCCAATATTTGCGAAGTGGCATTGCTTGCTGGCCATTTTTTACCATTTAGCAACTTGGAATTTACAAATCACTGCTTTTTATTGTCTTATTCTCGGAGTGCGGACGAAACTTGTAAATTTTCATTACGTATTCATCTATTTTTCTCGGTCAGATTTGTTCTGGTCAACACCTTACATAGCGTACAGACATAAAGGCGAATGTATTGCAGCTTAAATAGAAGAGATGTTCAATTATGAAAGGGTTATTTTTGCTTTGATTGGCTCGTTCCGTCTCTCCCTTTCATGTGGAGGTCAATTTGTAAATATTTCATGTAAATAGCTTTCCACATCTCTTTGTATATTTTGTCGACAGAATCTACCAATCAACTAAATAATGACCTATACATTTAGTTGTTTATTTGTAAAAATGAATCTATCAAATCATAGAGAAAATGTGACCAGTTGGTTAACCCACTGAGCTCAGGTTAGATTGTTTAGAACAGAAAAAATCAAGTTAGATATAAAAAGATTAAAACGACAAAATGAGTTGCTTTCTTCCTATTTCTCGTTCTCTTTCCCTCTTTTCTCTGTCATTCCTTCTTTTCTTCTCAGCTACGTATTACAACTTATGATGATATAACCTTTTTTTTATAATGGACTATTACAATCTTTCTATGCTATACGTTCAAACATTAATAACACGAGAGAAGAAGAAAGAAAGAAGGGGGGCTGGAAGACAGAGCCACAAAAGCAAGATTAATACTTTCCATATTAAATAGTAGCAGAGTCAAACAAGATACATGAAGAGAGGGTTCAAATAGTAGACAAACACATAATGAGATGGATAACTTGGTTAGTTGATTGCTAAACTAAATAAAACAAGAAAAATAAGTTTTACTCAAACTTGGCTACGATCAAAGTGTAGTATCTGTTCGGATGGATACTGCACCCCATAGACTGGTATTGTCTTGGCCTTCGTGGCTTGATTTACGCCGGTCTATGGGTCTGTCCTGTGCAGTTCTAGGAGGTCCACCCTTCCAGGCTTTGCCTTCCCTCTTTGGGGAGGAGTAAGTGTATTGCTTACTGCCTGAGGCGCCCTTACCGGGGAATGCCGACGGGGCTGCCCAGGCAATTTTTGAACCCCACTTTGCCGACCCGACCTTGGGTCACATCTTACTTGTGGGAGTAAGATAAAAACTGGCCTTGTGCCTAACTCCTGGAGAGGAGTAAATCAATACAATATAAATGACAACACCCGTAAGAAAACAAACATTGATTACCTAATTCCTGGATCAATATAGGGTTTATTTATCTCTTCTTAAATGAACACATGTCCCCACGGCTGAATGGAGAAATATGCTGTATTTAAATATTTGGTGACTTGGATTAAGGGTTCAATTCATGCGACCGGCGATACAGTTATATATAGATAAATGTCAGCGGATGATACTAAGTGTGTAAATTTATGTATATATATATATATATATAGACATATATACATATATATATATATATATATATATATATATATATATATATATATATATATATATATATATATATATATATATATATATATATATATGAAAGAAGAGGGATAAACATGTACGAATGACAAATTTATTTCAACTTCGAGTATTCAATGCAAGGTATACTCGGGAATATAATTATGTTTATTATTATTTCCTTAAGCCAAGGCTTTTCAAAGATCAAAATCTTATCATCATTAAGGAAAGAATAATAAACATAATGTTATTACCGAGTATACCTTGAATTGAACACGTGAAGTTGAAATAAATTTGTCATTCGTACATGTTTATCCCTCTTCTTTCATCTATCTTTATAAGTGCTCTATCTCGTATATTGAGCTTAAACCATTTCACTATAGGTTCTATCTACTAAAAGTATACTTTTAGTTTCACATTTTATTCTCTCTCTCTCTCTCTCTCTATCTCTCTCTCTTTTTCTCTCTCTCTCTCTCTCTCTCTCTCTATATATATATATATATATATATATACATTAAGTATCATCCGCTGACATTTATTTAAAGTTTAATGTGACTATATTTAACTGTATCGCCGGTCGCATGAATCGAGCCATTAATCCAAATCACCAAATATTCAAATGCAACAAATATATATATATATATATATATATATATATATATATATATATATATATATATATATATACATTGCTTTTGATATTGTATCACAGATCTTCAGTGTTGCTAGACCAGCAATATCCCAAGCTAGTGATAGAACCAAACAACCATCTAGTCAATTGTCAGTAGCTCTCACCACTAGGCATCGGTGCAGGCGATGTAGGTAAATGAGTACAACAATGTTTGTATATAAACATTGACCGCCACCCTACAATTCGCTGTTTATGTACTTGCATTATGCTTAAGTAGTGACAGGTGATATCATTAATGACAATGTTCAACCCTGAGATATATATAGTCAGACAGACGGACTGTTTCGCTGTATCACAGTTCTCTCTCTCTCTCTCTCTCTCTATATATATATATATATATATATATATATATAAATATATTTTCAAAATACACCTATATACACATGTGTGTCATGCCAAACTTGTAATCGTCAATATTGGAGGAGACAATCCCTGTCGGTCACATGTTTGACTCAGTAGCGGAGGCGCGTACTAATGCTCCACCAGGCATCGTCTAGAAATGGGAAGTAAATTAACATCTAATTAGCAAACACGGCGGCTATCCGGCAAACAGTCGGGAACACTCAAATAGGCGAGGCCCAGATTTATGCATTACGCACCATTAAATAAACTTAACTGAAAGTGCTCTATTTCTCGAGAGCTTTGAATATATATATATATATATATATATATATATATATATATATATATATATATATATATATACATTTTTCGTGGTACAAAATTTAATAACGGCGAGGAATACGGACGTTTAGGACATTTTTGGGGAGTAGAATGAAATTGAACAAGTATAAAAACGAGAGGAAATAATTTAAAAAATTCATGAATGTACTAAGCCGGCTTTCGTCCACACTCATCAGAGTTTTAACGTGGAAGTAATTGAGTACGACTAAAAACTTAAAAAACAATTAAAATGAATACTAGTGACAAGTTTAGGAAAAAAAATATATATGAGGAGGAGGGTCACAAGTTGATCACATTAAGTTCTAAAAGCCACTCTTTTTGTTTACAAAGGGAGGGGTTGATCAACTTGATATATATGGCTTCCAGGACTTTGAGGTGAAATAGAGAATGCGATCTACTTATGACAGAAAACCAGTCACTAGTGTATGTCGACACACAATCGGCGCTATTTATAAGATGGTCAGCATTAGCAGACCCGGATGTGTTGACTAAATTATTTCAATTATTTAGTCGGCCCCGGCGTATGGCAGGGGTATGTGTTGTTTTATTCTGGATTCAAACCTTTGCACTGTACTTCCCACGTATACGGCATCGCACCGACATTTAAATTGATAAATAATATTACTGATATATTGGGGTGGGAGAACATCCTTATGAATAGATTTGAGCAACGGTCGAGCAGAGAAAACAATTCTAGGATTAGATGCCTGGTAACACCGACGCACAGCTACAGAAATTTGATTAGCAAATTTTATGCTAATATTATCTAACCAATGTACGGAGGTACGCCGAGCATTTTGGAGGACCAAAAAGTTTAGGCTTGTTAAAGTGAGCGATCTTAGTAACGATATTAGAATTAAAAATATCGAGATGGTAACCGTTTTCAACGAGCACCTCTTTGATAAATTAAATCTCCGAATCAAACAGGGATTCTGAGCAAATCTTTAAGGCACGATGAACCAAACATTTAATCAGATTTATTTTTCTGTGTATGGGACAAAAAAGAGTCCCAGTGACAATACAAACCAGTAAATGTAGGTTTTCGGTAAACAGATGTTAGAAACAATGAATCAGATGTATGCACTAATACATCCAGAAAAGGAAGGGGGGAGTTGTGTTCCCTCTCACAAGTGGACTTTAAGGCTGGGTGTAATTGATTGAGTGCATTAAGGAATAATATGGAATCTGACTCATTGTTTAACACGCAAAATGTATCATCTACGTATCGAAAATAAGTAAGTGGTTTATTGATACGGGCCAAAAGATTATGCACGTGAAAACCTACGAAGATATTGGCCAACACACAACCAAGGGGTGACCCCATAGAAATGCCGTCGATTTACTGATACATGACATTATTAAAACTAAATTCGACAGACATGGTAGCATGGTAGCAAACCGCATCAGTGCTACGAAGACCTCCTCAGAGATAATAGGACCAACTGAGAAACCACGATATAAAACATCAGCAAAAATATCGATGGTTTCTTGTAAGGGAACGCATGTAAATAAACTGCTGATGTCGAAAGAACAAATAAACTTATTCTCAGCAGAAAAAGGGCAATTTCGTATATCTTCAGCAAAAGTGAATGAATCTTTAATTCAGTTGGCTGAATATACTTCAAGCACAGGTTGAAGCAATTGAGAAAACCATTTAGCTAACTGATGCTGAACCGACCCGACCATAGAGAGAATCGGTCTTACGGGTATATTTTCCTTATGTGTTTTGGATAGGCCGTAAAGACGTGGTCTGATTGGTCGGATTATATCGTCTATTTTCCCAGGAAGAACACCTTTCTAAACCAATTTAAGCAATCTTTTTTGAAAATTTATTTTAATGGAAAGGGTCTTGTCATGCGTATTAACAGGTCCGAGTCTTTTAAATGTATCGACGTCATCCAAGATCACCATCATTTTTGCCACATAATCGGCATAATCCATAATCACTACTCCCGAACCCTTATCTGGTTTAGTAATGATAAGTGACTGATTTGACCGCAGAGATTTAATGGCAAGAAAATGTTCATTTTGCCAATTGAAATTAGAGCGGTCAATGGGAGTACCTGCATAAGCGTAGGCAAGATCATTAAGTCTTGCCTTCAACGCTAAGGGCTGGTCGACTGAAGACGAGAACAATTTCGAAATTTGTGAAAATAAAACTTCAAATTCCGAAAAGATGTCCTCACGTTTGATGGATACGGGTGGAATACAGAATTCCAAGCCATGAGACAATACAAATTGCTCAGTGTCCGTCAATTGGTATGTTGAACGATAAAGGATATTTTTTATGTTAGTCGCAGAACGACCAAATCTCTTCAGAATAAGAAACCGAAGTTTTTTATGATGGTTGGCATTAAATAGAGTAAAGCCACGTTGGTCAAGTGAAGAAATATACCAAAGTAAGATAAGTTGTTTTTACAAAACTTTCATAGCGAACGAAAATGTCTTAAAATTTCGCCAATGGAAGAGGACAACTTATAAATTTCATCCCGTAAAAATATCCCCTCAATTTTGTGGCTACGAACTAATTTCGACTTAGTAATGCGAAAACTTATATATGAAGGGCAAACTCGATTCGTTAAACATAAATTTAGAAAAGTAGTTTTGGATCGAGTTGAACGAATTTTTGCTCTCAATCTCACCAACTGGTTCAATTTCTTAATGAAACTAGACGGGTACCGCGCCCTAAAATATTTAAATACATTTTTCGTGGTACAACATATAATAACGGTGAGGAATACGGACGTTTGGGACATTTTTGGGGGGTAGAATGAAATTGAACAAGTATAAAAACGAGAGGAAATAATTTAAAAAATTCATGAATGTACTAAGTCGGTTTTCGTCCACACTCATCAGAGTATTAACGTGGAAGTAAGTAATTAAACGTTAATACTCTGATGAGTGTGGACGAAAGCCGGCTTAGTACATTCATGAATTTTTAAAATTATTTCCTCTCGTTTTTATACATGTTCAATTTCATTCTACCCCCCAAAAATGTCCCAAACGTCCGTATTCCTCGCCGATATATATATATATATATATATATATATATATATATATAGTGTGTAGATTTCAATTTTGTGTTGAGAATCTGAATAACAGAGCTCAATGTAATTTAAACAGAGCAAAACAGAATTATAAAAAAGAAAAAACTATACACACATTAAGGTTGTATACATTATAACTTATTTCGACCCCTTAATTAGGTCTCCTCAGATGTATAAACAACCACGTCAAAAAACCAACGTGGACGTGGTTGTTTATACATCTGAGGAGACCTAATTAAGGGGTCGAAATAAGTTATAATGTATACAACCTTAATGTGTGTATAGTTTTTTCTTTTTTATAATTATATATATATATATATATATATATATATATATATTACACACACTGGTTCAGTGTAGTATCAAAGCACTTCAGTGTAGACAAGGCTAGTTGATCAAGCTGAGATGATAACTAGACTGTATTTTTGACAGTTGGAGATTGTAACACTAAGGTCATCAGCAAAAGCGACGACGAAGGGATATATTTATATTTATATAAATATACCTGCTGGCGGGGTGGTCCGTTCGAATTTACGAAGAGTTTATTATTATCTCTAATAGGAACTGATGAGTTCACTTCAAACGGTGCTCAACTAACGAAAGGGTGAAGTCATAAGTTATCATCAACTCTTTCGCTGTTTTACATCTAACCATGTGAATTTTCTTCGTAAGGTTTCAACGTCCTAAATGTCGTCTTCGTTTATTAAAGAGCGAAATTAGAACGCTAAAACAAAATGACAATCCGCTCATTTCCTTTTAAGTTTAAATATTCGAACATAAATATAAATAAATAAATTAAATACAGAAATTTATTATTTTTCTCAAGTAAGTAATGCATTTGATCAAAGGTCGTAATGATAGGTTTGTGAATTGGAGAAGGAGTTTCTTGGTTTCATACATTTTCTATGTAAACGCCGGAACAAAAACCTAACTAGTTATTTATAAATGTATGACTTTGCCAAAAGCAATTCCAACAGTATTTATGCGATTAATATTTAGATTGCAGGTTTCTACCCGCGAAATTTGTGTATTTCTTTCAAAATGTAAAAGTAAGTAAAATACAAAGATTTGATAGGAAAAGTTATTGTTCTACATCAAATTTCGAGTGATATTACGCTAGAAAAGTTTAACAGTATCAGCGGAAGCGTCACTAATAAGTACGTGCAGGGCAAAATACTATACTACCGAACATAATATTATGAATTATGGGATATATATTCTAAGCAACGCGGTGAGTCATGTGGGTACATTATGTTTTGTGTGAAATTTACCATTTAGGTGGTATGCTCATTAAACCGTACAGTGCAGCCCCCAAAGAAAAAAAACAATAATAATAAACTCATGCTATACATATTTATAATACACTTCAGAGGAGTGTATTATTCTTTTATATATATATATATATATATATATATATATATATATATATATATATATATATATATATATATATATATATATATATATATATATAATGAATAAATGAATAAGAATGGAAAGGAATTAGAGAAGCAAAAGCCAAATCATAATTCAATTCAATTGCTTAGAGCAAGGTATATTCCGCAAAAGAGGCAATTTATTCAAGTTAAATTTTCCTTAAGCCAGGCTTTTCAAAGATCAAAATCTTATCATCAGAGGAAGTCGCTGGGATAGATAAGTTGGCAAAGGCCAAGATTTAAAATTTGAAAAAATAAAATAAAAGTTGTAGGGGAAGAAACACAGGGCAAAATACTCTTCACAATAGGTTTTACTTTTCCTAAAAGTTCGCTTTTAGTACACCACTTTATATATATATATATATATATATATATATATATATATATATATATATATATATATATATATGTGTTTTTTACAAGGTGTTTTTTCTCCCCCCCCCCCAAAAAAAAATTATCTTTGTCCATATTTTTCCCCTGTGCTCTTCCTCCTCCTCTCGTGCCCTGCACATCCTCTTGCAGGATGTTTTCCTGAAAAGCCGTTTTAAAGCAGCCTTGATACTATTCAACCTTTGTTTTCTAATTGTATTTTTGTTTCTATGTTTATTTTTATGTTGTTTTTAATTCTTATTTTAATTTTCATTTTTATTTTAATTTCAAATATTTCATTTCTTTATTTTTATTTTATATTTTTATTTTGTATTTTTAATTTTTAATTCATTTTTATTTTTATTTTGTATTTCATTATTTTATTATTTTATTATTTTATTTTTATTTATTTTTATATTTTTTTATTTTTATAATCTTTATTTTCATTTTTTATTATTATTTTTATTTTGTTATCTTTCATTTTTTAATTTTATATTTTTAACTCATTTTGTTCTATCATTTTATTTCTATTATTTCTATTCTATTGTTTTCTCTACCCGTCTGAAAAAAAGTTTGCATCTTTGATTGATTTATTGCATAATTTAAAAGTGTAAATCTATGGAAAATATTGGAGTATTTCTTCTATATGTACCAGTGTTTTGGTTTGTGGGTGTCATTGTGTTTTTTCCCATCCTATGCTGCTAACAAATCAACCGGTGTCTCTTTCTGTCAGTAGATGTTTCTCTACAACGAGCTTTTTAATGTTGTCTCTGACTTTCTGTAAGACGGGATGCTAAAGGCGCTGATGAAGCCGTTCTGGATTAGCTTTATTAATTCATAAAATAAATAAAATAAAAAATAAAATAAAGTATTTCCAAACTGTTTTGGAAGCGATCGTACGCCATACTGGACTTGATGTTCTAATTCTTGGAACAATAGTATTGTTTTAATTCATTGAATGTTTATATATATATATATATATATATATATATATATATATATATATATATATATATAAACATTCAATTAATTAAAACATTACTATTGTATATATATATATAGATATAGATATATAGATAGATAGATAGATAGATAGATAGATAGATAGATAGATAGGTGTATATGTATGTGTGTGTGTGAAGAATTATTTGAAGATATAAAGAACTTGAAGCATAAAAACCTTTTCCAAAATTAAATAAACTATATATATATATATATATATATATATATATATATATATATATATATATATATATATATATAAAGTCACGCCCGGACATACTGTTTCGCTATACCACATTTCTTTAGTGAGGCAAAACTGGCATTCGCCTTTAGCCGGCATCAAACGTACAAACGTACTACCATCTAGTAGATAGTTGGGGACTCTAACCACTTGGCTACGGGATATAATACATATGAGTAACATATCAAAGCCACGTATATTGAATTTTTATTATGATTTTGCAATTATTTTTTTCGTACTTGCTATAAGCAATATATATATGCACAATAGACAAATACTCACACATGGATACAGACATACCAACATATACGTACGTACGTACGTACGTACGTACGTATGTACGTATGTATGTATGTATGTGTGGTTGTCTCTGTATGTTTTCATGTGTGTCTCTGTTTGTATGCGTCTTTCTCTGTTTGCGGTAGTTGATATATGCCATCAACGATATTCAATTTTCCTTTATTAAGATTAAAAAATCCCATTAAATTATTTTCCTTTGTTGTTTTTCATATTCAAAATGGCCTGCCCTACATTAAGATCGCCAGCTTCATGTCATATTTCGTTTCTTTCTTTTGATTGATTCTTTTTTTGTTAATAATTGTTCTCAATTACATATTAAAAAAGTATCTTGATCATTTTTTGATTTCATGAATTAGAAATTCTGACTCGTCTTTCGAATACTCATTATAAAGCGTGTCATTTACTACGGGACCACTCTGCCTTGTTGCTGCTGATGTTGTTGTTTTGTTGCGCCGAAATTATTCTTGGATTATATTAATTTAAAATGAACTTTCTTTATTTTTTGTTAATCACTTGTTTTAAACATTTGGGAATTGGATCTGAAATAGTCATTTTCCGCTCATATCTGCTTATTTTCCGTAATAGCCTTTGATGTTATTAGCATCATATAAATTATTTCAAAATTTAACGTTCCATAGTTATTTTTCTATTTTTTCTCATTACATACATTGTACATACATATGCATTATTGTTGTCTACTCGTTAGACGAGCATGACAATCGCTGAAGGGTCAGCTAATTTACGTTACTTACTTCGTATATTTTGTCTAGTAAGCATCCTTTTCTCACTTTAATAAATGTTGATGTGTTTCCTAATATTTTCTCTTTTTACCCTGATAGACTCGAAATAAAAATAGTTTGAAATTTGTTAAAGGAGCCCAATATATATTGAATGCTGCATGTATATATGTTCATTGTATTTTTGTTTACTTAGCCTGTCTCTTAGCTCATACCCGCTTATCCATGTTATACACAGAGACGCATATATATATATATATATATATATATATATATATATATATATATGTATATATATATATATATATATATATATATACATACATATATATATATATATATATATATATATATATATATATATATATATATATATATATATACCTGCAGTAATATCACTGCGGTAATGGTCCTCTGAGGAGAAGAATTATCTTTGAAAACTCATGAGTTAAGGACGTTTAGATACTTTGCTTGAACTTTGAATTATAATAACATTTGAATGGAATCTTATTTTATTGTTTCATGTTGTATCATGATATATATATATATATATATATATATATATATATATATATATATATATATATATAAAATCATGAATTACACTATATATCATAAACTGAAATATTGTAGAGATGTATGACAAAAGGACAAAACGAAAAAACAAATGAACACAGGAACAAACCATCAGAAACGAGAGATTTACCGGTTTCGTTCGGTTTCAGAAACAGATAAATATCTTATTATTGATGATTTTTTCTAATGGTTAATTTTCTTTTCTTTTTGTATTTTCTTTATACACACACAACAACAACAACAACACACACACACACACAACACACACACAACACACACACACGCACACACACACACACATAAATATATATATATATATATATATATATATATATATATATATTTGTTATAATGAAATAATTTCAGGAGGAAATCCGGGTATGAGAGCTCAATGTAATAAACAGAGCAAGAATAAAATAAAATATAGTAACACGAATTGACATAATCATCGATGCAATTATTTATTTTAACCTTGTGGTATTTTCAAGCATCTGATTTAGACGATTTCATTTTTGAAACTGAAAAAAATGTTTACATTCACACTCAACAATTCAAATATAATTGAATTTGAATTATATTTGAATTGTCGAGTGTGAATTTAAACTTTTTTTCAGTTTCAAAAATGTAATCGTCCAAATCGGAGTCTTGAAAATACCACAAGGTTGAAATACATTATTGCATCGATGATTATGTAATTTCGTGTTACAACATTTTATTTAATATATATATATATATATATATATATATATATATATATATATATATAATAGTAACTCTGTGTATGTGTCCGCCAGATCTTTGTGTCTTATGTTCAATCTAACTGCTGGACAGAATTGCTTTAAAATTGGCATGTTGACTATTGACCTCTCAGTGAAGATCATAGGCTATATAAGAAATATATCACTTCAACGCTGGGGGGGTCCCCTTTTAGAGAAAGCACCGAGTCAATAAGAGCGGACTGTATGTTTATATCAGTGTTAATCGTAACTAAATATTATTTGAAATAATTTAATTGTTGATAACGATTATTACGATTATGGCCTATATAAACATACAGTAAGCCCCCATTTACTCAGTATTTTCTCCAAAAGAGACGTTTGAGCAAATCAAACGGAAGATGTTACCGGTGTTCTTTGAACTATATTTTTCGATTTATGTTCATTACGTGAATCGCTGATAGATTTTAACATATAGTTTTTAAATAAATAATTAGTATAAATGTAATTATTTTAATAATACATATTTGAATTTTGTCTATATACCTATACGTTTCATCTTTCCGGAATCATCAGTGTAGAAATAACCAGTCACGCGAATCGCACGATTCGAACTTCGGAAAAAGAATCATATTTTAGTCCAAATCCGATTACGTTAACGAAGTAGGCTAATGTATATGACTACAGACGAAATGGGAAATACATCCTATTTATGTCAAAGGAAACTGACAGTTATAGTATGCTGTCATAACAGTGTTTAACAATGAGGAACGTGCTTTATAGCTTTTGAAGGGTTATTTTATTTACTCATTAAACATATCAGCTGAGGAGGGCTACAAATAATTAATTTAATAAAAAATGTTGTAATATTATCTACATTTCTATACGTTTCGTCTTTCCGGAATCATCAGTGCAGAAATAACCATTCACGCCAGTCGCATGAGGCTTAACTTCTGGTAGATATTGAAAACGTATTCTTTTTGCATTCTATCTCTACTCTAGACATCTATCTAGCTAAAGAATAACAATTATTTATTAATTTTCCAACGGTGGGTCGACATATTCAAGTGCTAAGTCTGCGATATCTTGGATTTAGTTAGTTTATCTGGGAATTTAAACTGCATTTTCTTTTTTTCTATTAAAATAACTCAAAGCTTCTTTAGACTATATATTAGGTAGTTAGATGTGTATAGCTAGGTTTCCTTCCTCTTATCTACTTGACTATCTGGTACCAAAAGTACTTAAGCTTTTTTTCTTAATGCAACTTTTATTCCTATATAATTTTATTGCTAGCTACCGTATCGCAGAATGGTTCTTGGGTGTAGTGTTTAAATAGTGTTATCATTATTATTGTTATAATAAATGTTATTTGATATGCAAACTACCATATCACACTGTTCATTTAAGGGTAATGTATTCTATTATTATTATTATTATTATTATTATCATTATAATCATTATTATTATTATTATTATTATTTTATTATTATTATTATTATTATTATTATTATTATTATTTATATATTATTTAAATTAAATCTGAATTATTTCTACATTTGCTTATTAGGGAAGTGGTCGTTTGATCAGTACCATTGGAGAACCATGAATATTATAACTGTCCTGTGTTTAAATCTCCGAAACATGGTAAACAGCTGATGATCCCTGTTTTAATATTTCACGCTCAGATTAAGACCCCTGTTTTTTTTTCACTGTTAGATACTTGGATCCTCTTTTTTATTTCTGAATTTTCCAACGGTGGGTCGGCTTATGCAAGTGATAAGTCTGCGGTATATTGGCTTTAGTTAGTTTCTCTGGGAATTTAAACTGCATTTATTTTTTTGGTTTTGTTAAAAGAACTCTAAGCATCTTTAGAATATATATAGGGGTAAATAGCAAAGAGCGCCGACTGTCAGCTTTGCGGTTGGGTTTCGATCCCGGCTTGAAGCACTTGTTTTTCTAGTCACACTGAAGGGCTGTGATACAGGTATATGTAGATCACTATACATGCTTCCTTTTCTTGTGTACAGTTTTTCGTAAGGAAATCATCAGCTGTCACTGGCTGTAAGACATAGCTTATTGAGTATTTATTTACTCCTCTCCAGAAGTTAGGCACAAGGCCAGTTTTTATCTTACTCCCACAAGTAAGATGTGACCCAAGGTCGGGTCGGAAAAGTGGGGTTTAAAAAGCCATCGAGGAGAGGGGAAATGAAGCCTGGGAGAGTGGACCTCCTAGAACTGCACAGGACAGACCCATAGACCGGCGTAAATCAAGCCTCGAAGGCCAAGACAATACCAGTCTATGGGGTGCAGTATCCATCGGAACAGATACTACACTTTGATCTTAGCCAACAGGCCAAGAGAGCTTATTGAGTAGAACCAATTCGAGCTCTTGGCACTTACATTCAGACGGTGTCGCATGATAGCATAGGGGTAAAAGCGTCGACTGTCAGCTTGACGGTTAAGTTTCGAACCCGATCTTATCTAGCCGCATATTAGAGTTGTGACCAGCGAAACAGTCTGTATGTTGATGACTATATATATATATATATATATTTTTAAGTTGTTTTTTTGTGTGCGGTTAGAGACTATATGAAATTATTATTATTAACTTACTAGATGTTTACACATAACCTATTATCAGTGATTACTCACTGCCAGTAACCAGTGTTACCTGGAGTATTGGTCATAACAAGTCTGCTCAAATTATTGCTCACTCACTTTATTCGATTACCTTAGTAACTCATTTAGTGGTTTCGCAACATCCGTTTACCATTGATTTATCGCTGTTAATAACCGTTAGATTTCTTTTTAATTTAAGCGGCGATAACTTCCAAAATACTCCAGTACTCTCAGTGCCCTTCCAGTAGATATGTTAATAGTGTTTTCCCATTTCAGCCATTTAATGTTCCTTGAACCTTTATGATTATTTTGTGTCATGCCAGCCGAGTGCGGTTATACCATTTTATTGGGTCGGGCAATGTTATGTTATGGGATTCCTGGCAGTTTCAATTCCTTTGGAATCTATTATTATTATTATTATTATTATTATTATTATTATTATTATTATTATTATTAGCATTATTATTATTATTACTATTACTATTATTATTATTATTATTATTATTATTATTATTATTATTATTATTATTATTATTATTTTTATTACTATTATTATTATTTACTCACTATAATTTTTACACAAGTCATCATCAGCGATGTCTTACTGAAAATAACCAGTGGTTTTATCTAGAGTCTGGGTGACAACAAGCCTCTCTCAAGTTCCAGTTCTCTCCACTTCTTTCGATTACCATAACACATCATTTTGCGTTATAGTCTTCTCTGGGATTTTAGTGGGAATACGCTTGCACAAAGTGCCAGTACTCTCTGCATCCTTCCAATGGATGTATGTTTGGTGCTCTCTTTCTCTCTCTCTCTCTCCCTCTCTCTCTGTTTCTCTCTCTATTTCTTTCTTTCTCTTTCTCTTTTCGATATTTCTAGTTTATCTTTCATGACATTTTAGTGTGATTACCATCGAGTATACTTGTTTTTTCAGTGGAAGTTTCAGTTCCCTTTGGTGTGTGCGCTATTATTTCTGTTTTAACAGCGTGATTGGTTCGTGTTTGTTAGTATTGTGAATTAGCTTCCACATTTGATGATTTTCCTTAAGATTTCAGCTGAGTTCATCATTGCCGTGTGTTGTATGTTATCTGTCTTTCTATTAGATTCCAATTTCGTCTTGTACTTTTCCAATGTTAGGATACTGCTTTAGTGTTTCTACAATTATTATTTGTATCCACTCGGAGTTCTCACACAGATCATCATCAGTGATTGCTCACTGATAATCATTGGTGCGGTTGCCTAAAGTCTGAATGACAACAAGTTACCGCAGATTTCCAGTCCTCTCTACCTTATTCGATAACTATTGCGAATGACTTTGCGGTATCATAACAGACGCTTACCATCGATTTCTCGCTGTAAAAGACCTTTGTTCTCTCTGGGATTTGGATAGCATTAAGCCTCTCCGAGATCAAAACACTCTCTGAACTCTTCCACTTGAGGTCTGGTTAATGGTCTCCCTCTAGGGTCTTCCCATCCTCCTTAACCCTTCGCGATTATTGTGTGTGGTACCGGTCTAGTCTGTATTATTCAGTACTCACTAGTTCTCACACACGTCATCATCGGTGATTGCTTACTAATAATAACCGGTGGTATTCCCTAGTATCTGAATGACAACAAGATGTCCAATACTCTCCACCGCTTTATATAAACAAGGTAATGATTTTGTGTTATCGAAACAGCTGATTACCATTGATCTTTCACTGGTAACGGCCATTAGTCTTCTTAACGATGGTAAGCCTCCCTAAAGTCCCAGAATTTTCCGCATCCTTTCAGTGGAAGTCTTGTTAGAGCTCTCCCCTTATGTCTTTCTACCTTCTTAAAAACTTCACGACTAGTTCATCTGCTATCAGCCGCGGCTCGTGCCATCACTTTTTAGGTAGGGTGGGGGAGTTTATAAGATGTATTTCAGTTCCAGTTCCCGTGAGTTCATATGATAGTGGTTTTTTTCGATGTTTTTGTTTTATTTTTATTGTAACTTCCATGTGACTGGCTACTATTTTTATTTTTATTATTAGTTCTGCTTACTGGGAGTTATCACACAAGTAATTGTCAGTGATTGCTCACCGACAAAAGCAATGGTGGGCCTTGGATTCTGAGTGACAATAAGCCTCCACAGACTTCCAGTACTCCTCCCCTCTTTTCGATCACCAGCGCAAATGACCTTACGGTATCACAACAGCCCCCTAGCATTGATTTCTCGCTGGCAACGATTATCGTACTTCTCTAGGATTTGGGTGGCAATAAGCCTCTCCAAGGTCCCCACACTCTCCGCACTCTTCGAGTGGAGGTCAGTGTAGTGCTGTATGTTCTTGGTCTGCCCATGTTCTCTGGCCCTCTACGACTATTTTGTGTGGTGTCAGCTGAGGCCAGTGCCATCATTTTTTTCAGTGTGGTAGCAGTTTATGATATTTTTTTCAGTTTCTGTTTCTTGCTTCGTACGATGGTGTTCTTCCTGGGGTTTTGGTATCCTTTTATTATAACTTCCATGTGACTAGTTATCATTCGTAGCTTATGCGGGTTGATTTCCGCATTAGAGTATTTTCCTTAAAATTGCAGTTATTTTGATCACTGTCCTTGTTTTATATGGTCTCAGTGATCCCTTTGATTCCAATTTTCCCCTAGTCTTTTCTCAAGGATGTTTGGGACTGTGCCTAGCGCTCCTACGATTTTTGGAATTGTATTGACTTTCTTCATACTCCATATGCTTATAAGTATTCTTCATACTCCATATGCTTATAAGTATTCTTCATACTCCATATGCTTATAAGTATTCTTCATACTCCATATGCTTATAAGTATTCTTCATACTCCATATGCTTATAAGTATTCTTCATACTCCATATGATTATAAGTATTCTTCATACTCCATATGCTTATAAGTATTCTTCATACTCCATATGCTTATAAGTATTCTTCATACTCCATATGCTTATAAGTATTCTTCATACTCCATATGCTTATAAGTATTCTTCATACTCCATATGCTTATAAGTATTCTTCATACTCCATATGCTTATAAGTATTCTCTATACTCCATATGCTTATAAGTATTCAGGCAAGTTTCATGTATTTACTTCGTTTTTCCGTCTTCTTGATCTTCCTTCTGAAGCTGCTGGAACGGTAAAGTCTACGATTTGCCAGGATTTTTCTTTCTTGTCGATTTTTATGACATCCGGTCTCCTTGTTTGTATGAGGTTATCTGTTTGTATCTCTATATCCAAAAGGATTATGTGTTTTTCGTTTTCAAGTGTCCCTGGTTTATGTTTATACCATTTGTCCCCTTGTTCGAAATGCAACCGTTTGCACAGTTGTCAGTGTACTGCTTCCCCACGCAGTCATGCCTGATCTTGTATTCTTTTAGCGTTATTTGCTGCATACACTTATTGTGTGATTTACTGTGTTCTTCTTCTTCTTCTTCTTCTTCTTCTTCTTCTTCTTCTTCTTCTTCTTATTATTATTATTATTATTATTATTATTATTAGTAGTAGTAGTAGTAGTAGTAGTAGTAGTAGTAGTAGTAGTAGTATTATATCTTGTTATAGAACTTTGCCGGTGTCAGATAGCATAATAATTCCAACTGTTCGGAACAAATGTACAGAAGTGACATTATTCAACTTCATTTCACGTTTTTAGGCATACTAGTTGTTCCGAGTAATTTTGACCAGCAAGAGACCTGGCCTGGTGAATTCCTCAATTCTTCTCTTTTCTTACTTCTATTCACCCCCAAACAAAACATATTGCCACTGAAATGTAAGGGGCTTTTTGTAATAAAGGTCAGATTTATAACGGTGTAACATAAGTGACAAATTGGGAAGCAAGAAGCTTGTCAAAACCACATTTAAATTTCTGCCTGTTGGCTCAGTCAGGGAAACAGAGAGCAAGAAGGGAATGCCAAAGGTGGGCAGTTCAAGAAAAGGAGCTATTAAAGTAGAAACTCAACCGGAAGCTAGGTACCTCTACAGTTAAGGGGTGGGATGTTGCTGCAGTGTAGTAAGTTCATCAGAGTGCATACCATGGACGTACTTGCCAAACAAATACAGAGATGCAACACTGCGGAGATGCGACAGGGTTTGGAGTTTGGCAGACTCATTTGGTTAGAAGTTCATTTTTGCACGCTGTCCACGGGGAAGAGGCGGGTGGATAGTTCAGCTGTCCAGATATGGCAACAATACTTCATGCACAACAGAACGGTGTCCTTATACAGATATAGGATGATGACAGGTGTTAGATGTGATATAACCCAGTAGAGGGAGCTTATATTCTTTGCAGCAGAATTGACAGTGTTTTTCATGTACTTATTCCATTCTATGTGGCTTGTCTTTATGCTGAGAATAGAAAGTGGAGTAATAAGCAAATACATCAATCTCATACGCTATTGCATCGAGTAGGTCAGTTTTGAAGATCAGAAATAATATAGGTCTTAATATCACCCTCATTGATGTGGTGTCCGTAAGATATACGGCCATCTAGAATGACCTGGATCTTTCTTTTAGCTAAGAATTATCTGTTTATATGCAACTTTGTCCAGTAATAGCGTACTAGTTGATTTTGCTGGGAAGACCTTCATGTCAAAGATAACTAGCGCTTCTGTGCTGGCTTAAACGAGTTCATTTAGTGTGTAGTGTAGATGGCTGTTACGATATCCGCGGTATAACGTGATTGGTCAGAGTGCATTTGAGCATTTTCTAGGTGCTGAATTATCTCTTCATTGATTAATCATTCAATGATTTTATCGAAGTCTAGGAGAATAATTATGGCTATATAATTTTGCGGGTCAGTTCCTTCGCCCGAGTTCTTGTAAACTGGTATCACAGAAGTTAATTCTCCAGCTATAAAAGTAGCAGGTGTGTACAAAGCGTTTTTTATGGAGTTTGGAGAGGACAGGGGCCAGCTTAGCAAATCATTTCGTTATTACTACAGCAGGGATATGATCAAGTCCAAATACTTTGGAGGTGTCGGGGTGTTTGACATGGCATGGGAAATGGTGATGATCATCTCATACGATTTATTTCCGTAGTGGGAAATTGGAGAGCAAGTTGTTTGCGGAGTCCAAGTTAAAGTTTAAGGAAAAACGCTGAGCCAAAATATCAGCCTCTTCGTTGCTATAGAGGCAACTTCATTGTTGTTGGATCGTGAAGGAATTGTTGATTGTCCATTGTTGACCACACTATGATAGATTTTCTAAAAATCGAGAGTTCTTAATTTCAATGATGCGATAAGGTTTCTAATCGTAGCTGCGGCTATTACACTCTTATAATGGTTTCTTGAGGCTGCACATTCTGGCCTATTTTCAGCTGATTAATAGCGATTGAAACTGCAAAATGCATGGTGGTTGTGCGCAATAATAGCTGCATAGGTCGAAGTAAACCATTGGTAGGATTAAGGATCTCTATAGAATTTTCGCTTTGGGCGAAATGCTTAAGGCAGACAGACACGAAATCTCCATTAGTAATAGATTAGTTACATCAATAATAATAATAATAATAATAATAATAGCATTACTAGTAGTTGTAATAACAGTAGCATAAGCTACTGCGTTAGTAAATATTAACTTACGACCCAAAGCAAACGAGTCTGCCTGCGCATGCGTAGAATAGAGTGCAGGCAAACGCGCTGATGCATGTTTAAACGCATGCGCACTGGTGTTATTGCGATGCAAGTCTTTTGGGAGTTTACTTTTCATTAATCTCTTTTCCAAATATATTTCGAGGAAAGAAACGGAATTGGCGCTGACTTCCTTTTCTCATATCTGACGCCGAAAAATTCCTATCTGGAGAATGGAATAAATAAACGAAACACACGCATGAACACATGAACCAAATAAAAACGTCCGTCCTTTTTGTATAATCAGTAGAGCATGTGGATTGGATTTGAAATCTTAACTCGTCCCCCGAGAAACGTGGAAGCGCGCCACACACGAGGAAAGTGACTGTATATTATTATTATTTTAACAAAGTAGAACAAAATGGAAAGATCAAAGAGACTGAGGGATTAAATATGGGAGTATATTATTGTAGACAAATGGAAGAATAATGACGAGGAAAACAAGAAAAGAAGAGGAAAAATAAGTCTGAACACGACACCGATGAAAATAGCAAGGAACATCCTTTAGTGCGGAAACGACGTGATATAACCTGGTAACCCTAAACAACCACAAAATGAAAAAAAAATTGAACACAACTATCGAAAGAACATTAAATGAATTCAAGGTTACGGAATTTGCTATAACACTTATAATCTGACATGCATCATCTCGGCGTGTATGATGCAAAATGGTCGTGAAGGCTTTAGAAGGATGGAAAGAGCGAGGAGTAGAGGGGCATTCATACCTCTATTGAAAGGGTGCGAAAAGTAGTATCTCAGATAAAAATAAAGCTTATCACCAAGAAATCAATGATAAATGCAACGTGATTTTAAAAGTTCATCGAAAGCGGCGAATAGAGCTGGAAATCCGGGGAAACTTTTTACGCAGACTCCAGGGAATACCACTTATTAGTGTCAGTGAGTAATCTATTGTCATGATACATGTGAAAGGTCCTAGTGCGTAAATAATAATAATAATAATAATAATAATAATAATAATAATAATAATAATAATAATAATAATAATAATAATAATAATAATAATAATAATAATAATAATAATAATAATAATAATAATAATAATAATAATAATAATAATAATAATAATAATAATAATAATAATAATAATAATAATAATAATAATAATAATAATAATAATAATAATAATAATAATAATAATAATAATAATAATAATAATAATAATAATAATAATAATAATAATAATAATAATAATAATAATAATAATAATAATAATAATAATAATAATAATAATAATAATAATAATAATAATAATAATAATAATAATAATAATAATAATAATAATAATAATAATAATAATAATAATAATAATAATAATAATAATAATAATAATAATAATAATAATAATAATAATAATAATAATAATAATAATAATAATAATAATAATAATAATAATAATAATAATAATAATAATAATAATAATAATAATAATAATAATAATAATAATAATAATAATAATAATAATAATAATAATAATAATAATAATAATAATAATAATAATAATAATAATAATAATAATAATAATAATAATAATAATAATAATAATAATAATAATAATAATAATAATAATAATAATAATAATAATAATAATAATAATAATAATAATAATAATAATAATAATAATAATAATAATAATAATAATAATAATAATAATAATAATAATAATAATAATAATAATAATAATAATAATAATAATAATAATAATAATAATAATAATAATAATAATAATAATAATAATAATAATAATAATAATAATAATAATAATAATAATAATAATAATAATAATAATAATAATAATAATAATAATAATAATAATAATAATAATAATAATAATAATAATAATAATAATAATAATAATAATAATAATAATAATAATAATAATAATAATAATAATAATAATAATAATAATAATAATAATAATAATAATAATAATAATAATAATAATAATAATAATAATAATAATAATAATAATAATAATAATAATAATAATAATAATAATAATAATAATAATAATAATAATAATAATAATAATAATAATAATAATAATAATAATAATAATAATAATAATAATAATAATAATAATAATAATAATAATAATAATAATAATAATAATAATAATAATAATAATAATAATAATAATAATAATAATAATAATAATAATAATAATAATAATAATAATAATAATAATAATAATAATAATAATAATAATAATAATAATAATAATAATAATAATAATAATAATAATAATAATAATAATAATAATAATAATAATAATAATAATAATAATAATAATAATAATAATAATAATAATAATAATAATAATAATAATAATAATAATAATAATAATAATAATAATAATAATAATAATAATAATAATAATAATAATAATAATAATAATAATAATAATAATAATAATAATAATAATAATAATAATAATAATAATAATAATAATAATAATAATAATAATAATAATAATAATAATAATAATAATAATAATAATAATAATAATAATAATAATAATAATAATAATAATAATAATAATAATAATAATAATAATAATAATAATAATAATAATAATAATAATAATAATAATAATAATAATAATAATAATAATAATAATAATAATAATAATAATAATAATAATAATAATAATAATAATAATAATAATAATAATAATAATAATAATAATAATAATAATAATAATAATAAAACAACGAAAAACACAAAATCCTCTGGGATATGGATATACAAACAGATAAACTCATACAAGCAAGGAGACCTGATGTTATTATAATAGACAAAAAGGAAAAATCTTGTAAAATCGTAGACTTCGCCGTTCCAGCAGTCACAGAGTGAAGATCAAAGACACGGAAAAACGAAGTAAATACACAGAACTTGCCAGAGAACTGAAAGGAATATGGAGCATGAAGAAAGTTAGTATAATACCAATAATCGTAGGAGCACTAGGAACAATCCCAACAAACCTGGAGAAAAGATTGGGAAAAATTGGAATCAAAGGGACTATCGAAACCATACAAAGGACGGCAATGATCAAAACAGCTGCAATCTTAAGGAAAATCTTCGAATGCGGAAACTAACACGCATAAGCTACAAAGGCTAACCAGTCACAAGGAATTTAGAATGGAGAAAACAAAACCACACGACTCCAGGGAACACCACCGGTGATTATCAGTGAACAATAACTGATGACTGCCTGTGTGAGAACTCTTTGTGAGTACATAATAATAATAGTAATAATAATAATAATAATAATAATAATAATAATAATAATAATAATAATGATAATAATGATAATTACATTTTACTAATAATAAAACTAATAATGATAAAGCCTATCTTTATCATTATTAAAAAAAGCATGGAAAGACCGAGGAGGGAAAGCACTAAACCAGACCTGTACTGGAAGGGTACGGAGAGTCCCGGGATCTTAAAGAGGCTTATTCCCACCAAAATCATAGAGAAGATCAATGATCGTTGCCAGCGAGAAACCGATGGTAAGCAGTGGTTTCGATAACGCAATATAATTTGCAATGCTTATCGAAAAATGTAAAAATCAATAGAAATCTCGGGAGACTTGTTGTCACTTGGACTCAACAGAACACCACTTCTTATGGGCAGCGGGCAAGCATTAAATATTAGATAACTCCTAGTGAGATAATAATAATAATTATAATAATAATAATAATAATAATAATAATAATAATAATAATAATTATTATAATTATAATTATAATAATAATGATGATGATATGTGAATTGGAAGTGCATTTGAGAAATTCTATTAAGTAAATTCAAGCTTATAAAGATGATATTTGAAGTAATTTTTTATTTACATTGTCACCGACTGGTAATATTGTATTTACTGTAGTTATATTAAGGAACGTATTTACTTTATTACCACGGCGAGCACTGAACAGATTAAAAACCACAGTCCGACTTATAAAAGGTCACGTCCGTCACAATGGCTCAGTCGAGGACGGATCCTCGACTGGTATCTATATTTACCTCCTGTGCGTGATGAAGGACACGAGATTAGGTGTGTTTTGAAAATCCAGCGCCTTTAGTGAAGTACAGGCTGGACTAAGAAATGCCTGAACAACTCCGTTGTTATTCCCTGGTAGAGGTGCCACAGGCGATTAACAATAAATGAAACCTTTTCTCAGAGAAAAGGTAAAGCCTGTGAGGGTAGTCATTTTAAGAGTTAACCGAACCATACCTCAGCTCGACATCAACATAGCTACCGTCGGACTGATTGTGAAGGGCGTATCCTCGAGTGGTACGAACACCTACTGGTATGATCGGCGTAAGAATTGTTGGACAACGGGTAAATACGTTTTCTAGTTTAAGTGATTGAGTGCGGGTCCAAGTGACCTTGCTGTGTGTGGAACACAATAACTTGAAAGAATGTATTGGGTATAACCTATCACCAGTAGGAGAGTAAAGAGGGGTGCAGAGAAAGGCTAGGAACGATATGCGAGCAGAGGGCCCACGGATTTGACGTCGCGTGGGACGAAGGTGAGAATGAGTAGATATTTTTAACAGACATTCGTTTGGGAGCTCGAAGCGAACAGTTACTGACAAAATGTAACGACGATAAAACTGTTGAGAATCGCACGCAGTGATGGGCGGTGATCTATCTGTTTATCTATCTATTAGTCTATCCATATATCTGTCTATCTATCTATATAATAGTAACATAAGTTGATATAATTGTATCTCTGTTTTACATAAAGAAGTGTCAATTGTACTTGTCATTACTTAATATGTTTCTCTTAATAACCCTTCATGTCTATCTTAATACTTCTCACTATAACGCAATGAGAAGAAAGACAACACGGAGAAGAAATTTGCAGCAAGAATATACGTAGCAGCGACGAATAAATAAAGAAAACGAATTCGAGGTAATAAGTGACAACACGGCTACGAAAGCGGAAAGAACAAAGAGACAAGGTAACAGCAAGTCAAGGGTTTTTCTTTCGAGGTTTAGGTTGTTGTAGTGTTGTATTTTGAGAGACGCGAAAGAGGAAGTCTCGGGTGGTTGTGACCTCATGAGCGGGAAGTGAGAGGCTTAAAAGCGCTCATTATCTAACTAGACGTAACCGTATCCTCGTCAGTACATGCTCACCATAATCCTATGGAGGGGAAGTGAAGGGAAATCTTTATAATGATTAATGCCATGATACACGAAATGTTTTCCCTTGCAAGGGATCAATTAAAGAAATCTACTATCCACTTTAGTCTTGTAGTATGTACAATGACGCTGCAATACAATCACATACTGAGACTATAAAAGCTTGCACAGCTTAAGTATGTTCAGTTCTTACCAATCGAGGATACGTCTTCAACAATCAGTCCGATGGTAGATTTGCTGCTGTTGGGCTGTGTATGGTTATGTTCAATCCTAGGAGGTCCACCCTTTCTTTTCTATGAAAAGGGGTTAGTCTATTGCAAACCCCCAGTGGTGCCACTACCACAAGATATCGACGAGGCTGCTTAGGCAATGCTTGTAGGTCATATTGTACGCTTACTTTCAATAAAGGTTACCTTACCTTGCTTAATCACTGGCAGATGATGTAAATAACCACACGTGGGTCATAAAAGGTTTTTTTTTCTCTAAAAAAATGTCAACTGTAGCGTTACTGTGGACTATTTTATTCAAACGGCGGTTCATCACGTAAGCAGTTGACTTGGGTTCAATTGTGGATTTGGCTACGAAATGGTTTGTTATGTTTACTACTGTTAAAACACAGCTCGTGTCGTTAAATCATAGGTGTGTCCCATTTCATCCTGAGATTATCATGGATGGCTCTGCTCTTGATGGGGAATGCACTCTGAAACTTATTGGTCTTTCTTTCTCATCAAATCTTTCTTTGAGTTCATACATTAGATTCATTGCTCTTTCTGCTTCTCGTAAAGTCGGTTCTCTCTATCGCTCCAAACACTCCATCACACCTGAGGCTATTCTCAATCTCTACAAATCTAATATCAGACCAGGTATCTCTGTTCATTTGAGGGTTTTTGATGAGGCGCAGAATCGTATCTGTGATTTAATTGCCCCACTTTCTTTTTCTCTGCACACTCTCTCTCTCTCCCAGACATACATGATGTTTCTAGTTTCAAATATTTCTATAAATACACTTTTTGGCATGTATTATTCAGAATTGTGTGATCTATTACATGCTTCCTTTGTTCCAGCTCATTTGACTCGTTGGTCTAGTGGTCTCCATTAATTCGCGTTTTTTGATACCTCATTGTAATACAACTTCCTACTTCAGTGGCTTTATTCCAAGAAATGCAGGCTGGTGTAATTCTTTTCCTGCTCACTTTTTGCCTCCTATCTATATCCTGGGGCTTTTCAGGACTAAGACTAATAATCATCTTATATTTTTCTGATAATGATCTTTCGTTCTTGTTAGCTATTTACATAAAGTGGCTTCATACCCTGTCTGGATGGATTTCCATAAAAAAGCCGCTGATGTTTGCTTTAGTTTTTAGTTTTTTTAATAACAACGGTTGTAAAAGTTATTATTAATCACAGTAGACACTCATAATGGGGGTTTACAATTATTTCGGGGTTTTCCTTTCCTTCTACAGTTAACACAGTACACATACATAATACACAGAGGTAGAAAGCAGATGTCTTAAACAAAACCGCTCTTCTTAGTTGAGAAAATATAGAATTAGTTTACCAACAACGTGTCACTAAATACTTTCTGTGTTACGCAGCATTCTAAACACTTAGCTGTAAATCTAATCTTAAACTTCTCATAGAATTTTCCAATTTTCTACGCCAATTTTCTACGCCATCTAACCTCATAAAGAAAATTCTGTTTTCAACACAATTTCATACACCTGCATACACTCTTGCTACACAACAACGCGGTGGGGCATTCCAAAATGTCAGAGACATAAACGGTGTGCATCTTCAGATCACAACGATCAAGGGAAGACATGGCGATGAAGTAATTTTAACCGGCCATATGTCGTTATAGTTTATCATTTTTCGAGTAAGAAATTCAAATAAATCTTATATGAGTAAAAAGCATGCCACATAGAATTAGAGCAGATTATTCCAGTGGATTATGGAAATAACAACGGCCCAAACATATAAGAACATTAAATATGAAACACTCCGAAATATGTAAATAAAATAAAACTAAAACTATTTTCATCAGATTCGATAGTGTTTCAAATAGTTTATAAACAGCTAACGTGTGAAGTTAACTTATTGGATTTAAAAACTACACCACAAATGAAAATCCGATATTTGATTCGGACTAGCCTAGGCTTTCGATTTTACTTTCACTATGTTATTGATCCGTATATATTCTATTAAGCTTAAGTATTTTATGCTTATTCCAGCTAAGAAAACTATTACAGTGAAGTTATTTCCTTTGCTAACCGAAACAGATTAAAGAGGCATTATCGTGGTCAAATATACTGAGTTGTTTAATTTCAGTGATTCGAATATAAATAATTAATATATATTTGTAAATAACCGCCTACTTGGCATTTACAAAGTTAAATTCCTCCCAACTTTCAATCTAATTTGTGGTGGCCAATGGGTAAGAATCTTGACTGCGAATCAGTGGCGATTTGTGATCGGAGTTCGCACCCGCCGCCCGTCGGAAATTAACTTCGTTCACTGTACATTGCGTAAGCATGAAACATCGATGTCTGTAGGGAGTAAATAATTAATATTTATTTATAAATAATAATGTAATATAATATATATATATATTATTTTATACGTACATAAAAGAAATCCATGGACACGTGTTTCTGGCTCACAGCTGTCCTCAGCATAGCTAACATAGACAAGGATCGAACCTTCGATATTGATGTCTATAGTCCAGCGTTTTAATATCGGACCAAGCCGCCCTGTCTAGAAATATGCACGATCTGTATCGCCTAAATATTTGAATGTATTTTTATGTAATGTAGTTAATTTAAATTAGCCAATGGCAGACTTCTTCACAATGGAAACATTAACCCGTGAGAGATGACAAATCATCTTATTGATTAGCTAGATAGACTCAACAGGACGTGTATATATAAAAGCACCCGGTAACAGGAATCCCATGATTTAAACAGAACGATTGCCTACGGGGATGAAACACGTCAGCCTCTCTGTAGCTTAATATGCATAAATATATTTTATAACTTACTACGGAACTCTATTCACGTATTGAGCATTGATGGAGTAAATACTGAAAATTGATACATAATATTCATCAGTTTAATATGAAGTTGGATGAATTCAGAGAAAGTGGTAGAAGGGAAACATTGAGAGGGCACTTTTGGGAATTATTAAATGAAATATTTAACAGAATTTAACCTGAATATCGATACTGTATTAAGAGTTTGATATTTTAACAGTTAAATTGAGAGGATAGTTAAAGGGAGATGCCCAAGGAAGCATAGCAAACAAATAATGATAATAATATTATATCTCTTTATAACATTTTATATAAATAAATAGAATAAAAATAATATATATATATATATATATATATATATATATATATATATATATATACATGTGTGTATGGGTGTGTGTGTGTAGTTCGACAGCAAGTTGTTGTTTATGCAGGTTTCATTGAAGACCACGGAGCTCTCTCTTTTCACAATCTTTCGTGTCAATCTCTCGACTCGACGAGCAATTTTGCGGCTATCAGGTGTTAACCGGTTGAATATAGCACCTAGCGTTGTGTTGTGGGCCAGTCCTCGAGCGCTTTCGATCTCTCGACTGTCTTCAGGAGGTAGTGTCCAATCGTTACTAAGAGCCATATATATATATGTATATATATATATATGTATGTGTGTATACATCAGTTTTCGCTTGACCTCATGCAATAATCTACTGTAAATCAGTATTGGAAACGAACATTAATTAATAGAATTCATATTCATACGATATAATTGCTTTCGTACACAGTATCAGTTTCATTAAATAAGAGAATCAGACGACAGTTGTCTTTGACAATATATATATATATATATATATATATATATATATATATATATATATATATATATATATATATATATATATATGAGAAACGAAAGGATGAGAGTAATCCGATGTAATGGGAAATTAAAAAGGAAAAACCAAGAGATATTTTTTTATATATTCATCAGCGTTTCGTCTTTATTGTGAGACTCCCTCAAGATGATAATTTTAAGAAAAATGTCATGCAAGTACATGATGTGAGCGCAATATTTCAGTGTACTTGTATGCCATTTTTCTTAAAATTATCATCCTGAGGAAGTGTTACAATAAAGACAAAACGTTGATGAATATATATAAACTATTTCTTGGTTTTTCCTTTTTCATTTCCCATATAAATATATATATATATATATATATATATATATATATATATATATATATACCTTCTGTTGTCATAAGAGCCTTACACATATATATATATTATTTTTCATTTTATTTTATTTTTCTTCCTAACATGTCTACCCTACATGTATCTTGCATGATATCTTTTCCCTATATCATCATCCTGATGAAGTCTTATAAATAAAGACGAAACGTTGATGTACACATAAAAAACATCCAGTTTTTGGTTTTCCTTTTTCATTTTACCATCACGTCGGATTACTTTCATCCTTCTCTTCCCATATATATATATATATATATATATATATATATATATATATATATATATATATATATATATATATATATATATGTATCAGTATATAGATATGAACATATATATATTAACGAAAAATACGTCCTATAAAGTTTAGGGCGACGAATAATGAAATATTTTGCATTAATATGTATCACTTTAGACTCATGAGTAGGACACATCTGAAATCAGGATCTAAAACCTGAGTTGGAATGTATGCTACTAATGGGCATAAAGTAGGGCGAAATTCGAATATAGAGATTCAGATCTTTAACTTTCATAGAGTGTGTGGGCTGCGGCGTTGTTTTATTATGTATACATATATATATATATATATATATATATATATATATATATATATATATATATATATATATATATATATGCATATTAAGGTACGAACCTATATGTATAGCAATTAAGCTACACAGAAACACTTCATTTAATCACTACAGGGAATCGTTAGGCTAAATATATTGAATTCGTGAATAACATGCACTTAGCCTGCCGATTCTATATGCAGATTAAAACCGGACGTTTCTGTGTAGTTTAATTTCGATAAATATATTTTCATACGTTACTACCGAGCTGTACTTACGTATTGCACTGTCGAAGTAAATACTGACAATCTATACATAATATATTACATCTCCGTGTTTAGATGAAATATAAATATATATATATATATATATATATATATATATATATATATGTACCCCTTTCCCTCTCTATAATTCTTATAGCATCTTTTTTTTAAATATCTTTTATACAATATCTCGATATTTGACTCTGTTGAGCGAGGTACGAAACCGGTCAGCTGCCCTTTCATCTTTTTAATTTCTTAATTCATTATGAGTAATAAATATTTTCTCTTCAATGCCATTTTAAAGTTTTGTACGACAAAGAATATATATATATATATATATATATATATATATATATATATATATATATATATATATATATATATATATATATATACATATATGTACGTGTGTGTATGTAGTGTGTGTGTGTGTGAGAACAGTACGTGTGTTATTCTCAATTGTGTGCTTATCTAGTCTGGTTGGCAATTTAAAACAGAGTCTTGTACAATATGAAAGACAATTATTACTGTGAAAATGTTACCAATTTTTAAATGGTGATGCTCAATTTGAGTCACGGTGTTTATAATTATATCGTAAGGTTTATGTTAGCAGCGTGCATCCGGACAGTCCTTTTATTTATTTAATTTTATTCTACTTCATTTCATTCATAATTAAAACAATTAAAAGTATAAAAATAAAAATAACAATATAAATGGTAACATGGTGTTCAGAGTTGGAAGGAGGTAATTCCTGAAAAACGGCGAACAGTAAACAAATAAAGATCGAGCATATAACACTTTTATTTTCGTATAATTAATCATCGCTGTTCGCGTTTCCAGTTAATTTAGTATGAATCAGATTAGTCTATTGTTGGCATTGGTTTTTACCGATATCTTTCCACTTAGAATTCATTCTAGAAAGATATCGGGTACTTACGGGAAGGACCACGTGGAGGTTGCCAGCATCCTAAGTGAAAGTGTTTTTGTGGAACGAACTGGATTCGAACTTTCCACACCAGGTTTGTTAGTCCTCGTCGTGAACCACTGAGCCATCGTTACCTCCCGCGCTTCCGGTTAAACGCTAAAGAGAAGCATATAACCATTTTTTTCCGATACATTAGTTGGGGATTTTTCCCCATTTTACTTATCCTGAATAATCCTCTACAAATTGTCGCGTGTTGCTTATTAAGAGCGAAGGATGACCGTTAAATATCTTCATTAAGTAAGGTGAAAAGCCTTGCATGAAACTCCCGCGATCTATAAGGGTTAAGATTAGATTGAATTTTGGTAAGCTATGTTTGATCAACGTAATTGATTTAAATCTATGTTTTAAAAGAAGCGTGTCAGTTCAGTAATTTGAAGGTTGATACTTCTAAGAAAAGCATTGACCCGTTCAAGGATTTATTAATGATTTTATTTATTCAAATAAAACATAAATTGGTGAATCACGCAGGAACAAAAAATAGCTTGTAACCAGAGATTTTGGCGTGCGATTCTCTTTATTCTATTTTTTCTTTATTTCGATAGAATAAAGAGACTAAAATGATTACAGTAACACTATTAAAAGACTTAGGTAAATACGATAGTTAAATCACTACTCAAAATGGATGGCTTTTTTTTTCACAGAACCCTGAAAGTCGCTTAACGATGTAGTGTCAAGCGAATTTATTTCATGTGCAGCGATTCCTGAGACTAAACATCGGCTCCCTGGATTATCTATTTTTTTTATTATCTATGCAATCGGTGATCAGTGTAAAATTGGCGCAGATTAAAACGAAGGTCCAGGACTGTCTGTCATAAGCCATCAAATGTTCTTCCATATCTCGTTGCAGCGACTCATGCCATCTTGTTTCCGGTAAGCCGATTAGGTGCTTGTTATCAATCGGCAACAATTCGGTCATCTTCTCAGTCTTTCGCGTTTAGATATACGTTGATCTTGTAAGAGTTCATTCTGCATTTAACATGTACTATTTTCACGAGTGTACACCCTTCATAAAGAATGGCAGTAAAATATGCTTCGCCAGTGCTCGCACTAATATTCATATTAAATAACGT
>OY744523.1:50570258-50675258 GCA_963556195.1 Sepiola atlantica | reverse complement strand
AACTATTTCTTTTTTCGTAAAAATAATTGTCAATGTCAGCTAAATGTTCATTCAATAAAGAAAACGTTTATGCCTCGTCTTTATTAATTTATATACAATTGTAGCGATTTAATTATGTTTAGACTAATAGATATTACCTGTTTTCCTACAAATAATTGTCAGTTTAAATCTTCAAATCAATAAAACGACGGCCACTTTTTCAAATATATTGATTTAAAAGTGTACTGTTATTGTTGAGAAGGCGACATAATTTGATTTTGGAACAATTCATTTTAAAATGGGTTGAAGGGTGTTTTTACCTTAGGGACATCAGATTAATCACCCATCACCATCTTTGCAAATCGAACGATCTCATTTAAAAAATGTGTGTGAAAGTTTCAAACGTATTTACGAACATAGAATAACTTAGCGTATTATTATATAGATGATGATGATGATGATGATGATGATAATATCATTATTATTGTTGTTGTTTTTGTTGTTGTTGTTGTTGTAAACTGTGAAAACTAGTTACCACGTCTTAATAAATCGCTTGTCAAAGACAGAAATATCATTATATACCGTTCATTTGTTTATGACACTTTGCGAATTGTATTCACGTTTGTATGTTTGGGTTTCTTCCTCTCTAATTGTATTCCTTTATCTCCCTCTCTCCCTCTCTCTCCCTCTCTCCCTCTCTCCCTCTCTCTCTCTCTCATTCTCTCTCTTTCCCTTCCTTATTCTCTCTCCGACTCTTTCTCTTCCTTGCCTATTCAATAAGGTTGGCAGTTTAGTCCGTGGAAAGCCAATCTCAGGAACTCATAAAAGACGGCCATTTTCCAAGGTTCGGGTTTTATTCTTTTTCGCAAATGAATGACATCCAAGGAGTCGGGTCGAAAACAAGCCCATTTCTATTAAGGGCAAACGCGAACTCTTGCTTGTAAGATCGGCGAGAAACACGAGTCTATTACTGATCCGATAACGAACTCTTTTCTGTCTTCCGATTCGCGGTCCGCTACCCCTAGGGAGCGTGATTTATCACTCAGCGCTAATGCGGACTTATTACGAAAGACAAGCTAGTCGCTGTCCCAAATTTGACCAGCCTACTGGTAATCACTAGCCATTACAGTCGGTGTCAGTAATCACTTTGTTTCTGTTGTGGTCAGACGCCACTCTTATTAACAGAAAGGTACAACAAAACATTTACACATAAAAACCATTTAAATTTAGAGATAAAAAGAAAGACACATTTCGACAGTTTCTAGTTAACTATTGGTTTCTTTTTGTTTTATATTTAATAATTAAGATCAGTGTCAGCACATAAGTGTAGTATGTACTAGTAAGCATATATACATATCTCTACTTCATCCTCCCTTATATATATATATATATATTTATATATATATATATATATATATATATATATATATATATATATATATATATATATATATATATATAAATAATAATCCAGGACAAAACCTCCACAGGGTAGTAATCCAAAGAATTTCGACTGGGTTTATAAAAAGCGCTCAATATCAAATAGAGCTTTATATATGATAATTTTTATTTACACAGGCATGTAAAAAATCTGCGACACTGGCATGTCGATATTATCGATCAACAGTTATTATAAACTGAGATCTCACCAGGCAGAGTTAGAATCCGATCTTAACCTCAGATAATATTTGGAGAGAATAAAGTGGTGAGAAAAAGAAGAAGAAGATAAGAAATTTAACATTTACAAAATTTAGGGAGTCTCGTGGTTAAGGACTGTTAAAAATCAAAAAATTAAAATCTAAAATCTAAAATCAAAAATCTAAAACCAAACAAAACAAAACAAAACAAAACAAATAAATAAATAAATAAATAAAATAAAACAAAGTGGAAAGAGGGACATATAATTAAGAGAGTAGGGTAGAGATAGATAGATATACAGATAGAAATATAGATAGGTAGACAGATAGAGAAATGAAAACGTCTGTTAATTCAGACCGAGAGACGAGAGGTGGGAGAGGGAAGATAAACATGCAAGTTGAGGTGTCAAAGAAATCGACAGTTATTTTAAACTCGAGCGGACAAGCGTATTTTCAAGACAACTGTAATTTTGTGTATAAGTGTGCATGCGTGCGTGCGTGCGTGCGTGCGTGCGTGCCCCCAGATCAGCCGTAATTGGCGGTATGGGCGAGTAATGGGGGGGGGTAGAGGGTTGTTAATCAAATGTGTCGCTAATTCTAAATTTATACTGTTTTTATTTTGTCTAGAGTTTATCAACTTATCATTAATACATTAATAAATCAAACAAACATATTAGTAAATTAGTTAAGTCTAACAGAATTATTAGTAAAAATAATAATAATAATAATAATAATAATAATAATAATAAAAATAATAATAATAATGATAATAATAAACACCAATGATAATTGAAATGATATGTGTAAATAAAAATAATCATATATAAAAAATCTCTATTTGATATTGAGCACTTTTTATGAACCAGGTTGGATTACTACCCTGTGAATGTTTTACCTGGATTATATATATATATATATATATATATATATATATATATATATATATATATATGTACATTTAAAGCTACCGATCGAAACATCGCCATAGCAGTGTAGTTTTTGTACGTGTTTGTATAACAAATATTAACTTTAATTGATTGCATAATTTGAAAGCGTAAATCTATGGAAAATATTGCATTATTTCGTTTGTATCAACCAGTGTTTTACTTTATAGGTACCGTTGTGTTCTGTTCTCCTCCCTATACTACTAACATATCAACCGGTGTCTCTTTCTTTCAGTAGATGTTCTTCTAGAACGAATTTTTAATTTTTGTCTCTGACTTCCTGTAAGACGTGTTGCTAAAGGCGCTGATGATAGACGTTTTTGATTGGCTTTATTAATTTATAAAATAAAATAAAGTATTTCCAAACTGTTTTGGAAACGATCGTACGCCATACTGGAATTGATGTTCTAATTCTTGGAACAATTGTTATGTTTTAATTCATTGAATATATATATATATATATATATATATATATATATATATATGGGAAGAGAAGGATGAAGGTAATCCGACGTGATGGTAAAATGAAAAAGGAAAACCAAAAACTGGATGTTTTTTATGTGTACATCAACGTTTCGTCTTTATTTATAAGACTTCATCAGGATGATGATATAGGGAAAAAGATATCATGCAAGCACAGATACATGTAGGGTAGACATGTTGGGAAGAAAAATAAAATAAAATGAAAAATAATGGCAGCGTCTTGCTGGACGTCCGTACTTGTTAGAGAATGAAAATGAGTGGGAGAAAAAAGGGGAAGGGTGGAGGGAGCAAGGACTACTGTGGCTGGCGATGAGAGAAAGAGGTGGGGGATGAGCAGGGGTAAAATGGATGGCAGAGAGAGATTGGAGGAAGAGGGGGAGGGGGTGTTTGACCAGATGGCTGTGGTCGAGATTGAAGGGGAAGAGTGAGTTGGAATGTTTGTGTGTGGAGGGTGTATGCAGGGAAAATGGGGATGGTAGAGAGGGAGGGGGGCTGTGATTTTGGTGGATGGGCGAAAGTTATGGTCTTAGAGAGCGTTTGGAAAAAATGAGGGAATTTAAGAAGAGGTATGGGAGAAAATAGATGAGAGGGGGAAGAGGGAGGATTTGTCACCCCCTTCCCCCACCCACTCCAATCCCTCACTCATTGCTATCATTTTCCAAATATTTCAAATATTTCACACCCTATCACGACAAATCCTCCCTCTTCCCCCTCTCATCTATTTTCTCCCATACCTCTTCTTAAATTCCCTCATTTTTTCCAAACGCTCTCTAAGACCATAACTTTCGCCCATCCACCAAAATCACAGCCCCCCCTCCCTCTCTACCATCCACATTTTCCCTGCATACACCCCCCACACACAAACATTCCAACTCACTCTTCCCCTTCAATCTCGACCACAGCCATCTGGTCAAACACCCCCTCCCCCTCTTCCTCCAATCTCTCTCTGCCATCCATTTTACCCCTGCTCATCCCCCACCTCTTTCTCTCATCGCCAGCCACAGTAGTCCTTGCTCCCTCCACCCTTCCCCTTTTTTCTCCCACTCATTTTCATTCCTTAACAAGTACGGACGTCCAGCAAGACGCTGCCATTATTTTTCATTTTATTTTATTTTTCTTCCCAACATGTCTACCCTACATGTATCTGTGCTTGCATGATATCTTTTTCCCTATATCATCATCCTGATGAAGTCTTATAAATAAAGACGAAACGTTGATGTACACATAAAAAACATCCAGTTTTTGGTTTTCCTTTTTCATTTTACCATATATATATATACTAGCGGGGCTACCCGGCGTTGCTCGGGGTCATAAAAACATATATTTGAAGAAAGATCGTGTGTGTAACATCTTTATATTCAAACTTCTATGTCCGCCCCCTCTCTCTATAGCCGTCTCTTTATCTGCTACCTTTCTCTTTCCTGGTCGCCCCATTTCGCCGCTACTTTCTAATTTTGCCTTTTGCAAAAGCTGTTTCTTCCCCACCATTTCTCCTATTGCCCAGGGTAATAGTATGACATATTTCTATAAAAAGTAACACCTCTATCTGCGCCTTCTATATAGGTACTTATCTCCACCCCGGTGTTCATACTATATACGTATCTATCATCACCCCGGTGCGCATACTATATACGTACCTATCGCCGCCCCAGTGCACATACTATATACGTACCTATCGCCGCCCCGGTGCAGATACTATTTAAGTACCTATCGCCGCCCCGTTGCGAATGCTAAATAGTACTTATCGTTGCCCCGGTGTGAATGCTAAATACATACCTATTGCGCCCCGGTGTGCATGCTACATAAGTACCTATCGCTGCCCTAGTGCGAATACTAAAGACATACCAATTGCGCCCCGGTATGCATGCTACATAAGTACCTATCGCTGCCCTAGTGCGAATAATTAATATGTACATATTGCCGCTTTGGTGTGAATGCTAAATACGTACCTATCGCCGGCCCAGTGCGAATGCTAAATACGTACCTATAGCCGCCCTGGTGCGAATGCTAAATACGTACCTATAGCCGCCCCAGTGCGAATGCTAAATACGTACCTATCACCACTACGGTGCGAATGCGAAATACATACCTTTCGCCGCCCCGGTGCGGAAGCTAAATACGTACCTATCGCTGCCCCGGTGTGAATGCTAAATACATACCTATCGCTGCCCCGGTGTGAATGCTAAATACATACCTATCGCCGCCCCGGCGTGAATGCTAAATACGTACCTATCGCCGCCCCGGTGTGAATTTTAAATATGTACCTTTCGCTGCCCAGTGTGAATTTTAAATATGTACCTTTCGCCGCCCCTGTGCGCGTGCTATATACGTACCTATCGCCGCCCCGGTGCGCGTGCTACATATGAACCGATCGCTGCCTCAGTGCGCATGCTAAATACATACCTATCACTGCCCCGGTGTGCATACTATATACGTACTTATTACCGCCCATGTGCACATGCTATATAAGTACCTATCACCACCACTGAATGCTAAATAAGTACCTATCGCCGCCCCGGTGTGGAAGCTAAATACGTACATATCGCCGCCCCTAAATTTGGGCAGACCCTAAAAAGTTCGGCCTGACCCCTAAAATTTTCCCCGACCCCTGAATCTCTCCAGCCCCCTAATTTTTCACTCTCCCCCAACCATGAGATATATTTTGACTTCAAAACAAAAAAAAACAAAAAAATTTGGCCTGACCCCTAAAAAGTTCGTCCTGACCCCTAAAATTTTCCCCGACCCCTAAATCTCTCCAGCCCCCTAATTTTTCACTCTCCCCCAACCCTGAGAAATATTTTGACTTCAAAACAAAAAAAAACAAAAAAAAAAAAAAAGAATTTGGCCTGACCCTTAAAAAGTTCGTCCTGACCCCTAAAATTGTCCCCGACCCCTAAATCTCTCTAGCCCCCTAATTTTTCACTCTCCCCCAACCATGAGATATATTTTGACTTCAAGACAAAAAAAAAACAATAAAATTTGGCCTGAACCCTAAAAAGTGCGTCCTGCCCCCTAAAATTTTCCCCGACCCCTAAATCTCTCCAGCCCCCTAATTTTTCACTCTCCTCCAACCATAAGAAATAATTTGACTTCAAAACAAAAAAAAACAAAAAAATTTGGCCTGACCCCTTAAAAGTTCGTCCTGACCCCTAAAATTTTCCCCGACCCCTAAATCTCTCCAGCTCCCTAATTTTTCACTCTCCCCCAACCCTGAGAAATATTTTGACTTCAAAACAAAAAAAACAAAAAAAAACAAAAAAATTAGGCCTGACCCCTAAAAAGTTCGTCCTGACCCCTAAAATTTTCCCCGACCCCTAAATCTCTCTAGCCCCCTTATTTTTCACTCTCCCCCAACCATGAGAAATATTTTGACTTCAAAACAAAAAAAAAAACAAAAAAATTTGGCCTGACCCCTAAAAAAAGTTCGTCATGACCCCTAAAATTTTCCCCGACCCCTAAATCTCTCTAGCCCCCTAATTTTTCACTCTCCTCCAACCCTGAGAAATATTTTGACTTCAAAACAAAAAAAAACAAAAAAATTTGGCCTGACCCCTAAAAAAAGTTCGTCCTGACCCCTAAAATTTTCCCCGACGCCTAAATCTCTCCAGCCCCTTAATTTTTCACTCTCCCCCAACCCTGAGAAATATTTTGACTTCAAAATAAAAAAAAACAAAAAAAAACAAAAAAATTTGGCCGGACCCCTAAAAAGTTCGTCCTGACCCCTAAAATTTTCCCCGACCCCTAAATCTCTCCAGCCCCCTAATTTTTCACTCTCCCCCAACCCTGAGAAATATTTTGAGTTCAAAACAAAAAAAAAAAAAAAAATTGGCCTGAACCCTAAACAGTTCGTCCTGACCCCTAAAATTTTCCCCGACCCCTAAATCTCTCCAACCCCCTAATTTTTCACTCTCCTCCAACCATGAGAAATATTTTGACTTCAAAACAAAAAAAAACAAAAAAATTTGGCCTGACCCCTAAAAAGTTCCGCCTGACCCCTAAAATTTTCCCCGAACCCTAAATCTCTCTAGCCCCCTAATTTTTCACTCTCCCCCAACTATGAGAACGATTTTGACTTCAAAACAAAAAAAAACAAAAAAATTTGGCCTTACCCCTTAAAAGTTCGTCCTGACCCCTAAAATTTTCCCCGACCCCTGAATCTCTCCAGCCCCCTAATTTTTCAATCTCCCCCAACCATGAGATATATTTTGACTTCAAAACAAAAAAAAACAAAAAAATTTGGCCTGACTCCTAAAAAGTTCGTCCTGACCCCTAAAATTTTCCCCGACCCCTAAATCTCTCCAGCCCCCTAATTTTTCTTTCTTCTCCAACCATGAGATATATTTTGACTTCAAAACAAAAAAAAACAAAAAAATTTGGCCTGACCCCTAAAAAGTTCGTCATGACCCCTAAAATTTTCCCCGACCCCTAAATCTCTCTAGCCCCCTAATTTTTCACTCTCCTCCAACCCTGAGAAATATTTTGACTTCAAAACAAAAAAAAAAAAAAAAATTTGGCCTGACCCCTAAAAAAAGTTCGTCCTGACCCCTAAAATTTTCCCCGACCCCTAAATCTCTCCAGCCCCTTAATTTTTCACTCTCCCCCAACCCTGAGAAATATTTTGACTTCAAAATAAAAAAAAACAAAAAAAAACAAAAAAATTTGGCCGGACCCCTAAAAAGTTCGTCCTGACCCCTAAAATTTTCCCCGACCCCTAAATCTCTCCAGCCCCCTAATTTTTCACTCTCCCCCAACCCTGAGAAATATTTTGAGTTCAAAACAAAAACAAAGAAAAAAATTTGGCCTGAACCCTAAAAAGTTCGTCCTGACCCCTAAAATTTTCCCCGACCCCTAAATCTCTCCAGCCCCCTAATTTTTCACTCTCCTCCAACCATGAGAAATATTTTGACTTCAAAACAAAAAAAAACAAAAAAATTTGGCCTGACCCCTAAAAAGTACCGCCTGACCCCTAAAATTTTCCCCGAACCCTAAATCTCTCTAGCCCCCTAATTTTTCACTCTCCCCCAACTATGAGAACGATTTTGACTTCAAAACAAAAAAAAACAAAAAAATTTGGCCTGACCCCTAAAAAGTTCGTCCTGACCCCTAAAAAGTTCGTCCTGACCCCTAAATCTCTCTAGCCCCCTAATTTTTAACTCTCCCCCAACCATGAGAAATATTTTGACTTCAAAACAAACAAAAAAACAAAAAAATTTGGCCTGACCCCTAAAAAGTTCGTCCTGACCCCTAACATTTTCCCCGACCCCTAAATCTCTCCAGCCCCCTAATTTTTCACTCTCCCCCAACCCTGAGAAATATTTTGACTTCAAAACAAAAAAAAACAAAAAAAAACAAAAGAATTTGGCCTGACCCTTAAAAAGTTCGTCCTGACCCCTAAAATTGTCCCCGACCCCTAAATCTCTCTAGCCCCCTAATTTTTCACTCTCCCCCAACCATGAGATATATTTTGACTTCAAGACAAAAAAAAACAATAAAATTTGGCCTGAACCCTAAAAAGTGCGTCCTGCCCCCTAAAATTTTCCCCGACCCCTAAATCTCTCCAGCTCCCTAATTTTTCACTCTCCTCCAACCATAAGAAATAATTTGACTTCAAAACAAAAAAAACAAAAAAATTTGGCCTGACCCCTTAAAAGTTCGTCCTGACCCCTAAAATTTTCCCCGACCCCTAAATCTCTCCAGCTCCCTAATTTTTCACTCTCCCCCAACCCTGAGAAATATTTTGACTTCAAAACAAAAAAAAACAAAAAAAAACAAAAAAATTAGGCCTGAGCCCTAAAAAGTTCGTCCTGACCCCTAAAATTTTCCCCGACCCCTAAATCTCTCTAGCCCCCTTATTTTTCACTCTCCCCCAACCATGAGAAATATTTTGACTTCAAAACAAAAAAAAAACAAAAAAATTTGGCCTGACCCCTAAAAAGTTCGTCCTGACCCCTAAAATTTTCCCCGACCCCTAAATCTCTCTAGCCCTCTAATTTTTAACTCTCCCCCAACCATGAGAAATATTTTGACTTCAAAACAAAAAAAAACAAAAAAATTTGGCCTGACCCCTAAAAAGTGCGTCCTGACCCCTAAAATTTTCCCCGACCCCTAAATCTCTCCAGCCCCCTAATTTTTCACTCTCCTCCAACCATGAGAAATAATTTGACTTCAAAACAAAAAAAAACAAAAAAATTTGGCCTGACCCCTAAAAAGTTCGTCCTGACCCCTAAAATTTTCCCCGACCCCTAAATCTCTCCAGCCCCCTTATTTTTCACTCTCCCCCAACCCTGAGAAATATTTTGACTTCAAAACAAAAAAAACAAAAAAAACAAAAAAATTTGGCCTGACCCTTAAAAAGTGCGTCCTGACCCCTAAAATTTTCCCCGACCCCTAAATCTCTCTAGCCCCCTAATTTTTCACTCTCCCCCAACCCTGAGAAATATTTTGACTTCAAAACAAAAAAAAACAAAAACAAAAAAAAAAATTTGGCCTGACCCCTAAAAAGTTCGTCCTGACCCCTAAAATTGTCCCCGACCCCTAAATCTCTCCAGCCCCCTAATTTTTCACTCTCCTCCAACCATGAGAAATATTTTGACTTCAAAACAAAAAAAAACAAAAAAATTTGGCCTGACCCCTAAAAAGTTCGTCCTGACCCCTAAAATTTTCCCCGACCCCTAAATCTCTCCAGCCCCCTAATTTTTCACTCTCCCCCAACCCTGAGAAATATTTTGACTTCAAAACAAAAAAAAAAAAAAAAAAAAAAGAATTTGGCCTGACCCTTAAATAGTTCGTCCTGACCCCTAAAATTGTCAACGACCCCTAAATCTCTCTAGCCCCCTAATTTTTCACTCTCCCCCAACCATGAGATATATTTTGACTTCAAGACAAAAAAAAAACAAAAAAATTTGGCCTGAACCCTAAAAAGTGCGTCCTGCCCCCTAAAATTTTCCCCGACCCCTAAATCTCTCCAGCCCCCTAATTTTTCACTCTCCTCCAACCATGAGAAATAATTTGACTTCAAAACAAAAAAAAAACAAAAAAATTGGGCCTGACCCCTAAAAAGTTCGTCCTGACCCCTAAAATTTTCCCCGACCCCTTAATCTCTCCAGCTCCCTAATTTTTCACTCTCCCCCAACCCTGAGAAATATTTTGACTTCAAAACAAAAAAAAACAAAAAAAAACAAAAAAATTAGGCCTGACCCCTAAAAAGTTCGTCCTGACCCCTAAAATTTTCCCCGACCCCTAAATCTCTCTAGCCCCCTTATTTTTCACTCTCCCCCAACCATGAGAAATATTTTGACTTCAAAACAAAAAAAAATCAAAAAAATTTGGCCTGACCCCTAAAAAGTTCGTCCTGCCCCCTAAAATTTTCCCCGACCCCTAAATCTCTCCAGCTCCCTAATTTTTCACTCTCCTCCAACCATAAGAAATAATTTGACTTCAAAACAAAAAAAACAAAAAAATTTGGCCTGACCCCTTAAAAGTTCGTCCTGACCCCTAAAATTTTCCCCGACCCCTAAATCTCTCCAGCTCCCTAATTTTTCACTCTCCCCCAACCCTGAGAAATATTTTGACTTCAAAACAAAAAAAAACAAAAAAAAACAAAAAAATTAGGCCTGAGCCCTAAAAAGTTCGTCCTGACCCCTAAAATTTTCCCCGACCCCTAAATCTCTCTAGCCCCCTTATTTTTCACTCTCCCCCAACCATGAGAAATATTTTGACTTCAAAACAAAAAAAAAACAAAAAAATTTGGCCTGACCCCTAAAAAGTTCGTCCTGACCCCTAAAATTTTCCCCGACCCCTAAATCTCTCTAGCCCTCTAATTTTTAACTCTCCCCCAACCATGAGAAATATTTTGACTTCAAAACAAAAAAAAACAAAAAAATTTGGCCTGACCCCTAAAAAGTGCGTCCTGACCCCTAAAATTTTCCCCGACCCCTAAATCTCTCCAGCCCCCTAATTTTTCACTCTCCTCCAACCATGAGAAATAATTTGACTTCAAAACAAAAAAAAACAAAAAAATTTGGCCTGACCCCTAAAAAGTTCGTCCTGACCCCTAAAATTTTCCCCGACCCCTAAATCTCTCCAGCCCCCTTATTTTTCACTCTCCCCCAACCCTGAGAAATATTTTGACTTCAAAACAAAAAAAACAAAAAAAACAAAAAAATTTGGCCTGACCCTTAAAAAGTGCGTCCTGACCCCTAAAATTTTCCCCGACCCCTAAATCTCTCTAGCCCCCTAATTTTTCACTCTCCCCCAACCCTGAGAAATATTTTGACTTCAAAACAAAAAAAAACAAAAACAAAAAAAAAAATTTGGCCTGACCCCTAAAAAGTTCGTCCTGACCCCTAAAATTGTCCCCGACCCCTAAATCTCTCCAGCCCCCTAATTTTTCACTCTCCTCCAACCATGAGAAATATTTTGACTTCAAAACAAAAAAAAACAAAAAAATTTGGCCTGACCCCTAAAAAGTTCGTCCTGACCCCTAAAATTTTCCCCGACCCCTAAATCTCTCCAGCCCCCTAATTTTTCACTCTCCCCCAACCCTGAGAAATATTTTGACTTCAAAACAAAAAAAAAAAAAAAAAAAAAAAGAATTTGGCCTGACCCTTAAATAGTTCGTCCTGACCCCTAAAATTGTCAACGACCCCTAAATCTCTCTAGCCCCCTAATTTTTCACTCTCCCCCAACCATGAGATATATTTTGACTTCAAGACAAAAAAAAAACAAAAAAATTTGGCCTGAACCCTAAAAAGTGCGTCCTGCCCCCTAAAATTTTCCCCGACCCCTAAATCTCTCCAGCCCCCTAATTTTTCACTCTCCTCCAACCATGAGAAATAATTTGACTTCAAAACAAAAAAAAAACAAAAAAATTGGGCCTGACCCCTAAAAAGTTCGTCCTGACCCCTAAAATTTTCCCCGACCCCTTAATCTCTCCAGCTCCCTAATTTTTCACTCTCCCCCAACCCTGAGAAATATTTTGACTTCAAAACAAAAAAAAACAAAAAAAAACAAAAAAATTAGGCCTGACCCCTAAAAAGTTCGTCCTGACCCCTAAAATTTTCCCCGACCCCTAAATCTCTCTAGCCCCCTTATTTTTCACTCTCCCCCAACCATGAGAAATATTTTGACTTCAAAACAAAAAAAAATCAAAAAAATTTGGCCTGACCCCTAAAAAGTTCGTCCTGACCCCTAAAATTTTCCCCGACCCCTAAATCTCTCCAGCCCCCTAATTTTTCTTTCTCCTCCAACCATGAGATATATTTTGACTTCAAAACAAAAAAAAACAAAAAAATTTGGCCTGACCCCTAAAAAGTTCGTCCTGACCCCTAAAATTTTCCCCGACCCCTAAATCTCTCCAGCCCCCTAATTTTTGACACTCCTCCAACCCTGAGAAATATTTTGACTTCAAAACAAAAAAAAACAAAAAAATTTGGCCTGACCCCTAAAAAGTTCGTCCTGACCCCTAAAATTTTCCCCGACCCCTAAATCTCTCCAGCCCCTTAATTTTTCACTCTCCCCCAACCCTGAGAAATATTTTGACTTCAAAATAAAAAAAAACAAAAAAAAACAAAAAAATTTGGCCTGACCCCTAAAAAGTTCGTCCTGACCCCTAAAATTTTCCCCGACCCCTAAATCTCTCCAGCCCCCTAATTTTTCACTCTCCCCCAACCCTGAGAAATATTTTGACTTCAAAACAAAAAAAAACAAAAAAACAAAAAAAAATTTGGCCTGACCCTAAATAGTTCGTCCTGACCCCTAAAATTGTCCCCGACCCCTAAATCTCTCTAGCCCCCTAATTTTTCACTCTCCCCCAACCATGAGATATATTTTGACTTCAAGACAAAAAAAAAACAAAAAAATTTGGCCTGACCCCTAAAAAGTTCGTCCTGACCCCTAAAATTTTCCCCGACCCCTAAATCTCTCCAGCTCCCTAATTTTTCACTCTCCCCCAACCCTGAGAAATATTTTGACTTCAAAACAAAAAAAAAAAAAAAAAAAAAAAAAATTAGGCCTGACCCCTAAAAAGTTCGTCCTGACCCCTAAAATTTTCCCCGACCCCTAAATCTCTCTAGCCCCCTTATTTTTCACTCTCCCCCAACCATGAGAAATAATTTGACTTCAAAACAAAAAAAAACAAAAAAATTTGGCCTGACCCCTAAAAAGTTCGTCCTGACCCCTAAAATTGTCCCCGACCCCTAAATCTCTCCAGACCCCTTATTTTTAACTCTCCCCCAAACCTGAGAAATATTTTGACTTCAAAACAAAAAAAAACAAAAAAATTTGGCCTGACCCTTAAAAAGTTCGTCCTGACCCCTAAAATTTTCCCCGACCCCTAAATCTCTCTAGCCCCCTAATTTTTCACTCTCCCCCAACCCTGAGAAATATTTTGACTTCAAAACAAAAAAAAAACAAAAACAAAAAAAAAAATTTTGCCTGACCCCTAAAAAGTTCGTCCTGACCCTTAAAATTGTCCCCGACCCCTAAATCTCTCCAGCCCCCTAATTTTTCACTCTCCTCCCACCATTAGAAATATTTTGACTTCAAAACAAAAAAAAACAAAAAAATTTGGCCGGACCCCTAAAAAGTTCGTCCTGACCCCTAAAATTTTCCCCGACCCCTAAATCTCACCAGCCCCCTAATTTTTCACTCTCCCCCAACCCTGAGAAATATTTTGACTTCAAAACAAAAATAAAAAAAAAAAAAAAAAAATTTGGCCTGACCCCTAAAAAGTTCGTCCTGACCCCTAAAATTTTCCCCGACCCCTAAATCTCTCCAGCCCCCTAATTTTTCACTCTCCCCCAACCATGAGATATATTTTGACTTCAAAACAAAAAAAAACGAAAAAATTTGGTCTGACCCCTAAAAAGTTCGTCCTGACCCCTAAAATTTTCCCCGACCCCTAAATCTCTCCAACCCCCTAATATTTCACTCTCCCCCAACCCTGAGAAATATTTTGGCTTCAAAAAAAAAAAAAAAAAAAAAAAAAAAAAAATTTGGCCTGACCCCTAAAAAGTTCGTCCTGACCCCTAAAATTTTCCCCGACCCCTAAATCTCTCCAGCCCCCTATTTTTTCACTCTCCCCCAACCATGAGATATATTTTGACTTCAAAACAAAAAAAAACCAAAAAAAACAAAAAAATTTGGCCTGACCCCTAAAAAGTTCGTCTTGACCCCTAAAATTTTCCCCGACCCCTAAATCTCTCCAGCCCCCTAATTTTTCACTCTCTTACAACCATTAGATATATTTTGACTTCAAAACAAAAAAAAACAACAAAATTTGGCTTGACCCCTAAAAAGTTCGTCCTGACCCCTAAAATTTTCCCCGACCCCTTAATCTCTCCAGCCCCCTAATTTTTCACTCTCCCCCAACCATGAGATATATTTTTACTTCGAAACAAAAAAAAACAAAAAAATTTGGCCGGACCCCTAAAAAATTTGGCCTGACCCCTAAAATTTTCCCCTACCCCCTAATCTCTCCAGCCCCCCCCCCCCCATTTTTTTTTTCATTGTCCCACAACCCTGAGAATTATTTTAAGTTCAAAAAAAGAAGAAAAAAAATTTGACCGGACCCCTAAAAAATTTGGCATGACCCCTAAAAATAATCTCTTTATTATAGATACAAATAAATGCACATTGGCCTTTATTATAGATGCAAATAAATGCACATTGGTCTTTATTATAGATACAAATAAATGCACATTGGTCTTTATTATAGATGCAAATAAATGCACATTGGTCTTTATTATAGATACAAATAAATGCACACTGGCCTTTATTATAGACTAGCGGGGCTACCCGGCGTTGCTCGGGGTCATAAAAACATATAATTGAAGAGAAATCGCGTGTGTAACATCTTTATATTCAAACTTCTATTTCCCCCCTCCTCTATAGCCGTCTCTTTATCTTTCTACCTTTCTCTTCCCTGGTCGCCCCATTTCACAGCTACTTTCTCATTTTGCCTTTTGCGAAAGCTGCTTCTTACCCACCATTTCTCCTACGTTTTCCAGGGCAATAGTATGACATATTTCTATAAAAAGTACCACCTCTATCTACGTTTACTATATAGGTACTTATCTCTGCTCTGGTATTCATACTATATACGTATGTATCGCCACAATGGTGCGCAGACTATATACGTACCTACTGTCGCCCCAGTGCACATACTATATACATACTTATTGCCGCCCCGGTGCATATACTATAAAAGTACCTATTGCCGCCCCGGTATGCATGCTATATACGTACCTATCGCTGCTTCAGTGTGAATGATACATACGTACCTATCGCAGCCCAAGTGCGAATGCGAAATACGCATCTATCACCGGCCCAGTGCGAATACTATACCACAGAAGCCTCGTGGTCCTATACCGCAGAAGCACCCCACCCCTGGTTGCTATACCGCAGAAGCATCGTGATTCTATACTGCAGAAGCACCCCCCTGGGTGCAATACCACAGAAGCACCCCCCTGGGTGCCATACTGCAGAAGCACCCCCAGGGTGCCATACTCCAGAAGCAGCCTCCTGGTTGCCATACCGCAGAAGCCTCAGGTTCCTATTCTGCAAAAACACCCCCCGAGTGCCATACAAACAGAAGCACCCCCTCCCCCCCGTTGCTATACCAGAGAACCCCCCCCCCCTCCCCCGGTTGCTACACTGCAGAAGCCTCGTGGTCCTATACTGAGGAAGCACCCCCACCAGGTGCTATACCGCAGAAGCCTCGTGGTCCTATACCGCAGAAGCACCCTACCCTTAGCTGCTATACCGCAGAAGCTTCAAGTTCCTATACTGCAGAAGCAACCCCCCGGGTGCTATACCATAGAAGCACCCCCCTATACCGCAGAAGAACCCCCTGAGTGACATACCGCTGAAGCCTCCGACTCCTATACCGCAGAAGCACCACCCTCCGGTTGCTATACCACAGAAGTACCCACCAGTTGCTATACTGCAAGAGCAACTCCCCCCCCGCGGTTTCTATACCGCAGAAGCACCCCCCAGGTGCCATACCGCAGAAGCACACCCTGGGTGCCATACCGCAAATACCTCAGGTTCCTATACTGCAGAAACACCCCCCCCTGTTTCTATACCGCAGAAGCACCCTCCCCCGCCTGCCATACTGCAGAAGCCTCAAGTTCCTATACCGCAGAAGCACTCCTCTGGTCCCCTACCGCAGAAGCCGCAGGTTCCTATACCGCAGAAGCACTCCCCAGGTTCAATACCGCAGAAGCTACTACTTACTGCCCCCCTCTCCTTTTCATCTGCAAAATAGTCAAAAAGGGAACGAAGATGGTGTTAAAATATTTTCGAAACCTATCACTACAGTAGCTCTATCTACGATATTGAGCACTTTTCTCCCAGACAACGCCGAGTACTTTGAAAATCAAGGAAGCCTCCTGAGCACTACTGAAATTACTTAGGTAATCTCCGTCCTTTTCATCTGCAAAATAGTCCAAAGGGAAACGAAGATGGTGTTAAAATATTTTCAAAACATATCACTACAGTAGCTCTATCTAGGATATTGAGCACTTTTCTCCCGGACAACGTCAAATACTTTGAAAATCAAGGAGGCCTCCTGAGCACTACTGAAATCACTTAGGAATCCTCCCTTCTTTTTTATCTGCAAAATAGTCCAAAGAGTAACGAAGATGGTGTTAAAATATTTACCAAACCTATCACTACAGTAGTTCTATCTAGGATATTCAGCACTTTTCTCCCGGACAACGCCGAGTAATTTAAAAATCAAGGGGCCTCCTGAGCACTACTGAAATTACTCTTATCGATTTCCCCTATCCTTTTCAGCGTTAATGCTGTTAAAATATTATCCAAACCTATCACTACAGTAGCTCTATCTAGGACATTGAGCAATTTTATCCCGGACAATGTAGAGTACTTTGACAATTAAGAAAGCCTCCTGAGCACTACTAAAATCACTTAGGTATCCTCCCTCTTTTTCATCTGCAAAATAACCAAAGGGGAACGAAGATGGCGTTAAAATATTTTCCAAACCTATCACTACAGTAGCTCTATCTAGGATATTGAGCACTTTTCTCATGGACAACGCCGAGAAGCGTCGTGATTCTATACCGCAGAAGCACCCGCCCTAAGTGCCATACAGCAGAAGCACCCCCCGGGTGCCATACCACCTCATGGTTCCCTATTGCAGAACCACCCTCCGGTTGATATACCACAGAAGTAGCCCCCTGGTTGCTATATTGCAGAAGCACCCCCCTGGTTTCTATAACACAGAAGCACCCCTCGGTTGCCATACTGCAGAAGCACCCCCCGGGTGCCATAGAGCAGAAACCCGAGGTTCCTATATCGCAAAGCACCCCCTGGTTTATATAACGCAATAGCACCCCTGATGCCATACCGCAGAAGCCTCAAGCTTCTATCCCGCAGAAGCACTCCCCTGGTGCCATACTGCCGAAGCCTCAGGTTCCTATACCGCAGAAGAACTCCCCGAGTGCAATACCGCAGAAGTCACTCTTACTGACCCCCTCTCCTTTTCATCTGCAAAATAGATTCTGTTAAAATATTATCCAAACCTATCACTACAGTAGCTCTATCTAGGACATTGAGCAATTTTCTTCCAAACAACGCTGAGTAATTTGAAAATCAAGGAGGCCTCCTGAGCACTACTGAAATCACTCTTATGGATTCCCCCATCCTTTTCAGCGTAGATGCTGTTAAAATATTATCCAAACCTATCACTACAGTAGCTCTATCTAAGACATTGAGCAATTTTCTCCCGGACAACGCCGAGTACTTTTAAAATCAAAGAGGCCTCCTGAGCACTACTGAATTCCTTTAGGTATCCTGTCTCCTTCTGATCTGCCAAATAGTCCAAAGTCGAACGAAGATGGCGTTAAAATATTTTCCAAACCTATCACTACAGTAGCTCTATCTAGGACATTGAGCAATTTTCTCCTGGATAACGCCGCGTACTTTGCTAATCAAGGAAGCCTCCTGAGCACTACTGAAATCACTTAGGTATCCTCCCTCCTTTTCATCTGCCAAATAGTCCAAAGGGGAATGAAGATGGCATTTAAAAAATTTTCAAAACCTATCACTACAGTAGCTCTATTATGGATATTGAGCACTTTTCTTCCGGACAACGCCGAGTACTTTGAAAATCAAGGAAGCCTCCTGAGCACTACTGAAATCACTCTTATCGATGATCCCATCCTTTTCAGCGTAGATGCTTTTAAAATATTATCCAAACCTGTCACTACAGTAGCTCTATCTAGGACATTGAGCAATTTTCTCCCGGACAACGCCGAGTTCTTTGAAAATCAAAGAGGCCTCCTGAGCACTACTGAAATTACATCGATTTCCCCATCCTTTTCAGCGTAGATGCTGTTAAAATATCATCAAAACTTATCACTACAGTAACTCTATCTATGACATTGAGCACTTTTCTCCCGGACAACGCCAAGTAATTTGAAAAAAAAGAAGGCCTCCTGAGCACTACTTAAATTACTTAGGTATCCTTCCTCCTTTTCATCTGCAAAATAGTTCAAAGGGGATCGAAGATGGCGTTAAAATATTTTCTAAACCTATCACTACAGTAGCTCTATCTAGGATATTGAGCACTTTTCTCCAGCACAACGCCGAGTACTTTGAAAATCAAGGAGGCCTCCTGAGCACTACTGAAATCACTCTTTTCGATTATCCCAACCATTTTCAGCGTAGATGCTGTTAAAATATTTTCCAAACCTATCACTACAGTAGCTCTATTATAGATATTGAGCACTTTTCTCCCGGACAACGCCGAATACTTTAAAAATCAAGGAGGCCTCCTGAGCACTACGTAAATTACTTAGGTATCCTCCCTCCTTTTCATCTGCAAAATAGTCCAAAGGCGATCGAAGATGGCGTTAAAATATTTTCCAAACCTATCACTACAGTAGCTCTATCTAGGATATTGAGCACTTTTCTCCCAGACAACGCCGAGTACTTTGAAAATCAAGGAGGCCTCCTGAGCACTACTGAAATTACTTAGGTATCGTCCCTCCTTTTTATCTGCAAAATAGTCCAAAGGGTAACGAAGATTGCGTTAAAATATTTTCCAAACCTATCACTACAGTAGCTCTATCTAGGATATTGAGCACTTTTCTCCTGGACAACGCCGAGTACCTTGAAAATCAAGGAGGCCTCCTGAGCACTAATGAAATTACTTAGGTATCCTCCCTCCTTTTTATCTGCAAAATAGTCCAAAGAGTAACGAAGATGGCGTTAAAATATTTTCCAAACCTATCACTACAGTAGCTCTATCTAGGATATTGAGCCCTTTTCTCCCGGACAACGCCGAGTACATGAAAATCAAGGAGGCTTTCTGAGCACTACTGAAATTACTTAGGTATCCTCCCTCCTTTTCATCTGCAAAATAGTCCAAAGGGGAACGAAGATGGCGTTAAAATATTTTCCAAACCTATCACTACAGTAGCTCTATCTAGGATATTGAGCACTTTTCTCCCGGACAACGCCGAGTACTTTGAAAATCAAGGAGGCCTCATGAGCACTACTGAAATTACTTAGGTATCCTCCCTCCTTTTCATCTGCAAAATAGTCCAAAGGGGAACGAAGATGGCGTTAAAATATTTTCCAAACCTATCACTACAGTAGCTCTATCTAGGATATTGAGCACTTTTCTCCCGGACAACGCTGAGTACTTTAAAAATCAAGGAGGCCTCATGAGCACTACTGAAATTACTTAGGTATCCTCCCTCCTTTTCATCTGCAAAATAGTCCAAATAGGAACGAAGATGGCGTTAAAATATTTTCCAAACCTATCACTACAGTAGCTCTATCTAGGATATCGAGCGCTTTTCTCCCGGACAACGCCGAATAATTTGAAAATCAAGGAGGCCTCCTGAGCACTACGTAAATTACTTAGGTATCCTCCCTCCTTTTCATCTGCAAAATAGTCCAAAGGGGAACGAAGATGGCGTTAAAATATTTTCCAAACCTATCACTACAGTAGCTCTATCTAGGATATTGAGCACTTTTCTCCCGGACAACGCCGAGTACTTTGAAAATCAAGGAGGCCTCCTGAGCACTACTGAAATTACTTAGGTATCCTCCCTCCTTTTCATCTGCAAAATAGTCCAAAGGGGAACGAAGATGGCGTTAAAATATTTTCCAAACCTATCACTACAGTAGCTCTATCTAGGATATTGAGCACTTTTCTCCCGGACAACGCCGAGTACTTTGAAAATCAAGGAGGCCTCCTGAGCACTACTGAAATTACTTAGGTATCCTCCCTCCTTTTCATCTGCAAAATAGTCCAAAGGGGAACGAAGATGGCGTTAAAATATTTTCCAAACCTATCACTATAGTAGCTCTATCTAGGATATTGAGCACTTTTCTCCCGGACAACGCCGAGTACTTTGAAAATCAAGGAGGCCCTCTGAGCACTACTGAAATTACTTAGGTATCCTCCCTGCTTTTCATCTGCAAAATAGTCCAAATAGGAACGAAGATGGCGTTAAAATATTTTCCAAACCTATCACTACAGTAGCTCTATCAAGGATATTGAGCGCTTTTCTCCCGGACAACGCCGAATACTTTGAAAATCAAGGAGGCCTCCTGAGCACTACGTAAATTACTTAGGTATCCTCCCTCCTTTTCATCTGCAAAATAGTCCAAAGGGGATCGAAGATGGCGTCAAAATATTTTCCAAACCTATCACTACAGTAGCTCTATCTAGGATATTGAGCACTTTTCTCCCAGACAACGCCGAGTACTTTGAAAATCAAGGAGGCCTCCTGAGCACTACTGAAATTACTTAGGTATCGTCCCTCCTTTTTATCTGCAAAATAGTCCAAAGGGTAACGAAGATTGCGTTAAAATATTTTCCAAACCTATCACTACAGTAGCTCTATCTAGGATATTGAGCACTTTTCTCCTGGACAACGCCGAGTACCTTGAAAATCAAGGAGGCCTCCTGAGCACTAATGAAATTACTTAGGTATCCTCCCTCCTTTTTATCTGCAAAATAGTCCAAAGAGTAACGAAGATGGCGTTAAAATATTTTCCAAACCTATCACTACAGTAGCTCTATCTAGGATATTGAGCCCTTTTCTCCCGGACAACGCCGAGTACATGAAAATCAAGGAGGTTTTCTGAGCACTACTGAAATTACTTAGGTATCCTCCCTCCTTTTCATCTGCAAAATAGTCCAAAGGGGAACGAAGATGGCGTTAAAATATTTTCCAAACCTATCACTACAGTAGCTCTATCTAGGATATTGAGCACTTTTCTCCCGGACAACGCCGAGTACTTTGAAAATCAAGGAGGCCTCATGAGCACTACTGAAATTACTTAGGTATCCTTCCGTCCTTTTCATCTGCAAAATAGTCCAAAGAGGAACGAAGATGGCGTTAAAATATTTTCCAAACCTATCACTACAGTAGCTCTATCTAGGATATTGAGCACTTTTCTCCCGGACAACGCTGAGTACTTTCAAAATCAAGGAGGCCTCATAGCACTACTGAAATTACTTAGGTATCCTCCCTCCTTTTCATCTGCAAAATAGTCCAAATAGGAACGAAGATGGCGTTAAAATATTTTCCAAACCTATCACTACAGTAGCTCTATCTAGGATATCGAGCGCTTTTCTCCCGGACAACGCCGAATGATTTGAAAATCAAGGAGGCCTCCTGAGCACTACGTAAATTACTTAGGTATCCTCCCTCCTTTTCATCTGCAAAATAGTCCAAAGGGGATCGAAGATGGCGTTAAAATATTTTCCAAACCTATCACTACAGTAGCTCTATCTAGGATATTGAGCACTTTTCTCCCGGACAACGCCGAGTACTTTGAAAATCAAGGAGGCCTTCTGAGCACTACTGAAATTACTTAGGTATCCTCCCTCCTTTTCATCTGCAAAATAGTCCAAAGGGGAACGAAGATGGCGTTAAAATATTTTCAAAACCTATCACTACAGTAGCTCTATCTAGGATATTGAGCACTTTTCTCCCGGACAACGCCGAGTACTTTGAAAATCAAGGAGGCCTCCTGAGCACTACTGAAATTACTTAGGTATCCTCCCTCCTTTTCATCTGCAAAATAGTCCAAAGGGGATCGAAGATGGCGTTAAAATATTTTCCAAACCTATCACTACAGTAGCTCTATCTAGGATATTGAGCACTTTTCTCCCGGACAACGCCGAGTACTTTGAAAATCAAGGAGGCCTCCTGAGCACTACTGAAATTACTTAGGTATCCTCCCTCCTTTTCATCTGCAAAATAGTCCAAAGGGGAACGAAGATGGCGTTAAAATATTTTCCAAACCTATCACTACAGTAGCTCTATCTAGGATATTGAGCACTTTTCTCCCGGACAACGCCGAGTACTTTGAAAATCAAAGAGGCCTCCTGAGCACTACTGAAATTACTTAGGTATCCTCCCTCCTTTTCATCTGCAAAATAGTCCAAAGGGGAACGAAGATGGCGTTAAAATATTTTCCAAACCTATCACTACAGTAGCTCTATCTAGGATATTGAGCACTTTTCTCCCGGACAACGCCGAGTACTTTGAAAATCAAGGAGGCCTCCTGAGCACTACTGAAATTACTTAGGTATCCTCCCTCCTTTTCATCTGCAAAATAGTCCAAAGGGGAACGAAGATGGCGTTAAAATATTTTCCAAACCTATCACTACAGTAGCTCTATCTAGGATATTGAGCACTTTTCTCCCGGACAACGCCGAGTACTTTGAAAATCAAGGAGGCCTCCTGAGCACTACTGAAATTACTTAGGTATCCTCCCTCCTTTTCATCTGCAAAATAGTCCAAAGGGGAACGAAGATGGCGTTAAAATATTTTCCAAACCTATCACTACAGTAGCTCTATCTAGGATATTGAGCACTTTTCTCCCGGACAACGCCGAGTACCTTGAAAATCAAGGAGGCCTCCTGAGCACTACTGAAATTACTTAGGTATCCTCCCTCCTTTTCATCTGCAAAATAGTCCAAAGGGGAACGAAGATGGCGTTAAAATATTTTCCAAACCTATCACTACAGTAGCTCTATCTAGGATATTGAGCACTTTTCTCCCGGACAACGCCGAGTACTTTGAAAATCAAGGAGGCCTCTTGAGCACTACTGAAATTACTTAGGTATCCTCCCTCCTTTTCATCTGCAAAATAGTCCAAAGGGGAACGAAGATGGCGTTAAAATATTTTCCAAACCTATCACTACAGTAGCTCTATCTAGGATATTGAGCACTTTTCTCCCGGACAACGCCGAGTACTTTGAAAATCAAGGAGGCCTCCTGAGCACTACTGAAATTACTTAGGTATCCTCCCTCCTTTTCATCTGCAAAATAGTCCAAAGGGGAACGAAGATGGCGTTAAAATATTTTCCAAACCTATCACTACAGTAGCTCTATCTAGGATATTGAGCACTTTTCTCCCGGACAACGCCGAGTACCTTGAAAATCAAGGAGGCCTCCTGAGCACTACCGAAATTACTTAGGTATCCTCCCTCCTTTTCATCTGCAAAATAGTCCAAAGGGGAACGAAGATGGCGTTAAAATATTTTCCAAACCTATCACTACAGTAGCTCTATCTAGGATATTGAGCACTTTTCTCCCGGACAACGCCGAGTACTTTGAAAATCAAGGAGGCCTCTTGAGCACTACTGAAATTACTTAGGTATCCTCCCTCCTTTTCATCTGCAAAATAGTCCAAAGGGAACGAAGATGGCGTTAAAATATTTTCCAAACCTATCACTACAGTAGCTCTATCTAGGATATTGAGCGCTTTTCTCCCGGACAACGCCGAGTACTTTGAAAACCAAGGAGGCCTCCTGAGCACTACTGAAATTACTTAGGTATCCTCGCTCCTTTTCATCTGCAAAATAGTCCAAAGGGAACGAAGATGGCGTTAAAATATTTTCCAAACCTATCACTACAGTAGCTCTATCTAGGATATTGAGCGCTTTTCTCCCGGACAACGCCGAGTACTTTGAAAACCAAGTAGGCCTCCTGAGCACTACTGAAATTACTTAGGTATCCTCCCTCCTTTTCATCTGCAAAATAGTCCAAAGGGGATCGAAGATGGCGTTAAAATATTTTCCAAACCTATCACTACAGTAGCTCTATCTAGGATATTGAGCACTTTTCTCCCGGACAACGCCGAGTACTTTGAAAATCAAGGAGGCCTCCTGAGCACTACTGAAATCAATTAGGTATCCTCGCTATTCTTTAGTTATCCTCTAACAAATAAATTCAAGTTGGCCTTGTAAAGCTAGCGCCCGTAAAGGTTAGCACTCTGGCCATTCAAAATTGCCTGGGCCGCCCCGTCGGGATTCCCCCGGTAGAGGCGCCTCAGTAAGCAATAAACTTACTCCTCCCCAAAGAGGGGAGGCAAAGCCTGGGAGTGTGGACCTCTTAGAACTGCACAGGACAGACCCATAGACCGGCGGAATGAAGCCCCGAAGGCCAAGACGATACCAGTCTATGGAGTGCAGTATCCATCGGAACAGATACTACACCTTGATCTTAGCAGCCAACAGAAGTGAATTAATGTAATTTTCGGTTAAAAAAAAATGGCGTCTAAAAGCTATGTTGAATTAGAGAAAAACGGCCTGGGGAAGTCTAAAATTATTTGTTGATATTCAAAATTGATGTAATAAGTTGTTAAATAGTATTATACAATGTTTGTTGAAAGAAAATCATAGTTATTATTACTTGTTAATTTATTAATGTAATTTAAACAGTGTATAGTGGATAGACCGCTGTACTGTGGTAGATTCGTTATAAATACTGATAGAAATCGTGCCCAAAATTTTAATTTCGGATGCTTTCCTGGCCTTTTGGCTAAGATCAAAGTGTAGTATCTGTTCTCGGCATTTTTTGCCTTGAGATCAAGTGTATTATTTAATCCTATCCAGTAGGTGTCGGTTTTACACTGTCGAATCAAAAATCAGATTATCATTTTTTTTTTTTAATCCCTTTTCCTTTTGGGGATTTCTTCTCCCCTAAAGTACAGGCTGAGGTCGTGATCTCACCGACGATTACTCATACTCCCCCCCCCTCCCCTGAATTTCACCTGAGGCGTTCACACCTGCGAATGCTGGAACTCCACCTCCTCAAGTTTCGCCTGAGGCCCCACTGGCGAATACCGATTTCCCCCCCGATTCGGCCTGAGGCGCTCATACCGGCGAATGCCGACACACCCCCTCCCCAGATTTGGCCTGAGGCGCTCCCCCTCCCCAGATTTGGCCTGAGGCGCTCATACCGGCGAATGCCGACATTCCCCCTCCCCAGATTTAGCCTGGCGCCCCACCGGCGAATACCGATACTCTCCTCTCCCCCAAATTTGGCCTGAGGCGCTCACACCGGCGAATGCCGACACCCCCCCCCCCCCTCCCCAGATTTGGCCTGAGGCGCTCCCCCTTCCCAGATTTGGCCTGAGGCGCTCATACCGGCGAATGCCGACATTCCCCCTCCCCAGATTTAGCCTGGCGCCCCCCAAATTTGGCCTGAGGCGCTCACACCGGCGAATGTCGACACTCCCCCTCCCCAAATTTGGCCTGGGGCGCTCATACCGGCGAATACCGACATTCCCCCTCCCCAGATTTGGCCTGAGGCGCCCCACCGCCGAATGCCGACACTCCCTCTCCCCAGATTTGGCCTGTGGCGCTCACATCGTTGAATGCCGACATTCCCCCTCCCCCCCTATTTGGCCTGAAAGGAGGAGGTAATGCCTGGAAGTATTATATCAGGATAACAGAACGGCCATAGTGAGGAAGGGAGGGGGGAAGGAATATTAGCGTCTATTAATAATTAAGAAAGAAAGTGTGGGAGTGAGAGGGGAAGAAGAAAGAAAGAAAAAAATGGTTGTAGTGTGAGTGAATTTCTACCCGCCACTCCCTTACTCTGACGTCATATCTAGTTTATCGTGACTTTGCATTATTTTTCTTCTCAAATTAGTATAAATAACGTTGAAAAGTGGAGTTAAAAGCCACCCCCCATTGGAGAAAAGTGCTCAGTCGACCCCGGCAGAGTCAATTTTTTTTTTCCGGTTCCGAGATATTACACGCGTCTGGGCTGGCCGGTCGGAATGATGTCACCCGTGTGACCGTGTGTTGGGTACTTTCGGAGGAGAAGCTTTACATACATACATACATACATACATACATACATACATACATACATACATACATACATACATCCATACAGACAGGTGACGTTTATATAATAGATGCAAATAAATGCAAATAAATGCACATTGGTCTTTATTATAGATACAAATAAATGCACATTGGTCTTTATTATAGATGCAAATAAATGCACATTGGCCTTTATTATAGATACAAATAAATGCACATTGGTCTTTATTATAGATACAAATAAATGCACATTGGTCTTTATTATAGATTTGCTTAATACCCCCCCCCCCCCCAAAGAAAAAGTTTGGCCTGAGGCGCTCACACCGGCGAATGCCGTCACCCCCCCCCCTCCCCCCATTTGGCATTAAAGGAGGAGGTAATGCCTTTCATGATAACGGAAGGGAGTGAGAGGAATATTAGCGTCTATTAAAAGGTTGTAGTGTGAGTGAATTTATTCCCGCCACTTTGCATTATTTTTCAAATTATCTGCCACTCTCTGACGTCATGATGACCTGATATAACCGGACACAATTTAGAGCAAGACCGGGTACATCCGGCAAAGGATTATGGGACAGGTGCGGATGTGATTGAGCAACCCTTGTTTCACTACACACTCTTAACGTAGGATTCCTATGTTGTTATTGATGCAACCGGACAGAAGTTATTGGATGATCTGATACAACCGGACACAATTTAGGGCAAGACCGGGTACATCCGGCAAGGGATTATGGGATGTTTACAATGACTCTGCATTTTTATCGGATTAGTACATAAATACATTAGATTATTTCGAATTTACTACATATTAACGTTGAAATTTCGTGAAAAATACGAAAAAAACTGCTACCTTTTGTCGGAAAGTGGTCCGGTTGACTGTCAGCGAGTGAATCGATTTTCGCGGTTTTTAGATATTTTACATCCGGGATTTGTGCGGTCCTGTAGATGTCAACTTTTTGACATGTCGTCGGGTAGTTTTTGAGGAGATACTGGACATACAAACAAACAAACAAACAAACAAACATACAAACAGACAACTGCCCTTTATATAAGAGACTAGCGGGGCTACCCGGCGTTGCTCGGGGTCATTAAAACATATAATTGAAGAAAAATCGTGTGTGTAACATCTTTATATACAAACTTCTATTTCTCCCCCCCCCCCTTCTCTATAGCCGTCTCTTTATCTTTCTACCTTTCTCTTCCCTGGTCGCCGCATTTCACCGCTACTTTCTAATTTTGCCTTTTGCGAAAGCTGTTCTTTCCCCACAATTTCTCCTACGTTGCCCAGGGCAATAGTATGATATATTTCTATAAAAAGTAACACCTCTATCTGCGCCTTCTATATAGGTACTTATCTCCACCCCGGTGTTCATGCTATATACGTATCTATCATCACCCCGGTGCGCTTACTATATACGTACCTATCGCCGCCCCAGTGCACATACTATATACGTACTTATCGCCGCCCCAGTTCAGATACTATTTAAGTACCTATCACCGCCCCGGTGCGAATCCTAAATAGTACCTATCGCCGCCCCGGTGTGCATGCTACATAAGTACCTATCGCTGCCCTAGTGGGAATAATTAATATGTACATATTGCCGCATTGGTGCGAATTTCTAAATACGTACCTATCACCACTTTGGTGCGAATGCTAAATACGTACCTATCGCTGGCCCGATGCGAATGCTAAATACGTACCTATAGCCGCCCTGGTGTGAATGCTAAATACGCACCTATAGCCGCCCCGGTGCGAATGCTAAATACGTACCTATCACCACCCTGGTGCGAATGCGAAATACATACCTTTCGCCGTTCTGGTGCACGTGCTATATACGTACCTATTGCCGCCCCGGTGCACGTGCTATATATGTACTGATCGCCGCCCCGGTGCGCATGCTATGTACGTACTTATTGCTGCCCATGTGTACATGCTATATACGTAGCTATCGCCACCCCTGAATTCTGAATACGTACCTATCGCCGCTCCTGTGTGAATTCTAAATACGTACCTATCACCGCCCCGGTGCGGAAGCTAAATACGTACATATCACTACCCCGATGCGAATGCTAAATACATACCTATCGCCGCCCCGGTGCGAATGCTAAATACATACCTGTCGCCGCCCCGGTGCGAATGCTAAATACATACCTATCGCCGCCCCGGTGCGAATGCTAAATACATACCTATCGCCGCCCCGGTGTGAATGCTAAATACATACCTATCGCCGCCCCGGTGTGAATGCTAAATACATACCTATCGCCGCCCCGGTGTGAATGCTAAATACGTACCTTTCGCCGCCCCGGTGCGCGTGCTATATACGTACCTATCGCTGCCCCGGTGCGCGTGCTATATATGAACCGATCGCTGCCCCAGTGCGCATGCATAATACATACCTATCACGTACTTATTGCCGCCCATATGCACATGCTATATACGTACCTATCGCCACCGCTGAATGCTAAATAAGTACCTATCTCCGCCCAGGGATGAATGCTAAATACGTACATATTGCCGCCCAGGTGTTCATACACCATATGTACCTATCACTGCCCCAGTGCGAATACTAAATATGTACATATCGCCACTCCGGTGCGATTGCTGAATACATACCTATCGCAACCCCGGTGCGAATGCTAAATACGTAGCTATAGCCACCCCTATGCACTACTATATAGTACCTATTGCCACCCCGGTACACATACTATATATAAACCGGTGTGCATACTATATTCGTACCTATCGCGGCTCTGGTGCGCATACTACATACTTACCTATCTCTGCAAGGGTACACATACTATATATGTACCAATCTCCAGCCCAGTTCGCATACGTAAGAACTTATATTTATTCGGCCCTGTCGTGTTAGAAAAACAAAATAGTGTTCATTTATGTATTGTCACTATCATAAATATAAATATTTTTAGTTACAAACAGAAAAAAATACATTTGTTTGCCTCCCCACAGGAAAATTTTTTTTCTATCCTCCCACATACTTAGAAATATTTTTAATTTAAAGGAAAAAAAAAAGAAAAATGTTTGACCCCTTACACCCCAAAAATTTTATGTTCCCCCCATACATAGAAATATTTTTATTTTAAAAAAGAAAAAAAAAAAAATTTTTTAGCCCCCTCCCCCGAAAATTTTTTTTTTTCATTCTCCCCCATACACATAAATATTTTCAATGAAAAAGATAAAAGACAAAATAAATGTTTTGCCTCCCCCCCAATTTTTTTTATACTCCCGATGCGCATGCTATATACGTATTTATTGCCGCCCATGTGCACATGCTATATACTTCCTATCGCCACCGCTGAATGCTAAATACGTACCTATTGCTGTCGCGGTGCGAATGCTAAATAGGTTTTAAGCGTAGATGCTCTTAAAATATTATCCAAACCTATCACTACAGTAGCTCTATCTAGGACATTGAACAATTTTCTCCCGGACAACGCCGAGTACTTTAAAAATAAAAGAGGCCTCATGAGCACTACTGAAATAACTTAGGTATCCTCTCTCCTTCTGATCTGCCAAATAGTCCAAAGGGAAACGAAGATGGCATTAAAATATTTTCCAAACCTATCACTACAGTAGCTCTATCTAGGATATTGACCACTTTTCTGCCGGACAACGCCGAGTACTTTGAAAATCAAGGAGGCCTCCTGAGCACTACTGAAATCACTCTTATCGATTCCCCCATCCTTTTCAGCGTAGATGCTGTTAAAATATTATCCAAACCTATCACTACAGTAGCTCGATCAAGGACATTGAACACTTTTCTCCCGGACAACGCCAAATACTTTGAAAATCAAGGAGGCCTCCTGAGGACTACTGAAATCACTTAGGTATCCCTCCTTTTGATCTGATAAATAGTCCAAAGGGGAACGAAGATGGCGTTAAAATATTTTCAAAACCTATCACTACAGTAGCTCTATCTAGGATATTGACCACTTTTCTCCCGGACAACACCGAGTAATTTTTAAATCAAGGAGGCCTCATGAGCACTCCTTAAATAACTCTTATCGATTCCCCCATCCTTTTCAGCGTAGATGCTGTTAAAATATTATCCTAACCTATCACTACAGTAGCTCTATCTAGGACATTCAGCAATTTTCTCCCGGACAACGCCGAGTACTTTGAAAATCAAGGAGGCCTCCTGAGCACTACTGAAATCACTTAGGTATCCTCTCTCCTTCTGATCTGCCAAATAGTCCAAAGGGGAACGAAGATGGCATTAAAATATTTTCCAAACCTATCACTACAGTAGCTCTATCTAGGATATTGAGCACTTTTCTCCCGGACAACGCCGAGTACTTTGATAATCAAAGACGCCTCCTGAGAACTACTGTAATAACTTATATCGATTCCCCATCCTTTTCAGCGTAGATGCTGTTAAAATATTATCCAAACCTATCACTACAGTAGCTCTATCTAGGACATTGAGCAATTTTCTCCCGGACAACGCTGAGTACTTTGAAAATCAAAGAAGCCTCCTGAGGACTACTGAAATCACTTAAGGATCCTCTCTCCTTCTGATCTGCCAAATAGTCCAAAGGGGAACGAAGATGGCGTTAAAATATTTTCAAAACCTATCACTACAGTATCTCTATTAAGGACATTCAGCACTTTTCTCCCGGACAACGCTCAGTATTTGAAAATCAAAGACGCCTCCTGAGCACTACTGAAATAACTCTTATCGATTCCCCCATCCTTTTCAGCGTAGATGCTGTTAAAATATTATCCAAACCTATCACTACAGTAGCTCTATCTAGGACATTGAGCACTTTTATCCCGGACAACGTCGAGTACTTTGATAATCAAGGAGGCCTCCTGAGGACTACTGAAATTACTTAGGTATCCTCTCTCCTTCTGATCTGCGAAATAGTCCAAAGGGGAACGAAGATAGCGTTAAAATATTTTCCAAACCTATCACTACAGTAGCTCTATCTAGGACATTGAGCGCTTTTCTCCCGGACAACGCTGAGTACTTTGATAACAAAGGAGGCCTCCTGAGGACTACTGAAATCACTTAGGTATCCCTCCTTTTGATCTGCCAAATAGTCCAAAGGGGAACGAAGATGGCTTTAAAATATTTTCCAAACCTATCACTACAGTAGCTCTATCTAGGACATTGAGCACTTTTCTCCCGGACAACGCCGAGTATTTGAAAATCAAAGAGGCCTCCTGAGCACTACTGAAATAACTCTTATCGATCCCCCCATCCTTTTCAGCGTAGATGCTGTTAAGATATTATGCAAACCTATCACTACAGTAGGTCTATCTAGGACATTGAGCACTTTTTTCCCGGACAACGCCGAGTACTTTGAAAATCAAAGAGGCCTCCTGAGCACTACTGAAATAACTCTTATCGATTCCCCCATCCTTTTCAGCGTAGATGCTGTTAAAATATTATCCAAACCTATCTCTACAGTAGCTCTATCTAGGACATTGAGCACTTTTTTCCCGGACAACGCCGAGTACTATGACCTGATATAACCGGACACAATTTAGGGCAAGACCGGGTACATCCAGCATAGGATTATTGGACAGGTGCGGATGTGATTGAGCAACCCTTGTTTCACTACACACTTATAACGTAGGATTCCTATGTTGTTATTGATTTATCCGGACAGAAGTTATTGGATGATCTGATACAACCGGGCTGAATGTCGGGCAAGATCGGGTACATCCGGCAAGGGATTATGGGATGTTTACAGTGATTCTGCATTTTTATCGGATTAGTACATAAATACATTAGATTATTTCGAATTTACTATATATTAACGTTGAAAAAGTGGTGTAAAATACGAAAAAACTGCTACCTTTTGTCGGAAAGTGGTCCGGTTGACTGTCAGCGAGTGAATCGTTTTTCCATAGACCGGCGGAATGAAGCCAAGACGATTATGGAGTGCATAATCAAAACAGATACTACACTAAACAGAATTAGAGAAAAACGGCCTAGGGAGTCTAAAATTCATTGTTGCTCATCAAAACTCATTTAAGAACTTGTTAAATAGTATTATACAATGTTTGTTCAACAAAATCATAGTTATTTATACTCGTTAATTTATTAATGTAATTTGAACAGTGTCTAGTGGATAGACCGCTGTTCAGGTGTAGATTGGTTATAAATAGTCCCGTAAATCACATTAAGTTTTTGAATTTCGGCCTTTTGGCTAAGATCAAAGTGTAGTATCTGTTCTCTCATTTTGATTTTGGTCAAATATTTTTTCTAATGTACTGATTCTCGCCCTATTCATTGGGGTGGGGGATGCAGTAACAACCCTCTTGTTTGACATTGTCAGCGGCACCCTCACCGCATGACCCACTTTTACTATCACTTCCTTCTCCCTTCGGGTTGAGATGCAACACTGACCTTCCCGTAAGCCTCGAGCGACAAGGGGGGTCAAACCCACTTTCTCTCTTCTATTAACGCTCTCCCCCTCCCTCTCTCAGTTCTATCTCCCCCTCTTGCCTGTTTTGGCGCCCTGAGAGCACGCCAAAACCGGCTCTATAGTCGACGCCGTCTCCACGCCAGTTGAAATCGTGAACTTTCAGCCCTCCCACCCACACTTCTTTCTTTTATTATTATTTTAACTGGCAGAGACATGGAAGAGATTTCATTTACCACCAAGAACGCTGAGGAGCATGACACATCTCTCAGCCCGGACCGCACCAAGACAGTTGCTCCCATAGAGGACGACTCCCCCAATGGGGGAGCCGAAAAGGACAGGGCATACTGCCCGGATCTAGACTTTCCTAAAAAGGACTCCCCATGCGGGAATGAACACCAAAAAAGGGAGGCTCCCCTGCAGGTTGACTCCCCCAATGGAGAAGTGGGACCCGCAAAGTGCACCGACAGGGCTTACCGCCCGGATGTCATCGTGCCAGGGGCGGCTTCCCCTAAAAAGGATTCCCTTTGCGGGAATGCAAACCAAAAAGGGGTTGCTCCCCCAGAGGCTGACTCCCCAAATGAGGGAGCAGACAAACGAAAAGAGACGGTTTCACCCAATATGGTGGTGCCCTCTGCAGTGGAAGTAAGCATGGCTCCCCCAGTGAGTGGCTCCATTGCAGGGAGTCTGGCTTCCCCCAGCGAGGGAGCAAAAAAAGGAAAAGAGCCAGCTTCACTCAATGCGGCGATTCCCTCCACTTCCAATACCCTCCGGACTCCCCAGAAAAGGGGCTCCGCTTCCAGGAGCCAAGGCGTCTCTGGTTCCACCATCAGGGACCAGGGGGAGGCCAAAACAGCACCACCGAGGGAGTCTGCTTGGGGGAAGAAGAACCCAGAGAAGAGGTTGTCCCCACAGGACTACAAAGAATTGTATTTAAAAAAGTATAAACAGTACATTGAAGGGAATGTACTGCAGCCTGTGCCTGGTTCCTGGGAGGCGATTGAGGACAGGGTTTTGTCCCTCGTAACCTCGGACTTGAAGGAAAATCGCCTCCTGGGACTCAAAAAGGAGGATATGGCGGAGCTCCTAAAGAAGCTAAACATTCCGGCAACCTATATCTGCCAAAGGAGCTATGCCATGTGGGACATCCTGCTCCCCTCTCGGGAGGAAGCAGAACGTCTCTCCATGAAAGAGATGAGGAGCGGGAGTATAAAATTGCAGCCCGAATACCAGGGCAAAAGGAGGACCCGGGTCCGCATTTATAATGCCCCACCTGAGCTGTGCGCGGATTACCTAGGCGCATACTTCAGCCAGTTTGGGGATGTAGAACAAGTGGACCCGGTAAGGTCCAGGAGTGGACTACACATGGCCGACTACACGATCGCCATGAAGCTGATGCGGGCAGACTTCCTTGCAATTCCGTCGGTGCTGACGCATAAAGGCTGGAACATGCCGATCGTGGTAGAAGGCCGTCGCCCGCACTGCTGGTTTTGTCAGCAAATAGGCCACATGGCAAAGAACTGCCCCAAAAAAGCAGTTTGCAGCCAAATAACGCCATCGGCTGCTCCTGTGCCGGTTCTGAAGACAGCTCCAACCACTCTTCAAATTTCTGCTACAACAACAGCCCCAAGATCAAAAACACCTTTGGGAAGAGCAGAAGAAGAATGCAGCACAGTGGTGAGGGAAGAGAGGAAGAATGTAACCGCTTCCACCGTGATCTCACCACTCGTCCAACCGCAGGAACAGCAGCAACAGGAACAGCAGAAGCAGCAGCAGCAAAATGAACAGATTGCCCTCAGGCCGCAAAACCGGCAGGGGGTAAAAAGAAAACAAAAAAAATCCTCCGATGAAGAGGAAGAAGTCAGTGAGGAGGAGATGCCGAAAGATTTGCTCCCCCCCGGTTCAGAAAAAGAACAAAGTAAAGGAAAAAAGAGGATAAGGGAAGAAAAGATTGCCCAATCCCCCATGGAGCAGACACCATCCCCGACACCTCCAAAACCTACATCCACACAACCAACTCCCATCCCCAGTACAACAATTTCGAAGAAAAAACCTATCCCCACTCTGCAAGCACCGGCCCCCACACCAACACAAGCAATAACACCAGCCCCCACACTGCATTTATCAAAACAGACACCTGCACATACACCACCCAGCTCCGAATCCTCTCAGCCCAAACTAGTCAAATCGGGGAGGAAAAGGAGCCAATCTTCCTCACCGGCTCGGAGGAAAATCAAAGAAAGACCCCTCCCCTTTAAATTGGGGAGGGAGCTGTGTAAAATTGACCCCCTATCTTTTGGCATGGACGTATCTTTCCGGCAGAAGAGGAACTTAAAACCTCTGTTGGACTTCAGCCAGATAGGGGGTAAAGACATAGAAGACCCCACCAATTTCCCGGAGGCCCCCTTCTTAACAACTTTTGTAAGGCTTCCAGCCGGTCGTAATAACTCTGTCTGGCAAATGCTGGAGGCCACGGAGGGAGCCATACCGGGAATAAACCTCACCAAGGACAAAGACCCTTCCCTGGACGAACTTTTACCAGAATGCAAGGGAAGGGTCCCAATGTTGGTTCATCCTTCTCTTTATAGGGCCTTAAAACTTACCTTTCCCCTGGACGTCGGCGGCATTGCGCGCAGCGGCCAGGACACCAAAGAATTGGCCACATTGAGCATGGCGCATAGCGTCGGCGTCCTCTTGCCGGCAGACTTTGGAACCGGGTGCGACACTGCTTAAGGTAAGTTCATGACTCTGTGCTTGGCTAGTTTGAATGCAAGGGGCTTGAGGTCTTCAAACCGGGCGGTTCGCGTCCGGAGGGATCTCCTGTCCCTGGGAGTGGATGTAGCTGCGATCCAGGAGACGCACTTTGTTTCATCCGTGGATTGTCAGGTGCTGACAAGAGACTACGACGTCTTCTCAGCATATGGGAATCCCCGGGGGAAGGGTGTCTCCTTGCTTGTGAAATGCACCCTGTCCGCGACGGTAGACGTTGTTCATAGGGATTTGGGGGGCAGGCTGGTCGTGGCCGATGTGGCCGTAAAGGATTTTGTGTTCCGGGTAATTGCGGTTCATGCACCCAGCACCGCTCGAGAGAGGGTCTCCTTTTTTCGGGATCTGGACGTGTTTGTCGCATGTCCGAAACGCGTAGTTTTAATGGGAGATTGGAATGCCATCCTTAATCCCAAAATAGACAAGGTCGGGAGGGGAACGAGAGGGACGGAGAGATGTGAGACCAGCCTGGTTGACCTGATGGAAAGATGCGATCTGGTCGACAGGTTTCGTGTCGATCATCCGGGGCGGGAGAATTGGACATGGACAAATAGTGTGCCTTCCTACCCGAATACTTATTTGGATAGGATGTTAGTTAGAAGAGGCGATGTAGACTTTATATCGTGTCCTACGTTCAAATGGCTAGGTCAATCGGACCATAAACTAGTTATGGCCCAATTGAAGTTAGGGAACAGGCCTAAACTAGCCGGGTACTGGAAGTTGAATACCTCCTTGCTGGAGATACGAGACTTCCGGGAAAAGCTAATGCAGCTTATCCAGAAGGCCTTAGTGGGGGCAGTTACCGGAAGTAGGTGGTGGGTTAGTTTAAAAACTAAGATCAGAACCTTTTCCGTCAAATACGCCCAGCGTCTCGCTTTAGATAAGGCCAAGACGGAAAAGCACTTAGAAGAGAAACTAACCCGGGTGGTGGCTGAGGGGGATACTGTAAGCATAGAACTAACTAAACAAGACCTACGACGCGAGGCTAGCGAGCGCTATGAAGGCCAAGTAGTTAGGGCTAGGCTAAGGAAAGTTTCCAATGAAGCCGTGAACTGCGACGTAGATGAGCGTAGGGAAGTTTCGAGGCGTGGCTCGGATAGATACATTGGAAAAGTAAAGCACCCAGATGGACGTGCCTTGGAGTCGACTCGGGAGATCTGCGAGGGATTTCGGGAGCATTTCGAGGAACGCTACACCCAACTGCCCAACCTCCCGGTCCAGGAGTTTGGCAACTATTTGGCTGACTCTCCCCGCCTCGATGTGGCTAGAGCAGCTGGTTGTGAAGGCAGGGTTACGGAGCGTGAGGTCTTAGCTGCGTTGAAGCAAGTCGGCTGTGACAAATCGCCGGGACTTGATGGTCTGCCCTACGAGATGTATTTGAGGCTGTCGCACATGTTTGTGCCGATTCTGACGAGTGTGTTCAACCACTGGTTTAACCAGGGTTCTATCCCAGGTCAAGTTACCAAGGGAGTGATCACATTGCTAAAGAAGCGGGACAGGCATGGTGGGGAGGAACTAGACGATTACAGGCCCATTACTCTGCTAAACACAGAGTTAAAGATTTTGGCCAAGATCTTATCGAACCGGTTGCAGGGTGTCATCGGAGAATTGATCGAACTTGAGCAGAACTACGCTGTGAAGGGGAGATCGATTCAGAACAACTTGCACCTGATTCGTACGATCATAGAGGGGATAGAAGACGACACGGAAGCCGCGCTGATCAACTTGGATCAGTCCAAAGCTTTCGACAGGGTCGACCATCGCTTCTTGGCATCTGTTTTAGAGACCGCCGGTTTCAAACCGGATTTCCGCAAATGGATCTCCGTTCTGTATAGCTCGCAGACGGCAGTAGTACAGGTAAACGGAAGGCGTTAGAAGTCTTTCGCTGTCTCCCGGTCGGTACGCCAGGGTTGTCCGCTGTCGCCCCTGCTCTACATCCTTGCACTGGAGCCGCTACTGCGCAAGCTAAGGAGTGGGGAGGCAGGTCTGGCCCTATGCGGAATCGCTTTGCCTGGTGGAGCGCGAGCCAGGGTCTCCGCGTTCGCCGATGACATCACCGTCTATGTGTCGTGCTTCCAAGACATTGAGAGGGTGACAGGGGCGCTCACACATTACGAAACGGTCACAGGGGCCAAAATCAACTGTAACAAGTCAACTGGCCTGCGGTTGGGTGCCTGGAGCGGTGACACAACCCTTCCAGCTCCGTTCTGCTGGACAGATGGCCCGGTTCGAATCCTTGGCGTGTGGTTCGGACCGGGCCTCCAGCTCGATAGGAATTGGTCGGAGGTACAGTCAAAGGTCGAAGCGTCGGTTAACACTTGGCTTCGAAGGAAACTCTCCTTAAAGGGTAGAGCGGAGGCGTGCGCCACCTACGTCTTCCCTCTCATCCTTTACCGATTGGCTGTGCTTCCCCTGCCTGTGAACCGCCTCAAGGTGCTCCGGCGCCTTCTGTCCTCACTTCTCTGGGACAGGAAGAGGCATTGGGTTTGCAGCCAGGTCTGCATTCAACGTCCGTGTGAGGGAGGCTTGGGGATGCCTGACTTGACGTGTCATCGAAACGCCGAGAGACTGGCTTTCCTGAGTCGAACATTGACAGAGGAATCTGCGTGGAACCCCGCGGTCGATAGTGCTTTCCCCGACCTTATCCTCGACCATTCGGTTGAGGGCCATCGTAGGCCGAGGGGTGAATCGCAGTTTTTCAGGGAGTGTCGAGCCGCGCTCAAAAAGCTTCCTAGGTCCAGTGACCTTTCGCGGCTTTCTAGAAAAGAACTCCATAGAGGATTAGTGAGGGGGGCAGCTGACGATCCTTTAGTTAAGCGTTGCGGGTGGACAGAGGAGGAGATCCGCTCCGAATGGAGTTGGGCACCGGGAACGAGTCATATCAACAACTCGGAGTTCTCTCTGACCTGGCGATTGGCCCGGAATGCGCTACCCCTTAATGCAATACTGCAGAGATCCGGAATTGAGGACTCACCCGAGTGTCCCCGTTGCGACAGGCTCTTTGAGGAAACGCCTGATCACGCTTTCTTCTTGTGCCATAAGCTCCAGCAGTACTGGGAGTACGTCAATGAGGTGACGGCTCGCATCGATCCTGAGCAGCCGCTGCCACTGCACCTAGCTTACGTAATAGACAACGTCTGTCCGCCGTGGGATGGGGAGAGACGAATGGTGTTTCTCGTGATCCTGGCTGTAGCGCGAATGGTGGTGTGGACGTCGCGTCTGAGAAATAACCAGGGGGTTGAATCTTTTGCTGATCAGGATCTGATCGCATTCTTCAAGCACCAGCTGAAAGTCAAGATCAGATGTGATAGGAAAAGATTACACTCCTCGGTTTTTGAAAAAAGGTGGATACAAGTAGCGAGCTTGTGTGTACGAAAAGGAGTCAAGTATGAGTACGTGTTCCCGGCCTGAGCATGGCGTGCACGGTTCCTTGTCCAGTCGGACCCCAGCCCTTTGGGTAAGTTTAGCCTCTTATCTAGTTGAATGAATGAGTTATCCCACCCTCCTGGTAATAGAAACCCTCCAAGATGCCCACTCTCCACTTTCAATTTTTTGTCCTCAGCCCCACCCCAACTTGCATTTATCTTGGAAGGACACCACCCACTCTCCAAACTCCATCCCCCACTCTCTTTTTTCTCCCACCTAGATCCCACTCCCATTTAGAGACGAATCTGCTTGTTTTTGGTTCGGAACAAACCGGAAAACAGTGGCCAGTCTAATATTTAGAAAGGGTTAGGAGGGTCTTACTAACTGGGCTTTGCTTTTCTCCCCTACCCCATTATACTCCAATGAATTTCTGTAAATATAACCACATTTATTTATTTATTTATTTATTTATTTATTTTATGTTGAAAGAGAAAAAAAAAAAAAAAAAAAAAAAAAAAAAAAAAGAAAAAAATTAAAAATTTTTTTTAAAAAAACCTAAGGAAAATTTTAAGATTGCCAACTTATTTTATAATAGCCTAAGTAGGACGGCCCCTAGAGTAAATGTGGTATTGTGGTGACTGAGATGATTCTAGTTAAGAGTAGGATAGACAATTTTATTACCTTAGACAAAGGATGACCAACGACACCTTCCCCACACTTTTGATGGCCTTGTGCCTAATTTGTTTTGAATATAAACATGTATTTTCTGCAAATAAATTTTTCAAAGTGTAGTATCTGTTCTCGGCATTATTGCCTTGAGATCAAGTGTATATCTAGTCCTATCCGATAGGTGTCGATCTTACACTGTCGAATCAAAAATCAGATTATCATTTTATTTTTAAATCCCTTTTCCTTTAGCTCACTTCCTCTCCCCTAAAGTACCGGTTGATATACCCCCAAGGTCGGGATCTGTCTCACCGACGACTCCCCCCAAATTTCGCCCGAGGCGCTGACACCGGCGAATACCGACACTCCCCCTCCCCCAAATTTCGCCTGCCTCACCGGCGTATGCAAATACGCCCCATCCCCAAATTTCGCCTGAGGCGCCCCACAGGCGATCGCTCATACCGCCGAATGCCGACATTTCCCTCCTCCCCTCCCCAGATTGGCCTGAGCCGCCGAATGCCGACATTCCCCCTCGCCAGATTTGGCCTGAAGAACTCACACCGGCGAATGCCGACACCCCCCCCCGAAAGGAGGAGGGAATGCCTATCATGATAACAGAACGGCCATAGGGAGGGGGGGGGAATATTAGCGTCTATTAATAATTAAGAAAGAAAGTGTGGGAGTGAGCGGGAAAAAAGAAAGACAGAAAAAAATGGTTGTAGTGTGAGTAAATTTCTTCCTGCCACTCTCTGACGTCAGGGTACCCACACATAGTTCGTGCGGTCGCAGGGTACCCACACATACTTCGTGCGGTCGCAGGGTACCCACACATACTTCGTCCGGGCGCAGGGTACCCACACATACTTCGTACGGTCGCAGGGTACCCACACATATTTGGTTCGGTCACAGGGTACCCACACATACTTCGTGCGATCGCAGGGTACCCACAAATACTTCGTGCGGTCGCAGGGTACTCACACATACATCGTCCGGTCGCAGGGTACCCACACATACTTCGTGCGGTCGCAGGGTACCTATATATACTTCGTGCGGTCGCAGGGTACCCACACATACTTCGTCCGGTCGCAGGGTACCCACAGATACTTCGTGCGGTCGCAGGGTACCCACACATATTTCGTGCGGTCGCAGGGTACCAACACATACTTCGTCCGGTCGCAGAGTACCCACACATATTTCGTCCGGACGCAGGGTACCCACAAATACTTCGTCCGGTCGCAGGGTACCCACAAATACTTCGTGCGGTCGCAGGGTACTCACACATACTTCGTCCGGTCGCAGGGTACCCACACATACTTCGTGCGGTCGCAGGGTACCTATACATACTTCTTGCGGTCGCAGGGTACCCACACATACTTCGTGCGGTCGCAGGGTACCCACACATACTTCGTCCGGTCGCAGGGTACCCACACATATTTCGTCCGGACGCAGGGTACCCACAAATACTTCGTCCGGTCGCAGGGTACCCACAAATACTTCGTGCGGTCGCAGGGTACTCACACATACTTCGTCCGGTCGCAGGGTACCCACACATACTTCGTGCGGTCGCAGGGTACCTATACATACTGCGTGCGGTCGCAGGGTACCCACACATACTTCGTGCGGTCGCAGGGTACCCACACATACTTCGTCCGGTCGCAGGGTACCTATACATACTTCGTCCGGTCGCAGAGTACCCACACATATTTCGTCCGGACGCAGGGTACCCACAAATACTTCGTGCGGCGGTAGGGTACCCACACATACTTCGTGCGGTCGCAGGATACCCACACATACTTCGTCCGGTCGCAGGGTACCCACCCATACTTCGTCCGGACGCAGGGTACCCAAAAATACTTCGTCCGGACGCAGGGTACCCACAAATACTTCGTGCAGTCGCAGGGTACCCACACATATTTCGTTCGGTCGCAGGGTACCCACACATATTTCGTTCGGTAGCAGGGTACCCACACATACTTCGTGCCATCGCAGGGTACCCACACATACTTCGTCCGGTAGCAGGGTATCCACACATACTTCGTCCGGTAGCAGGGTACCTATACATACTTCGTCCGGTCGCAGGGTACCCACACATACTTCGTGCGGTCGCAGGGTACCCACACATACTTCGTCCGGTAGCAGGGTACCCACACATACTTCGTGCGGTCGCAGGGTACCCATACATACTTCGTCCGGTCGCAGGGTACCCACACATACTTCGTGCGGTCGCAGGGTACCCACACATACTTCGTCCGGTCGCAGGGTACTCACACATACTTCGTGCGGTCGCAGGGTACCCACACATACTTCGTGCGGTCGCAGGGTACCTATACATACTTCGTCCGGTCGCAGGGTACCCACACATACTTCGTCCGGTCGCAGGGTACCTATACATACTTCGTGCGGTCGCAGGGTACCCACATATACTTCGTGCGGTCGCAGGGTACCCACACATACTTCGTCCGGTCGCAGGGTACCCACACATACTTCGTGCGGTCGCAGGGTACCTATAATACTTCGTCCGGTCGCAGGGTACTCACACATACTTCGTGCGGTCGCAGGGTACCCACACATACTTCGTCAGGCAGCAGGGTACCCACACATACTTCGTGCGGTCGCAGGGTACCCACAAATACTTTATGCGGTCGCAGGGTACCCAAACATACTTCGTGCGGTCGCAGGGTACCTACACATACTTCGTGCGGTCGCAGGGTACCCACACATACTTCGTGCGGTCGCAGGGTACCCACACATACTTCGTGCGGTCGCAGGGTACCCATACATACTTCGTCCGGTCGCAGGGTACCCACACATACTTCGTGCGGTCGCAGGGTACCTATACATACTTCGTCCGGTCGCAGGGTACCCACACATACTTCGTCCGGTCGCAGGGTACCCACACATACTTCGTGCAATCGCAGGGTACCCATACATACTTCGTCCGGTCGCAGGGTACCCACACATACTTCGTGCGGTCGCAGGGTCCATATACATACTTCGTCCGGTCGCAGGGTACCCACACATACTTCGTCCGGTCGCAGGGTACCCACATATACTTCGTGCGGTCGCAGGGTACCCACACATACTTCGTCCGGTCGCAGGGTACCCACACATACTTCGTGCGGTCGCAGGGTACCTATAATACTTCGTCCGGTCGCAGGGTACTCACACATACTTCGTGCGGTCGCAGGGTACCCACACATACTTCGTCAGGCAGCAGGGTACCCACACATACTTCGTGCGGTCGCAGGGTACCCACAAATACTTCGTGCGGTCGCAGGGTACCCAAACATACTTCGTTCGGTCGCAGGGTACCCACACATACTTCGTGCGGTCGCAGGGTACCCACACATACTTCGTCCGGTCGCAGGGTACCTATACATACTTCGTGCGGTCGCAGGGTACCCACATATACTTCGTGCGGTCGCAGGGTACCCACACATACTTCGTCCGGTCGCAGGGTACCCACACATACTTCGTGCGGTCGCAGGGTACCTATAATACTTCGTCCGGTCGCAGGGTACTCACACATACTTCGTGCGGTCGCAGGGTACCCACACATACTTCGTCAGGCAGCAGGGTACCCACACATACTTCGTGCGGTCGCAGGGTACCCACAAATACTTTATGCGGTCGCAGGGTACCCAAACATACTTCGTGCGGTCGCAGGGTACCTACACATACTTCGTGCGGTCGCAGGGTACCCACACATACTTCGTGCGGTCGCAGGGTACCCACACATACTTCGTGCGGTCGCAGGGTACCCATACATACTTCGTCCGGTCGCAGGGTACCCACACATACTTCGTGCGGTCGCAGGGTACCTATACATACTTCGTCCGGTCGCAGGGTACCCACACATACTTCGTCCGGTCGCAGGGTACCCACACATACTTCGTGCGGTCGCAGGGTACCCATACATACTTCGTCCGGTCGCAGGGTACCCACACATACTTCGTGCGGTCGCAGGGTACCTATACATACTTCGTCCGGTCGCAGGGTACCCACACATACTTCGTCCGGTCGCAGGGTACCCACATATACTTCGTGCGGTCGCAGGGTACCCACACATACTTCGTCCGGTCGCAGGGTACCCACACATACTTCGTGCGGTCGCAGGGTACCTATACATACTTCGTCCGGTCGCAGGGTACCCACACATACTTCGTGCGGTCGCAGGGTACCCACACATACTTCGTGCGGTCGCAGGGTACCCACACATACTTCGTCCGGTCGCAGGGTACCCACACATACTTAGTGCGGTCGCAGGGTACCCACACATACTTCGTGCGGTCGCAGGGTACCCACACATACTTCGTGCGGTCGCAGGGTACCCACACATACTTCGTGTGGTCGCAGGGTACCGATACATACTTCGTCCGGTCGCAGGGTACCCACACATACTTCGCGCGGTCGCAGGGTACCTATACATACTTCGTCCGGTCGCAGGGTACCCACACATACTTCGTCCGGTCGCAGGGTACCCACACATACTTCGTGCGGTCGCAGGGTACCTACACATACTTCGTGCGGTCGCAGGGTACCTACACATACTTCGTGCGGTCGCAGGGTACCCACACATAATTCGTGCGGTCGCAGGGCACCCACACATACTTCGTCCGGTCGCAGGGTACCCACACATACTTCGTGCGGTTGCAGGGTACCTATACATACTTCGTCCGGTCGCAGGGTACCCACACATACTTCGTCTGGTCGCAGGGTACCCACACATACTTCGTCCGGTCGCAGGGTACCCATACATACTTCGTCCGGTCGCAGGGTACCCACACATACTTCGTCCGGTCGCAGGGTACCCACACATACTTCGTCAGGCAGCAGGGTACCCACACATAGTTCGTGCGGTCGCAGGGTACCCACAAATACTTCGTCCCGTCGCAGGGTACCCACACATACTTCGTGCGGTCGCAGGGTACCCACACATACTTCGTGCGGTCGCAGGGTACCCACACATACTTCGTCCGGTCGCAGGGTACCCACACATACTTCGTGCGGTCGCAGGGTACCCACACATACTTCGTGCGGTCGCAGGGTACCTACACATACTTCGTGCTGTCGCAGGGTACCTACACATACTTCGTGTGGTCGCAGGGTACCCACACATACTTCGTGCGGTCGCAGGGTACCCACACATACTTCGTGCGGTCGCAGGGTACCTACACATACTTCGTGTGGTCGCAGGGTACCCACCCATACTTCGTGCGGTCGCAGGGTACCCACACATAATTCGTGCGGTCGCAGGGTACCCACACATATTTCGTCCGGTCGCAGGGTACCCACACATACTTCGTGCGGTCGCAGGGTACCTATACATACTTCGTCCGGTCGCAGGGTACCCACACATACTTCGTCTGGTCGCAGGGTACCCACACATACTTCGTCCGGTCGCAGGGTACCCATACATACTTCGTCCGGTCGCAGGGTACCCACACATACTTCGTCCGGTCGCAGGGTACCCACACATACTTCGTCAGGCAGCAGGGTACCCACACATACTTCGTGCGGTCGCAGGGTACCCACAAATACTTCGTCCGGTCGCAGGGTACCCACACATACTTCGTGCGGTCGCAGGGTACCCACACATACTTCGTGCGGTCGCAGGGTACCCACACATACTTCGTCCGGTCGCAGGGTACCCACACATACTTCGTGCGGTCGCAGGGTACCCACACATACTTCGTGCGGTCGCAGGGTACCCACACATACTTCGTCCGGTCGCAGGGTACCCACACATACTTCGTGCGGTCGCAGGGTACCCACACATACTTCGTGCGGTCGCAGGGTACCTACACATACTTCGTGCTGTCGCAGGGTAATCACACATACTTCGTCCGGTCGCAGGGTACCCACACATACTTCGTGCGGTCGCAGGGTACCCACACATACTTCGTGCGGTCGCAGGGTACCCACACATACTTCGTGTGGTCGCAGGGTACCGATACATACTTCGTCCGGTCGCAGGGTACCCACACATACTTCGTGCGGTCGCAGGGTACCTACACATACTTCGTGCGGTCGCAGGGTACCTACACATACTTCGTGCGGTCGCAGGGTACCCACACATAATTCGTGCGGTCGCAGGGTACCCACACATACTCTGTCCGGTCGCAGGGTACCCACACATACTTCGTGCGGTCGCAGGGTACCCACACATACTTCGTGCGGTCGCAGGGTACCCACACATACTTCGTGCGGTCGCAGGGTACCCATACATACTTCGTCCGGTCGCAGGGTACCCATACATACTTCGTCCGGTCGCAGGGTACCCACACATACTTCGTCCGGTCGCAGGGTACCCACACATACTTCGTCAGGCAGCAGGGTACCCACACATACTTCGTGCGGTCGCAGGGTACCCACAAATACTTCGTCCGGTCGCAGGGTACCCACACATACTTCGTGCGGTCGCAGGGTACCCACACATACTTCGTGCGGTCGCAGGGTACCCACACATACTTCGTCCGGTCGCAGGGTACCCACACATACTTCGTGCGGTCGCAGGGTACCCACACATACTTCGTCCGGTCGCAGGGTACCCACACATACTTCGTGCGGTCGCAGGGTACCCACACATACTTCGTGCGGTCGCAGGGTACCCACACATACTTCGTGTGGTCGCAGGGTAAGCACACATAATTCGTGCGGTCGCAGGGTACCCACACATACTTCGTCCGGTCGCAGGGTACCCACACATACTTCGTGCGCTCGCAGGGTACCTATACATACTTCGTCCGGTCGCAGGGTACCCACACATACTTCGTCTGGTCGCAGGGTACCCACACATACTTCGTCCGGTCGCAGGGTACCCATACATACTTCGTCCGGTCGCAGGGTACCCACACATACTTGGTCCGGTCGCAGGGTACCCACACATACTTCGTCAGGCAGCAGGGTACCCACACATACTTCGTGCGGTCGCAGGGTACCCACAAATACTTCGTCCGGTCGCAGGGTACCCACACATACTTCGTGCGGTCGCAGGGTACCCACACATACTTCGTGCGGTCGCAGGGTACCCACACATACTTCGTCCGGTCGCAGGGTACCCACACATACTTCGTGCGGTCGCAGGGTACCCACACATACTTCGTGCGGTCGCAGGGTACCTACACATACTTCGTGCTGTCGCAGGGTACCTACACATACTTCGTGTGGTCGCAGGGTACCCACACATACTTCGTGCGGTCGCAGGGTACCCACACATACTTCGTGCGGTCGCAGGGTACCTACACATACTTCGTGTGGTCGCAGGGAACCAACCCATACTTCGTCCGGTCGCAGGGTACCCACACATACTTCGTCCGGTCGCAGGGTACCCACACATACTTCGTGCGGTCGCAGGGTACCTATACATACTTCGTCCGGTCGCAGGGTACCCACACATACCCTACCTCTACACTGCTCAAAGAAGGAGGAGGTAATGCATGGGAATAGTGCATCATGACAACGGAACCGATACGACCCTACCTCAACACTTCTCAAAAAAGGAGGAGATAATGCATGGGATGAGGGCATCATGACAACGGAACCGATACGACCCTACCCCTACACTTCTCAAAAAAGGAGGAGGTAATTCATGGGATGAGCACATCATGATAACGGAACCGATACTATTCTACATCTACACTTCTCAAAAAAGGAGGAGGTAATGCATGGGATCAGTGCATCATGACAACGGAACCGATACTACCCTACCCCTACATTTCTCAAAAAAGGAGGAGGTAATGCTCACACCGGCGAATACCGTACCCCCCCCCCCCAATTTGGCATGTAAGGAGGAGGTAATGCCTATCATGATAACGGAAGGGAGTGGGAGGAATATTAGCGTCTATTAAAAGGTTGTAGTGTGAGTGAATTTCTTCCGGCCACTTTGCATTATTTTTCAAATTATCTGCCACTCTCTGACGTCATGATGACCTGATGTAACCGGACACAATTTAGAGCAAGACCGGGTACATCCGGCAAGGGGTTATGGGACAGGTGCGGATGTGATTGAGCAACCCTTGTTTCACTACACACTCTTAACGTAGGATTCCTATGTTGTTATTGATGCAACCGGACAGAAGTTAGTTGATGATCTGATACAACCGGACACAATTTAGGGCAAGACCGGATACATCCGGCAGGGGATTATGGGATGTTTATAGTGACTCGGCATTTTTATCGGATTAGTACATAAATACATTAGATTATTTCGAATTTACTACATAATAACGTTGAATTTTCGTGTAAAATACGAAAAAACTGCTACCTTTTGTCGGAAAGTGGTCCGGTTGACTGTCAGCGAGTGAATCGATTTTCGCGATTTTTAGATATTTTACATCCGGGATTTGTGCGGTCCTGTAGATATCAACTTTTTGACATGTCGTCGGGTAGTTTTTGAGGAGATACTGGACATACAAACAAACAAACAAACAAACAAACATACAAACAGACAACTGCCCTTTATATAAGAGACTAGCGGGGCTACCCGGCGTTGCGCGGGGTCATAAAAACATATATTTGAAGAAAGATCGTGTGTGTAACATCTTTATATTCAAACTTCTATGTCCGCCCCCTCTCTCTATAGCTGTCTCTTTATCTGCTACCTTTCTCTTCCCTGGTCGCCCCATTTCGCCTTTTGCAAAAGCTGTTTCTTCCCCACCATTTCTCCTATTGCCCAGGGTAATAGTATGACATATTTCTATAAAAAGTCACACCTCTATCTGACCCTTCTATATAGGTACTTATCTCAACCCCGGTGTTCATACTATATACGTATCTATCATCACCCCGGTGCGCATACTATATACGTACCTATCGCCGCCCTAGTGGACATACTATATACGTACCTATCGCCGCCCCGGTGCAGATACTATTTAAGTACCTACTGCCGCCCCGTTGCGAATGCTAAATAGTACCTATCGTTGCCCCGGTGTGAATGCTAAATACATACCTATTGCGCCCCGGTGTGCATGCTACATAAGTACCTATCGCTGCCCTAGTGCGAATACTAAAGACATACCAATTGCGCCCCGGTGTGCATGCTACATAAGTACCTATCGCTGCCCTAGTGCAAATAATTAATATGTACATATTGCCGCTTTGGTGTGAATGCTAAATATGTACCTATCGCCGGCCCAGTGCGAATGCTAAATACGTACCTATAGCCGCACTGGTGCGAATGCTAAATACGTACCTATAGCCGCCCCGGTGCGAATGCTAAATACGTACCTATCACCACCACAGTGCGAATGCGAAATACCTTTCGCCGCCCCGGTGCGCGTGCTATATATGTACTGATCACCGCCGCAGAGCGCATGCTATGTACGTACTTATTGCTGCCCATGTGTACATGCTATATACGTAGCTATCGCCACCCCTGGATTCTGAATACGTACCTATCGCCGCCCTGGTGTGGAAGCTAAATACGTACATATCGCCGCCGCGGTGCGAATGCTAAATACATACCTATCGCCGCCCCTGTGTGAATTCTAAATACGTACCTATCGCTGCCCCAATGTGAATTCTAAATACGTATCTATCGCCGCCCCGGTGCTGAAGCTAAATACGTACATATCGCCACCCCGGTGCGAATGCTAAATACATACCTATCGCTGCCCCGGTGTGAATGCTAAATACATACCTATCGGCGCCATGGTGCTGAAGCTAAATACGTACATATCGCCACCCCGGTGCGAATGCTAAATACATACCTATCGCTGCCCCGGTGTGAATGCTAAATACATACCTATCGCCGCCATGGTATGAATGCTAAATACGTACCTATCGCCGCCCCGGTGTGAATTTTAAATATGTACCTTTCGCCGCCCGGTGTGCATTTTAAATATGTACCTTTCGCCGCCCCTGTGCGCGTGCTATATACGTACCTATCGCCGCCCCGGTGCGCGTGCTATATATGAACCGATCGCTGCCTCAGTGCGCATGCTAAATACATACCTATCACTGCCCCGGTGTGCATACTATATACGTACTTATTACCGCCCATGTGCACATGCTATATAAGTACCTATCACCACCGCTGAATGCTAAATAAGTACCTATCGCCGCCCCAGTGTGGAAGCTAAATACGTACATATCGCCGCCCCTAAATTTGGGCAGACCCTAAAAAATTTGGCCTGACCCCTAAAATTTTCCCCGACACCTAAATCTCTCCAGCCCCCTAATTTTTCACTCTCCCTTAACCCTGAGAAATATTTTGACTTCAAAACAAAAAAAAACAAAAAAATTTGGCCTGACCCCTAAACAGTTCGTCCTGACCCCTAAAATTTTCCCCGACCCCTAAATCTCTCCAGCCCCTAATTTTTCACTCTCCCCCAACCCTGAGAAATATTTTGAGTTCAAAACCAAACCAAAGAAAAAAATTTGGCCCGACCCCTGAAAAGTTCGTCCTGTCCCCTAAAATTTTCCCCGACCCCTAAATCTCTCCAGCCCCCTAATTTTTCACTCTCCCCCAACCATGAGATATATTTTGACTTCAAAACAAAAAAAACAAAAAAATTTGGCCTGACCCCTAAAAAGTTCGTCCTGACCCCTAAAATTTTCTCCGACCCCTAAATCTCTCCAGCCCGGTAATTTTTCACTCTCCCCGAACCATGAGAAATATTTTGACTTCAAAACAAAAAAAACAAAAAAATTGGCAGTACCCTAAAAAGTTCGTCCTGACGCCTAAAGTTTTCCCCGACCCCTAAATATCTCCAGCCCCCTAATTTTTCACTCTCCCCCGACCATGAGATATATTTTGACTTCAAAACAAAAAAAAACAAAAAAATTTGGCCTGACCCCTAAAAAGTTCGTCTTGACCCCTAAAATTTTCCCCGACCCCTAAATCTCTCCAGCCCCCTAATTTTTCACTCTCCCCCAACCATGAGATATATTTTGACTTCAAAACAAAAAAATTTTGCCTGACCCCTAAAAAGTTCGTCCTGACCCCTAAAATTTTCCCCGACCCCTAAATCTCTCCAGCCCCCTAATTTTTCACTCTCCCCCAAACATAAGATTTATTTTGACTTCAAAACAAAAAAAAACAAAAAAGTTTGGCCTGACCCCTAAAAAGTTCATCCTGACCCCTAAAATTTTCCCCGACCCCTAAATCTCTCCAGCCCCCTAATTTTTCATTCTCCCCCAAACATAAGATATATTTTGACTTCAAAACAAAAAAAAACAAAAAAATTGGCCTGACCCCTAAAAAGTTCGTCCTGACCCCTAAAATTTTCCCCGACCCCTAAATCTCTCCAGCCACATAATTTTTCACTCTCCCCCAACCATGAGAAATATTTTGACTTCAAAAAAAAAAAAAAAAAAAAATTTGGCCTGACCCCTAAAAAGTTCGTCCTGACCCCTAAAATTTTCCCCGACCCCTAAATCTCTCCAGCCCCCTAATTTTTCACTCTACCCCAACCCTGAGAAATATTTTCAGTTCAAAACCAAAAAAAAGAAAAAAATTTGGCCTGACCCCTAAAAAGTTTGTCCTGACCCCTTAAATTTTCCCCGACCCCTAAATCTCTCCAGCCCCTAATTTTTCACTCTCCCCCAACCATGAGATATATTTTGACTTCAAAACAAAAAAAAACAAAAAAATTTGGCCTGACCCCTAAAAAGTTCGTCCTGACCCCTAAAATTTTCCCCGACCCCTAAATCTCTCCAGCCCCCTAATTTTTCACTCTCCCCCAACCCTGAGTAATATTTTGACTTCAAAACCAAGAAAAAAAAAATTTGGCCTGACCCCTAAAAAGTTCGTCCTGACCCCTAAAATTTCCCCCGACCCCTAAATCTCTCCAGCCCCCTAATTTTTCACTCTCCCCCAACCCTGAGAAATATTTTCAGTTCAAAACCAAAAAAAAGAAAATAATTTGGCCTGACCCCTTAAAAGTTCGTCCTGACCCCTAAAATTTTCCCCGACCCCTAAATCTCTCCAGCCCCCTAATTTTTCACTCTCCCCCAACCCTGAGAAATATTTTGAGTTCAAAACCAAAAAAAAAAGAAAAAAATTTGGCCTAGACCCTTAAAAGTTCGTCTTGACCCCTAAAATTTTCACCGACCTCTAAATCTCTCCAGCCCCCTAATTTTTCACTCTCCTCCAACCATGAGAAATATTTTGACTTCAAAACAAAAAAAAAACAAAAAAATTTGGCCTGACCCCTAATAAGTTCGTCTTGACCCCTAAAATTTTCACTGACCCCTAAATCTCTCCAGCCCCCTAATTTTTCACTCTCCCCCAACCATAAGAAATATTTTGACTTCAAAACAAAAAAAAAAACAAAAAAATTTGGCCTGACCCCTAAAAAGTTCTGCCTGACCCCTAAAATTTTCCCCGACCCCTAAATCTCTCCATCTCCCTAATTTTTCACTCTCCCCCAACCCTGAGAAATATTTTCAGTTCAAAACAAAAAAAAACAAAAAAATTTGGCCTGACCCCTAAAAAGTTCGTCCTGACCCCTAAAATTTTCCCCGACCCCTAAATCTCTCCATCCCCCTAATTTTTCACTCTCCTCCAACCCTGAGAAATATTTTCAGTTCAAAACCAAAAAAAAGAAAAAAATTTGGCCTGACCCCTAAAAAGTTCGGCCTGACCCCTAAAATTTTCCCCGACCCTTCAATATCTCTAGCCCCTTATTTTTTCATTCTCCCCAACCTTGAGAAATATTTTGACTTCAAAACAAAACAAAAAAAAAGTTCGGCCTGACCCCATAAATTTTCCCTGAGCCCTCAATCTCTCCAGCCGCCTAATTTTGTACTCTCCCCCAACCCTAAGAAATATTTTGAGTTCAAAACAAAAAAATGTTATTTAACATGTATACAAATATTAGTGAAAACAATGGCGGAGCATAATTATTTCTCTTTTTACTTTACTTATTGAGACGTTATTTAACATGTATAAAAATATAAGTGAAAACAATGGTGGAGCATAATTATTTTTCTTATTTCTTTACTTATTGAGACGTTATTTAATATGTATACAAATATTAGTGAAAACAGTGGCGGAGCATAATTATTTCTCTTTTTACTTTACTTATTGAGACGTTATTTAACATGTATTCAAATATTAGTGAAAACAATGGCGGAGCATAATTATATTTCTTCTTACTTTACATATTGAGATGTTATTTAATATGTATACATATTTTAGTGAAAACAGTGGTGGAGCATAATTATTTTTCTTCTTACTTTACTTATTTAGACGTTATATCATATGTATACAAATATTAGTGAAAACAATGGTGGAGCATAATTATTTTTCTTCTTACTTTACTTATTGAGACGTTATTTAATATGTATACAAATATTAGTGAAAACAGTGGTGGAGCATAATTATTTTTCTTCTTACTTTACTTATTGAGACGTTATTTAATATGTATACAAATATTAGTGAAAACAATGGCGGAGCATAATTATTTCTCTTCTTACTTTACTTATATAGACGTTATTTAACATGTGTACAAATATTAGTGAAAACAATGGCGGAGCATAATTATTTCTCTTCTTACTTTTCTTATTGAGACGTTATTTAACATGTATACAAATATTAGTGAAAACAATGGCGGAGCATAATTATTTCTCTTCTTACTTTACTTATTGAGACGTTATTTAACATGTATAAAAATATTAGTGAAAACAATGGCGGAGCATAATTATTTCTCTTCTTACTTTACTTATTGAGACGTTATTTAACATGTGTACAAATATTAGTGAAAACAATGGCGGAGCATAATTATTTCTTTTCTTACGTTACTTATTGAGACGTTATTTTACATGTATACAAATATTAGTGAAAACAACGGCGGAGCATAATTATTTCTCTTCTTACTTTACTTATTGACACGTTATTTAACATGTATACAAATATTAGTGAAAACAATGGCGGAGCATAATTATTTCTCTCCTTACTTTACTTATTGACACGTTATTTAACATGTATACAAATATTAGTGAAAACAATGTCGGAGAATAATTATTTCTCGTCTTACTTTACTTATTGACACGTTATTTAACATGTGTACAAATATTAATGAAAACAATGGCGGAGCATAATTATTTCTCTTCTTACTTTACTTATTGAGATATTATTCACTATGTATACAAATATTAGTGAAAACAATGGCGGAGCATAATTATTTCTCTTCTTACTTTACTTATTGAGACGTTATTAAACATGTATAAAAATATTAGTGAAAACAATGGGGAAGCACAATTATTTCTCTTCTTACTTTACTTATTGACACGTTATTTAACATGTATACAAATATTAGTGAAAACAATGGCGGATCATAATTATTTCTCGTCTTACTTTACTTATTGAGACGTTATTTAACATGTGTACAAATATTAATGAAAACAATGGCGGAGCATTATTATTTCTCTTCTTACTTTACTTATTGAGACGTTATTTAACATGTGTACAAATATTAGTGAAAACAATGGCGGAGCATAATTATTTCTCTTCTTACTTTACTTATTGAGACGTTATTTAACATGTGTAAAAATATTAGTGAAAACAATGGCGGAGCATAATTATTTCTCTTCTTACTTTACTTATTGAGACGTTATTTAACATGTATACAAATATTAGTGAAAACAACGGCTGAGCATAATTATTTCTCTTCTTACGTTACTTATTGACACGTTATTTAACACGTATACAAATATTAGTAAAAACAATGGTAGAGCATAATTATTTCTCTCCTTACTTTACTTATTGACACGTTATTTAACATGTATACAAATATTAGTGAAAACAATGGCGGAGCATAATTATTTCTCGTCTTACTTTACTTATTGACACGTTATTTAACATGTGTACAAATATTAGTGAAAACAATGGCGGAGCATAATTATTTCTCTTCTTACTTTACTTATTGAGACGTTATTTAACATGTATACAAATATTAGTGAAAACAACGGCTGAGCATAATTATTTCTCTTCTTACTTTACTTATTGACACGTTATTTAACATGTATACAAATATTAGTGAAAACAATGGTAGAGCATAATTATTTCTCTCCTTACTTTACTTATTGACACGTTATTTAACATGTATACAAATATTAGTGAAAACAATGGCGGAGCATAATTATTTCTCGTCTTACTTTACTTATTGACACGTTATTTAACATGTGTACAAATATTAATGAAAACAATGGCGGAGCATAAGTATTTCTCTTCTTACTTTACTTATTGTGACGTTATTTAACATGTATCAAAATATTAGTGAAAACAATGGCGGAGCATAATCATTTCTCTTCTTACTTTACTTATTGAGACGTTATTTAACATGTGTACAAATATAGTAGTGAAAACAATGGCGGAGCATAATTATTTCTCTTCTTACTTTACTTATTGAGACGTTATTTAACATGTATACAAATATTAGTGAAAACAACGGCGGAGCATAATTATTTCTCTTCTTACTTTACTTATTGACACGTTATTTAACATGTATACAAATATTAGTGAAAACAATGGCGGAGCATAATTATTTCTCTCCTTACTTTACTTATTGACACGTTATTTAACATGTATACAAATATTAGTGAAAACAATGGCGGAGCATAATTATTTCTCGTCTTACTTTACTTATTGACACGTTATTTAACATGTGTACAAATATTAGTGAAAACAATGGGGAAGCACAATTATTTCTCTTCTTACTTTACTTATTGACACGTTATTTAACATGTATAAAAATATTAGTGAACACAATGGCGGAGCATAATTATTTCTCTTCTTACTTTACTTATTGACACGTTATTTAACATGTATACAAATATTAGTGAAAACAATCGTGGAGCATAATTATTTCTCTTCTTACTTTACTTATATAGACGTTATTTAACATGTGTACAAATATTAGTGAAAACAATGGCGGAGCATAATTATTTCTCTTCTTACTGTTCTTATTGAGACGTTATTTAACATGTATACAAATATTAGTGAAAACAATGGCGGAGCATAATTATTTCTCTTCTTACTTTACTTATTGACACGTTATTTAACATGTATACAAATATTAGTGAAAACAATGGCGGAGCATAATTATTTCTCGTCTTACTTTACTTATTGACACGTTATTTAACATGTGTACAAATATTAATGAAAACAATGGCGGAGCATAATTATTTCTCTTCTTACTTTACTTATTGAGACGTTATTTAACATATGTACAAATATTAGTGAAAACAATGGCGGAGCATAATTATTTCTCTTCTTACTTTACTTATTGAGACGTTATTTAACATGTATACAAATATTAGTGAAAACAATGGCGGAGCATAATTATTTCTCTTCTTACTTTTCTTATTGAGACGTTATTTAACATGTATACAAATATTAGTGAAAACAATGGCGGAGCATAATTATTTCTCTTCTTACTTTACTTATTGACACGTTATTTTACATGTATACAAATATTAGTGAAAACAATGGCGGAGCATAATTATTTCTCGTCTTACTTTACTTATTGACACGTTATTTAACATGTGTACAAATATTAATGAAAACAATGGAGGAGCATAATTATTTCTCTTCTTACTTTACTTATTGAGACGTTATTTAACATATGGACAAATATTAGTGAAAACAATGGCGGAGCATAATTATTTATCTTCTTACTTTACTTATTGAGACGTTATTTAACATGTATAAGAATATTAGTGAAAACAACGGCGGAGCATAATTATTTCTCTTCTTACTTTACTTATTGACACGTTATTTAACATGTGTACAAATATTAGTGAAAACAATGGCGGAGCATAATTATTTCTTTTCTTACGTTACTTATTGAGACGTTATTTTACATGTATAAAAATATTAGTGAAAACAACGGCGGAGCATAATTATTTCTCTTCTTACTTTACTTATTGACACGTTATTTAACATGTATACAAATATTAGTGAAAGCAATGGCGGAGCATAATTATTTCTCTCCTTACTTTACTTATTGACACGTTATTTAACATGTATACAAATATTAGTGAAAACAATGTCGGAGAATAATTATTTCTCGTCTTACTTTACTTATTGACACGTTATTTAACATGTGTACAAATATTAATGAAAACAATGGCGGAGCATAATTATTTCTCTTCTTACTTTACTTATTGAGATGTTATTCACTATGTATACAAATATTAGTGAAAACAATGGCGGAGCATAATTATTTCTCTTCTTACTTTACTTATTGAGACGTTATTAAACATGTATAAAAATATTAGTGAAAACAATGGGGAAGCACAATTATTTCTCTTCTTACTTTACTTATTGACACGTTATTTAACATGTATACAAATATTAGTGAAAACAATGGCGGATCATAATTATTTCTCGTCTTACTTTACTTATTGAGACGTTATTTAACATGTGTACAAATATTAATGAAAACAATGGCGGAGCATAATTATTTCTCTTCTTACTTTACTTATTGAGACGTTATTTAACATGTGTACAAATATTAGTGAAAACAATGGCGGAGCATAATTATTTCTCTTCTTACTTTACTTATTGAGACGTTATTTAACATGTGTAAAAATATTAGTGAAAACAATGGCGGAGCATAATTATTTCTCTTCTTACTTTACTTATTGAGACGTTATTTAACATGTATACAAATATTAGTGAAAACAACGGCTGAGCATAATTATTTCTCTTCTTACGTTACTTATTGACACGTTATTTAACATGTATACAAATATTAGTGAAAACAATGGTAGAGCATAATTATTTCTCTCCTTACTTTACTTATTGACACGTTATTTAACATGTATACAAATATTAGTGAAAACAATGGCGGAGCATAATTATTTCTCGTCTTACTTTACTTATTGACACGTTATTTAACATGTGTACAAATATTAGTGAAAACAATGGCAGAGCATAATTATTTCTCTTCTTACTTTACTTATTGAGACGTTATTTAACATGTATACAAATATTAGTGAAAACAACGGCTGAGCATAATTATTTCTCTTCTTACTTTACGTATTGACACGTTATTTAACATGTATACAAATATTAGTGAAAACAATGGTAGAGCATAATTATTTCTCTCCTTACTTTACTTATTGACACGTTATTTAACATGTATACAAATATTAGTGAAAACAATGGCGGAGCATAATTATTTCTCGTCTTACTTTACTTATTGACACGTTATTTAACATGTGTACAAATATTAATGAAAACAATGGCGGAGCATAAGTATTTCTCTTCTAACTTTACTTATTGAGACGTTATTAAACATGTATAAAAATATTAGTGAAAACAATGAAGAGGCACAATTATTTCTCTTCTTACTTTACTTATTGACACGTTATTTAACATGTATACAAATATTAGTGAAAACAATGGCGGAGCATAATAATTTATCTTCTTACTTTACTTATTGACACGTTATTTAACATGTACACAAATATTAGTGAAAACAATGGCGGAGCATAATTATTTCTCTTCTTACTTTACTTATATAGACGTTATTTAACATGTGTACAAATATTAGTGAAAACAATGGCGGAGCATAATTATTTCTCTTCTTACTGTTCTTATTGAGACGTTATTTAACATGTATACAAATATTAGTGAAAACAATGGCGGAGCATAATTATTTCTCTTCTTACTTTACTTATTGACACGTTATTTAACATGTATACAAATATTAGTGAAAACAATGGCGGAGCATAATTATTTCTCGTCTTACTTTACTTATTGACACGTTATTTAACATGTGTACAAATATTAATGAAAACAATGGCGGAGCATAATTATTTCTCTTCTTACTTTACTTATTGAGACGTTATTTAACATGTGTACAAATATTAGTGAAAACAATGGCGGAGCATAATTATTTCTCTTCTTACTTTACTTATTGTGACGTTATTTAACATGTATAAAAATATTAGTGAAAACAATGGCGGAGCATAATCATTTCTCTTCTTACTTTACTTATTGAGACGTTATTTAACATGTGTACAAATATAGTAGTGAAAACAATGGCGGAGCATAATTATTTCTCTTCTTACTTTACTTATTGAGACGTTATTTAACATGTATACAAATATTAGTGAAAACAACGGCGGAGCATAATTATTTCTCTTCTTACTTTACTTATTGACACGTTATTTAACATGTATACAAATATTAGTGAAAATAATGGCGGAGCATAATTATTTCTGTCCTTACTTTACTTATTGACACGTTATTTAACATGTATACAAATATTAGTGAAAACAATGGCGGAGCATAATTATTTCTCGTCTTACTTTACTTATTGACACGTTATTTAACATGTGTACAAATATTAGTGAAAACAATGGGGAAGCACAATTATTTCTCTTCTTACTTTACTTATTGACACGTTATTTAACATGTATAAAAATATTAGTGAACACAATGGCGGAGCATAATTATTTCTCTTCTTACTTTACTTATTGACACGTTATTTAACATGTATACAAATATTAGTGAAAACAATCGTGGAGCATAATTATTTCTCTTCTTACTTTACTTATATAGACGTTATTTAACATGTGTACAAATATTAGTGAAAACAATGGCGGAGCATAATTATTTCTCTTCTTACTGTTCTTATTGAGACGTTATTTAACATGTATACAAATATTAGTGAAAACAATGGCGGAGCATAATTATTTCTCTTCTTACTTTACTTATTGACACGTTATTTAACATGTATACAAATATTAGTGAAAACAATGGCGGAGCATAATTATTTCTCGTCTTACTTTACTTATTGACACGTTATTTAACATGTGTACAAATATTAATGAAAACAATGGCGGAGCATAATTATTTATCTTCTTACTTTACTTATTGAGACGTTATTTAACATATGTACAAATATTAGTGAAAACAATGGCGGAGCATAATTATTTCTCTTCTTACTTTACTTATTGAGACGTTATTTAACATGTATACAAATATTAGTGAAAACAATGGCGGAGCATAATTATTTCTCTTCTTACTTTTCTTATTGAGACGTTATTTAACATGTATACAAATATTAGTGAAAACAATGGCGGAGCATAATTATTTCTCTTCTTACTTTACTTATTGACACGTTATTTAACATGTATACAAATATTAGTGAAAACAATGGCGGAGCATAATTATTTCTCGTCTTACTTTACTTATTGACACGTTATTTAACATGTGTACACATATTAATGAAAACAATGGCGGAGCATAATTATTTCTCTTCTTACTTTACTTATTGAGACGTTATTTAACATATGGACAAATATTAGTGAAAACAATGGCGGAGCATAATTATTTATCTTCTTACTTTACTTATTGAGACGTTATTTAACATGTATAAAAATATTAGTGAAAACAACGGCGGAGCATAATTATTTCTCTTCTTACTTTACTTATTGACACGTTATTTAACATGTGTACAAATATTAGTGAAAACAATGGCGGAGCATAATTATTTCTTTTCTTACGTTACTTATTGAGACGTTATTTTACATGTATAAAAATATTAGTGAAAACAACGGCGGAGCATAATTATTTCTCTTCTTACTTTACTTATTGACACGTTATGTAACATGTATACAAATATTAGTGAAAACAATGGCGGAGCATAATTATTTCTCTCCTTACTTTACTTATTGACACGTTATTTAACATGTATACAAATATTAGTGAAAACAATGTCGGAGAATAATTATTTCTCGTCTTACTTTACTTATTGACACGTTATTTAACATGTGTACAAATATTAATGAAAACAATGGCGGAGCATAATTATTTCTCTTCTTACTTTACTTATTGAGATGTTATTCACTATGTATACAAATATTAGTGAAAACAATGGCGGAGCATAATTATTTCTCTTCTTACTTTACTTATTGAGACGTAATTAAACATGTATAAAAATATTAGTGAAAACAATGGGGAAGCACAATTATTTCTCTTCTTACTTTACTTATTGACACGTTATTTAACATGTATACAAATATTAGTGAAAACAATGGCGGATCATAATTATTTCTCGTCTTACTTTATATATTGAGACGTTATTTAACATGTGTACAAATATTAATGAAAACAATGGCGGAGCATAATTATTTCTCTTCTTACTTTACTTATTGAGACGTTATTTAACATGTGTACAAATATTAGTGAAAACAATGGCGGAGCATAATTATTTCTCTTCTTACTTTACTTATTGAGACGTTATTTAACATGTGTAAAAATATTAGTGAAAACAATGGCGGAGCATAATTATTTCTCTTCTTACTTTACTTATTGAGACGTTATTTAACATGTATACAAATATTAGTGAAAACAACGGCTGAGCATAATTATTTCTCTTCTTACGTTACTTATTGACACGTTATTTAACATGTATACAAATATTAGTGAAAACAATGTTAGAGCATAATTATTTCTCTCCTTACTTTACTTATTGACACGTTATTTAACATGTATACAAATATTAGTGAAAACAATGGCGGAGCATAATTATTTCTCGTCTTACTTTACTTATTGACACGTTATTTAACATGTGTACAAATATTAGTGAAAACAATGGCGGAGCATAATTATTTCTCTTCTTACTTTACTTATTGAGACGTTATTTAACATGTATACAAATATTAGTGAAAACAACGGCTGAGCATAATTATTTCTCTTCTTACTTTACTTATTGACACGTTATTTAACATGTATACAAATATTAGTGAAAACAATGGTAGAGCATAATTATTTCTCTCCTTACTTTACTTATTGACACGTTATTTAACATGTATACAAATATTAGTGAAAACAATGGCGGAGCATAATTATTTCTCGTCTTACTTTACTTATTGACACGTTATTTAACATGTGTACAAATATTAATGAAAACAATGGCGGAGCATAAGTATTTCTCTTCTAACTTTACTTATTGAGACGTTATTAAACATGTATAAAAATATTAGTGAAAACAATGAGGAAGCACAATTATTTCTCTTCTTACTTTACTTATTGACACGTTATTTAACATGTATACAAATATTAGTGAAAACAATGGCGGAGCATAATTATTTATCTTCTTACTTTACTTATTGACACGTTATTTAACATGTACACAAATATTAGTGAAAACAATGGCGGAGCATAATTATTTCTCTTCTTACTTTACTTATATAGACGTTATTTAACATGTGTACAAATATTAGTGAAAACAATGGCGGAGCATAATTATTTCTCTTCTTACTGTTCTTATTGAGACGTTATTTAACATGTATACAAATATTAGTGAAAACAATGGCGGAGCATAATTATTTCTCTCCTTACTTTACTTATTGACACGTTATTTAACATGTATACAAATATTAGTGAAAACAATGGCGGAGCATAATTATTTCTCGTCTTACTTTACTTATTGACACGTTATTTAACATGTGTACAAATATTAGTCAAAACAATGGGGAAGCACAATTATTTCTCTTCTTACTTTACTTATTGACACGTTATTTAACATGTATAAAAATATTAGTGAACACAATGGCGGAGCATAATTATTTCTCTTCTTACTTTACTTATTGACACGTTATTTAACATGTATACAAATATTAGTGAAAACAATCGTGGAGCATAATTATTTCTCTTCTTACTTTACTTATATAGACGTTATTTAACATGTGTACAAATATTAGTGAAAACAATGGCGGAGCATAATTATTTCTCTTCTTACTGTTCTTATTGAGACGTTATTTAACATGTATACAAATATTAGTGAAAACAATGGCGGAGCATAATTATTTCTCTTCTTACTTTACTTATTGACACGTTATTTAACATGTATACAAATATTAGTGAAAACAATGGCGGAGCATAATTATTTCTCGTCTTACTTTACTTATTGACACGTTATTTAACATGTGTACAAATATCAATGAAAACAATGGCGGAGCATAATTATTTCTCTTCTTACTTTACTTATTGAGACGTTATTTAACATATGTACAAATATTAGTGAAAACAATGGCGGAGCATAATTATTTCTCTTCTTACTTTACTTATTGAGACGTTATTTAACATGTATACAAATATTAGTGAAAACAATGGCGGAGCATAATTATTTCTCTTCTTACTTTTCTTATTGAGACGTTATTTAACATGTATACAAATATTAGTGAAAACAATGGCGGAGCATAATTATTTCTCTTCTTACTTTACTTATTGACACGTTATTTAACATGTATACAAATATTAGTGAAAACAATGGCGGAGCATAATTATTTCTCGTCTTACTTTACTTATTGACACGTTATTTAACATGTGTACACATATTAATGAAAACAATGGCGGAGAAAAATTATTTCTCTTCTTACTTTACTTATTGAGACGTTATTTAACATATGGACAAATATTAGTGAAAACAATGGCGGAGCATAATTATTTATCTTCTTACTTTACTTATTGAGACGTTATTTAACATGTATAAAAATATTAGTGAAAACAACGGCGGAGCATAATTATTTCTCTTCTTACTTTACTTATTGACACGTTATTTAACATGTGTACAAATATTAGTGAAAACAATGGCGGAGCATAATTATTACTTTTCTTACGTTACTTATTGAGACGTTATTTTACATGTATAAAAATATTAGTGAAAACAACGGCGGAGCATAATTATTTCTCTTCTTACTTTACTTATTGACACGTTATGTAACATGTATACAAATATTAGTGAAAACAATGGCGGAGCATAATTATTTCTCTCCTTACTTTACTTATTGACACGTTATTTAACATGTATACAAATATTAGTGAAAACAATGTCGGAGAATAATTATTTCTCGTCTTACTTTACTTATTGACACGTTATTTAACATGTGTACAAATATTAATGAAAACAATGGCGGAGCATAATTATTTCTCTTCTTACTTTACTTATTGAGATGTTATTCACTATGTATACAAATATTAGTGAAAACAATGGCGGAGCATAATTATTTCTCTTCTTACTTTACTTATTGAGACGTTATTAAACATGTATAAAAATATTAGTGAAAACAATGGGGAAGCACAATTATTTCTCTTCTTACTTTACTTATTGACACGTTATTTAACATGTATACAAATATTAGTGAAAACAATGGCGGATCATAATTATTTCTCGTCTTACTTTATATATTGAGACGTTATTTAACATGTGTACAAATATTAATGAAAACAATGGCGGAGCATAATTATTTCTCTTCTTACTTTACTTATTGAGACGTTATTTAACATGTGTACAAATATTAGTGAAAACAATGGCGGAGCATAATTATTTCTCTTCTTACTTTACTTATTGAGACGTTATTAAACATGTGTAAAAATATTAGTGAAAACAATGGCGGAGCATAATTATTTCTCTTCTTACTTTACTTATTGAGACGTTATTTAACATGTATACAAATATTAGTGAAAACAACGGCTGAGCATAATTATTTCTCTTCTTACGTTACTTATTGACACGTTATTTAACATGTATACCAATATTAGTGAAAACAATGGTAGAGCATAATTATTTCTCTCCTTACTTTACTTATTGACACGTTATTTAACATGTATACAAATATTAGTGAAAACAATGGCGGAGCATAATTATTTCTCGTCTTACTTTACTTATTGACACGTTATTTAACATGTGTACAAATATTAGTGAAAACAATGGCGGAGCATAATTATTTCTCTTCTTACTTTACTTATTGAGACGTTATTTAACATGTATACAAATATTAGTGAAAACAACGGCTGAGCATAATTATTTCTCTTCTTACTTTACTTATTGACACGTTATTTAACATGTATACAAATATTAGTGAAAACAATGGTAGAGCATAATTATTTCTCTCCTTACTTTACTTATTGACACGTTATTTAACATGTATACAAATATTAGTGAAAACAATGGCGGAGCATAATTATTTCTCGTCTTACTTTACTTATTGACACGTTATTTAACATGTGTACAAATATTAATGAAAACAATGGCGGAGCATAAGTATTTCTCTTCTAACTTTACTTATTGAGACGTTATTAAACATGTATAAAAATATTAGTGAAAACAATGAGGAAGCACAATTATTTCTCTTCTTACTTTACTTATTGACACGTTATTTAACATGTATACAAATATTAGTGAAAACAATGGCGGAGCATAATTATTTATCTTCTTACTTTACTTATTGACACGTTATTTAACATGTACACAAATATTAGTGAAAACAATGGCGGAGCATAATTATTTCTCTTCTTACTTTACTTATATAGACGTTATTTAACATGTGTACAAATATTAGTGAAAACAATGGCGGAGCATAATTATTTCTCTTCTTACTGTCTTTATTGAGACGTTATTTAACATGTATACAAATATTAGTGAAAACAATGGCGGAGCATAATTATTTCTCTTCTTACTTTACTTATTGACACGTTATTTAACATGTATACAAATATTAGTGAAAACAATGGCGGAGCATAATTATTTCTCGTCTTACTTTACTTATTGACACGTTATTTAACATGTGTACAAATATTAATGAAAACAATGGCGGAGCATAATTATTTCTCTTCTTACTTTACTTATTGAGACGTTATTTAACATGTGTACAAATATTAGTGAAAACAATGGCGGAGCATAATTATTTCTCTTCTTACTTTACTTATTGTGACGTTATTTAACATGTATAAAAATATTAGTGAAAACAATGGCGGAGCATAATCATTTCTCTTCTTACTTTACTTATTGAGACGTTATTTAACATGTGTACAAATATAGTAGTGAAAACAATGGCGGAGCATAATTATTTCTCTTCTTACTTTACTTATTGAGACGTTATTTAACATGTATACAAATATTAGTGAAAACAACGGCGGAGCATAATTATTTCTCTTTTTACTTTACTTATTGACACGTTATTTTACATGTATACAAATATTAGTGAAAACAATGGCGGAGCATAATTATTTCTCTCCTTACTTTACTTATTGACACGTTATTTAACATGTATACAAATATTAGTGAAAACAATGGCGGAGCATAATTATTTCTCGTCTTACTTTACTTATTGACACGTTATTTTACATGTGTACAAATATTAGTGAAAACAATGGGGAAGCACAATTATTTCTCTTCTTACTTTACTTATTGACACGTTATTTAACATGTATAAAAATATTAGTGAACACAATGGCGGAGCATAATTATTTCTCTTCTTACTTTATTTATTGACACGTTATTTAACATGTATACAAATATTAGTGAAAACAATCGTGGAGCATAATTATTTCTCTTCTTACTTTACTTATATAGACGTTATTTAACATGTGTACAAATATTAGTGAAAACAATGGCGGAGCATAATTATTTCTCTTCTTACTGTTCTTATTGAGACGTTATTTAACATGTATACAAATATTAGTGAAAACAATGGCGGAGCATAATTATTTCTCTTCTTACTTTACTTATTGACACGTTATTTAACATGTATACAAATATTAGTGAAAACAATGGCGGAGCATAATTATTTCTCGTCTTACTTTACTTATTGACACGTTATTTAACATGTGTACAAATATTAATGAAAACAATGGCGGAGCATAATTATTTCTCTTCTTACTTTACTTATTGAGACGTTATTTAACATATGTACAAATATTAGTGAAAACAATGGCGGAGCATAATTATTTCTCTTCTTACTTTACTTATTGAGACGTTATTTAACATGTATACAAATATTAGTGAAAACAATGGCGGAGCATAATTATTTCTCTTCTTACTTTTCTTATTGAGACGTTATTTAACATGTATACAAATATTAGTGAAAACAATGGCGGAGAATAATTATTTCTCTTCTTACTTTACTTATTGACACGTTATTTAACATGTATACAAATATTAGTGAAAACAATGGCGGAGCATAATTATTTCTCGTCTTACTTTACTTATTGACACGTTATTTAACATGTGTACAAATATTAATGAAAACAATGGCGGAGCATAATTATTTCTCTTCTTACTTTACTTATTGAGACGTTATTTAACATATGGACAAATATTAGTGAAAACAATGGCGGAGCATAATTATTTATCTTCTTACTTTACTTATTGAGACGTTATTTAACATGTATAAAAATATTAGTGAAAACAACGGCGGAGCATAATTATTTCTCTTCTTACTTTACTTATTGACACGTTATTTAACATGTATACAAATATTAGTGAAAACAATGGCGGAGCATAATTATTTCTCTCCTTACTGTACTTATTGACACGTTATTTAACATGTATACAAATATTAGTGAAAACAACGGCGGAGCATAATTATTTCTCTTCTTACTTTACTTATTGACACGTTATTTAACATGTATACAAATATTAGTGAAAACAATGGCGGAGCATAATTATTTCTCTCCTTACTTTACTTATTGACACGTTATTTAACATGTATACAAATATTAGTGAAAACAATGGCGGAGCATAATTATTTCTCGTCTTACTTTACTTATTGACACGTTATTTAACATGTGTACAAATATTAGTGAAAACAATGGGGAAGCACAATTATTTCTCTTCTTACTTTACTTATTGACACGTTATTTAACATGTATAAAAATATTAGTGAACACAATGGCGGAGCATAATTATTTCTCTTCTTACTTTACTTATTGACACGTTATTTAACATGTATACAAATATTAGTGAAAACAATGGCGGAGCATAATTATTTCTCTTCTTACTTTACTTATATAGACGTTATTTAACATGTGTACCAATATTAGTGAAAACAATGGCGGAGCATAATTATTTCTCTTCTTACTTTTCTTATTGAGACGTTATTTAACATGTATACAAATATTAGTGAAAACAATGGCGGAGCATAATTATTTCTCTTCTTACTTTACTTATTGAGACGTTATTTAACATGTATAAAAATATTAGTGAAAACAATGGCGGAGCATAATTATTTCTCTTCTTACTTTACTTATTGAGACGTTATTTAACATGTCTACAAATATTAGTGAAAACAATGGCGGAGCATAATTATTTCTTTTCTTACGTTACTTATTGAGACGTTATTTTACATGTATAAAAATATTAGTGAAAACAACGGCGGAGCATAATTATTTCTCTTCTTACTTTACTTATTGACACGTTATTTAACATGTATACAAATATTAGTGAAAACAATGGCGGAGCATAATTATTTCTCTCCTTACTTTACTTATTGACACGTTATTTAACATGTATACAAATATTAGTGAAAACAATGTCGGAGAATAATTATTTCTCGTCTTACTTTACTTATTGACACGTTATTCACTATGTATACAAATATTAGTGAAAACAATGGCGGAGCATAATTATTTCTTTTCTTACTTTACTTATTGAGACGTTATTAAACATGTATAAAAATATTAGTGAAAACAATGGGGAAGCACAATTATTTCTCTTCTTACTTTACTTATTGACACGTTATTTAACATGTATACAAATATTAGTGAAAACAATGGCGGATCATAATTATTTCTCGTCTTACTTTACTTATTGACACGTTATTTAACATGTGTACAAATATTAATGAAAACAATGGCGGAGCATAATTATTTCTCTTCTTACTTTACTTATTGAGACGTTATTTAACATGTGTACAAATATTAGTGAAAACAATGGCGGAGCATAATTATTTCTCTTCTTACTTTACTTATTGACACGTTATTTAACATGTGTAAAAATATTAGTGAAAACAATGGCGGAGCATAATTATTTCTCTTCTTACTTTACTTATTGAGACGTTATTTAACATGTATACAAATATTAGTGAAAACAACGGCTGAGCATAATTATTTCTCTTCTTACGTTACTTATTGACACGTTATTTAACATGTATACAAATATTAGTGAAAACAATGGTAGAGCATAATTATTTCTCTCCTTACTTTACTTATTGACACGTTATTTAACATGTATACAAATATTAGTGAAAACAATGGCGGAGCATAATTATTTCTCGTCTTACTTTACTTATTGACACGTTATTTAACATGTGTACAGATATTAGTGAAAACAATGGCGGAGCATAATTATTTCTCTTCTTACTTTACTTATTGAGACGTTATTTAACATGTATACAAATATTAGTGAAAACAACGGCTGAGCATAATTATTTCTCTTCTTACTTTACTTATTGACACGTTATTTAACATGTATACAAATATTAGTGAAAACAATGGTAGAGCATAATTATTTCTCTCCTTACTTTACTTATTGACACGTTATTTAACATGTATACAAATATTAGTGAAAACAATGGCGGAGCATAATTATTTCTCGTCTTACTTTACTTATTGACACGTTATTTAACATGTGTACAAATATTAATGAAAACAATGGCGGAGCATAAGTATTTCTCTTCTAACTTTACTTATTGAGACGTTATTAAACATGTATAAAAATATTAGTGAAAACAATGGGGAAGCACAATTATTTCTCTTCTTACTTTACTTATTGACACGTTATTTAACATGTATACAAATATTAGTGAAAACAATGGCGGAGCATAATTATTTATCTTCTTACTTTACTTATTGACACGTTATTTAACATGTACACAAATATTAGTGAAAACAATGGCGGAGCATAATTATTTCTCTTCTTACTTTACTTATATAGACGTTATTTAACATGTGTACAAATATTAGTGAAAACAATGGCGGAGCATAATTATTTCTCTTCTTACTGTTCTTATTGAGACGTTATTTAACATGTATACAAATATTAGTGAAAACAATGGCGGAGCATAATTATTTCTCTTCTTACTTTACTTATTGACACGTTATTTAACATGTATACAAATATTAGTGAAAACAATGGCGGAGCATAATTATTTCTCGTCTTACTTTACTTATTGACACGTTATTTAACATGTGTACAAATATTAATGAAAACAATGGCGGAGCATAATTATTTCTCTTCTTACTTTACTTATTGAGACGTTATTTAACATGTGTACAAATATTAGTGAAAACAATGGCGGAGCATAATTATTTCTCTTCTTACTTTACTTATTGTGACGTTATTTAACATGTATACACATATTAGTGAAAACAATGGCGGAGCATAATCATTTCTCTTCTTACTTTACTTATTGAGACGTTATTTAACATGTGTACAAATATAGTAGTGAAAACAATGGCGGAGCATAATTATTTCTCTTCTTACTTTACTTATTGAGACGTTATTTAACATGTATACAAATATTAGTGAAAACAACGGCGGAGCATAATTATTTCTCTTCTTACTTTACTTATTAACACGTTATTTAACATGTATACAAATATTAGTGAAAACAATGGCGGAGCATAATTATTTCTCTCCTTACTTTACTTATTGACACGTTATTTAACATGTATACAAATATTAGTGAAAACAATGGCGGAGCATAATTATTTCTCGTCTTACTTTACTTATTGACACGTTATTTAACATGTGTACAAATATTAGTGAAAACAATGGGGAAGCACAATTATTTCTCTTCTTACTTTACTTATTGACACGTTATTTAACATGTATAAAAATATTAGTGAACACAATGGCGGAGCATAATTATTTCTCTTCTTACTTTACTTATTGACACGTTATTTAACATGTATACAAATATTAGTGAAAACAATCGTGGAGCATAATTATTTCTCTTCTTACTTTACTTATTGAGATGTTATTTAACATGTATACAAATATTAGTGAAAACAATGGCGGAGCATTATTATTTCTCTTCTTACTGTTCTTATTGAGACGTTATTTAACATGTATACAAATATTAGTGAAAACAATGGCGGAGCATAATTATTTCTCTTCTTACTTTACTTATTGACACGTTATTTAACATGTATACAAATATTAGTGAAAACAATGGCGGAGCATAATTATTTCTCGTCTTACTTTACTTATTGACACGTTATTTAACATGTGTACAAATATTAATGAAAACAATGGCGGAGCATAATTATTTCTCTTCTTACTTTACTTATTGAGACGTTATTTAACATATTTTCAAATATTAGTGAAAACAATGGCGGAGCATTATTATTTCTCTTCTTACTTTACTTATTGAGACGTTATTTAACATGTATACAAATATTAGTGAAAACAACGGCGGAGCATAATTATTTCTCTTCTTACTTTACTTATTGACACGTTATTTAACATGTATACAAATATTAGTGAAAACAATGGCGGAGCATAATTATTTCTCTCCTTACTGTACTTATTGACACGTTATTTAACATGTATACAAATATTAGTGAAAACAATGGTTGAGCATAATTATTTCTCTTACTATTCTTATTGAGACGTTATTTTATATTTATCCAAATATAAGTGAAAACAATGGGGGAGCATAAGTTTTCTATTCTTACTTTACTTATTTAGACGTTATTTAATATGTATACAAATATTAGTGAAAACAATGGTGGAGCATAATTATTTATTACTTTAATTTTACTGATACTACACTAACTTCACACCTCTCAAAAAGGAGGAGGAGGTAATACCTAGGAGGATGTTATCATGTCAACAGAAGAAATGCGGTTCGGATTAAGCAACCCTTGCTTCACTATGAACTCATGTTAAAAAAAGTGCCGTTATTGATTAAACAACACTTGCGTCACTATAAACGCATGTATCAAAAAGTGCCGTTAGGAGTTAAGCAACCCTTGCATCACTATAGACTCATGTTCAAAAAAGTGCCGTTAGTAAGTAAGCAACCCTTGCTTCACTATGGACTCGTGTTAAAAAAAAGTGCCGTTTGTGATTAAGCAACACTTGCTTCACTATAAACTCATGTTCAAAAAAGTGCCGTTAGGGATTTCCTCTGACGTCATTTCCTGTTAAAATCATGACGGTGCATTATTTCTAAAAATTCTACATGATAGCATTGTTTTTTTCTCAAATTAGTACTAAACAACGTTGAAAATTGAGGAAAAAGGCACCCCCCATTGGAGAAAAGTGCTCAGTCGACCCCCGAAGAGTCCATTTTTTTTTCCGGTTCTGAGATATTATACGTCCCGGGGCTGGCCGGTCATAATGATGTCAACCGTGTGACTGTTTGTTGGGTCCTCTCGGAGGAGTATCTGGACATACAAACAAACAAACAAACAAACAAACAAACAAACAAACAGACAAACATACAGACAACTGGCCTTTATATAGGAGACTAGCGGGGCTACCCGGCGTTGCTCGGGGTCATAAAAACATATATTTGAAGAAAGATCGTGTGTGTAACATCTTTATATTCAAACTTCTTTGTCCGCCCCCTCTCTCTATAGCCGTCTCTTTATTTGCTACCTTTCTCTTTCCTGGTCGCCCCATTTCGCCGCTACTTTCTAATTTTGCCTTTTGCAAAAGCTGTTTCTTCCCCACCATTTCTCCTATTGCCCAGGGTAATAGTATGACATATTTCTATAAAAAGTAACACCTCTATCTGCGCCTTCTATATAGGTACTTATCTCCACCCCGGTGTTCATACTATATACGTATCTATCATCACCCCGGTGCGCATACTATATACGTACCTATCGCCGCCCCAGTGCACATACTATATACGTACCTATCGCCGCCCCGGTGCAGATACTATTTAAGTACCTATCGCCGCCCCGTTGCGAATGCTAAATAGTACCTATCGTTGCCCCGGTGTGAATGCTAAATACATACCTATTGCGCCCCGGTGTGCATGCTACATAAGTACCTATCGCTGCCCTAGTGCGAATACTAAAGACATACCAATTGCGCCCCGGTATGCATGCTACATAAGTACCTATCGCTGCCCTAGTGCGAATAATTAATATGTACATATTGCCGCTTTGGTGTGAATGCTAAATACGTACCTATCGCCGGCCCAGTGCGAATGCTAAATACGTACCTATAGCCGCCCTGGTGCGAATGCTAAATACGTACCTATAGCCGCGCCAGTGCGAATGCTAAATACGTACCTATCACCACTACGGTGTGAATGCGAAATACATACCTTTCGCCGCCCCGGTGCGGAAGCTAAATACGTACCTATCGCTGCCCCGGTGTGAATGCTAAATACATACCTATCGCTGCCCCGGTGTGAATGCTAAATACATACCTATCGCCGCCCCGGCGTGAATGCTAAATACGTACCTATCGCCGCCCCGGTGTGAATTTTAAATATGTACCTTTCGCCGCCCAGTGTGAATTTTAAATATGTACCTTTCGCCGCCCCTGTGCGCGTGCTATATACGTACCTATCGCCGCCCCGGTGCGCGTGCTACATATGAACCGATCGCTGCCTCAGTGCGCATGCTAAATACATACCTATCACTGCCCCGGTGTGCATACTATATACGTACTTATTAGCGCCCATGTGCACATGCTATATAAGTACCTATCACCACCACTGAATGCTAAATAAGTACCTATCGCCGCCCCGGTGTGGAAGCTAAATACGTACATATCGCCGCCCCTAAATTTGGGCAGACCCTAAAAAGTTCGGCCTGACCCCTAAAATTTTCCCCGACCCCTAAATCTCTCCAGCCCCCTAATTTTTCACTCTCCCCTAACCATGAGAAATATTTTGACTTCAAAACAAAAAAAAAAAAAAAATTTGGCCTGACCCCTAAAAAGTTCGTCTTGACCCCTAAAATTTTCCCCGACCCCTCAATCTCTCCAGCCCCCTAATTGTTCACTCTCCCCCAACCCTGAGAAATATTTTGAGTTCAAAACCAAAAAAAAAGAAAAAAATTTGGCCTGAACCCGAAAAAGTTCGTCCTGACCCCTAAAATTTTCCCCGACCCCTAAATCTCTCCAGCCCCCTAATTTTTCACTCTCCTCCAACCATGAGAAATATTTTGACTTCAAAACAAAAAAAAACAAAAAAATTTGGCCTGACCCCTAAAAAGTTCCGCCTGACCCCTAAAATTTTCCCCGAACCCTAAATCTCTCTAGCCCCCTAATTTTTCACCTTCCCCCAACTATGAGAACGATTTTGACTTCAAAACAAAAAAAAACAAAAAAATTTGGCCTGACCCCTTAAAAGTTCGTCCTGACCCCTAAAATTTTCCCCGACCCCTGAATCTCTCCAGCCCCCTAATTTTTCACTCTCCCCCAACCATGAGATATATTTTCACTTCAAAACAAAAAAAAACAAAAAAATTTGGCCTGACCCCTAAAAAGTTCGTCCTGACCCCTAAAATTTTCCCCGACCCCTAAATCTCTCCAGCCCCCTAATTTTTAACTCTCCCCCAACCCTGAGAAATATTTTGACTTCAAAAAAAAAAAAAAAAAAAAAAAAAAAAATTTGGCCTGACCCCTAAAAAGTTCGTCCTGACCCCTAAAATTGTCCCCGACCCTTAAATCTCTCCAGCCTCCTAATTTTTCACTCTCCCCCAAACATGAGATATATTTTGACTTCAAAACAAAAAAAAAACAAAAAAATTTTGCCTGACCCCTAACAAGTTCGTCCTGACCCCTAAAATTTTCCCCGACCCCTAAATCTCTCCAGCCCCCTAATTTTTCACTCTCCTCCAACCATGAGAAATATTTTGACTTCAAAACAAAAAAAAACAAAAAAATTTGGCCTGACCCCTAAAAAGTTCGTCCTGACCCCTAAAATTTTCCCCGACCCCTAAATCTCTCTAGCCCCCTAATTTTTAACTCTCCCCCAACTATGAGAACGATTTTGACTTCAAAACAAAAAAAAACAAAAAAATGTAGCCTGACCCCTTAAAAGTTCGTCCTGACCCCTAAAATTTTCCCCGACCCCTGAATCTCTCCAGCCCCCTAATTTTTCACTCTCCTCCAACCATGAGAAATAATTTGACTTCAAAACAAAAAAAAACAAAAAAATTTGGCCTGACCCCTAAAAAGTTCGTCCTGACCCCTAAAATTTTCCCCGACCCCTAAATCTCTCCAGACCCCTTATTTTTCACTCTCCCCCAACCCTGAGAAATATTTTGACTTCAAAAAAAAAAAAAAAAAAAAAAAAAAAAAATTTGGCCTTACCCCTAAAAAGTTCGTCCTGACCCCTAAAATTGTCCCCGACCCCTAAATCTCTCCAGCCTCCTAATTTTTCACTCTCCCCCAAACATGATATATATTTTGACTTCAAAACAAAAAAAAACAAAAAATTTTTGCCTGACCCCTAAAAAGTTCGTCCTGACCCCTAAAATTTTCCCCGACCCCTAAATCTCTCCAGCCCCCTAATTTTTCACTCTCCTCCAACCATGAGAAATAATTTTAGTTCAAAACAAAAAAAAACAAAAAAATTTGGCCTGACCCCTAAAAAGTTCGTCCTGACCCCTAAAATTTTCCCCGACCCCTAAATCTCTCTAGCCCCCTAATTTTTAACTCTCCCCCAACCATGAGAAATATTTTGACTTCAAAACAAAAAAAAACAAAAAAATTTGGCCTGACCCCTAAAAAGTGCGTCCTGACCCCTAAAATTTTCCCCGACCCCTAAATCTCTCCAGCCCTCTAATTTTTCACTCTCCTCCAACCATGCGAAATAATTTGACTTCAAAACAAAAAAAACAAAAAAATTTGGCCTGACCCCTAAAAAGTTCGTCCTGACCCCTAAAATTTTCCCCGACCCCTAAATCTCTCCAGACCCCTTATTTTTCACTCTCCCCCAACCCTGAGAAATATTTTGACTTCAAAACAAAAAAAACAAAAAAAACAAAAAAATTTGGCCTGACCCTTAAAAAGTTCGTCCTGACCCCTAAAATTTTCCCCGACCCCTAAATCTCTCTAGCCCCCTAATTTTTCACTCTCCCCCAACCCTGAGAAATATTTTGACTTCAAAACAAAAAAAAACAAAAACAAAAAAAAAATTTGGCCTGACCCCTAAAAAGTTCGTCCTGACCCCTAAAATTTTCCCCGACCCCTAAATCTCTCCAGCCCCCTAATTTTTCACTCTCCTCCAACCATGAGAAATATTTTGACTTCAAAACAAAAAAAAACAAAAAAATTTGGCCTGACCCCTAAAAAGTTCGTCCTGACCCCTAAAATTTTCCCCGACCCCTAAATCTCTCCAGCCCCCTAATTTTTCTCTCTTCCCCAACCCTGAGAAATATTTTGACTTCAAAACAAAAAAAAACAAAAAAAAACAAAAGAATTTGGCCTGACCCTTAAAAAGTTCGTCCTGACCCCTAAAATTGTCCCCGACCCCTAAATCTCTCTAGCCCCCTAATTTTTCACTCTCCCCCAACCATGAGATATATTTTGACTTCAAGACAAAAAAAAAACAAAAAAATTTGGCCTGAACCCTAAAAAGTGCGTCCTGCCCCCTAAAATTTTCCCCGACCCCTAAATCTCTCCAGCCCCCTAATTTTTCACTCTCCTCCAACCATGAGAAATAATTTGACTTCAAAACAAAAAAAACAAAAAAATTTGGCCTGACCCCTACAAAGTTCGTCCTGACCCCTAAAATTTTCCCCACCCCTAAATCTCTCCAGCTCCATAATTTTTCACTCTCCCCCAACCCTGAGAAATATTTTGACTTCAAAACAAAAAAAAACAAAAAAAAACAAAAAAATTAGGCCTGACCCCTAAAAAGTTCGTCCTGACCCCTAAAATTTTCCCCGACCCCTAAATCTCTCTAGCCCCCTTATTTTTCACTCTCCCCCAACCCTGAGAAATATTTTGACTTCAAAATAAAAAAAAACAAAAAAAAAAAAAAAAATTTGGCCTGACCCCTAAAAAGTTCGTCCTGACCCCTAAAATTTTCCCCGACCCCTACATCTCTCCAGCCCCCTAATTTTTCACTCTCCCCCAACCCTGAGAAATATTTTGACTTCAAAACAAAAAAAAACAAAAACAAAAAAAAAATTTGGCCTGACCCCTAAAAAGTTCGTCCTGACCCCTAAAATTGTCCCCGACCCCTAAATCTCTCTAGCCCCCTAATTTTTCACTCTCCCCCAACCATGAGATATATTTTGACTTCAAAACAAAAAAAAACAAAAAATTTTTACCTGACCCCTAAAAAGTGCGTCTTGACCCCTAAAATTGTCCCCGACCCCTAAATTTCTCCAGCCCCCTAATTTTTCACTCTCCTCCAACCATGAGAAATAATTTGACTTCAAAACAAAAAAAAACAAAAAAATTTGGCCTGACCCTTAAAAAGTTCGTCCTGACCCCTAAAATTTTCCCCGACCCCTAAATCTCTCTAGCCCCCTAATTTTTCAATCTCCCCCAACCCTGAGAAATATTTTGACTTCAAAACAAAAAAAAAACAAAAAAAAACAAAAAAATTTGGCCTGACCCCTAAAAAGTTCGTCCTGACCCCTAAAATTGTCCCCGACCCCTAAATCTCTCCAGCCCCCTAATTTTTCACTCTCCTCCCACCATTAGAAATATTTTTACTTCAAAACAAAAAAAAAACAAAAAAATTTGGCCTGACCCCTAAAAAGTTCGTCCTGACCCCTAAAATTTTCCCCGACCCCTAAATCTCTCCAGCCCCCTATTTTTTCACTCTCCCCCAACCCTGAGAAATATTTTGACTTCAAAACAAAAAAAAAAAAAAAAAAAAAAAAATTTGGCCTGACCCCTAAAAAGTTCGTCCTGACCCCTAAAATTTTCCCCGACCCCTAAATCTCTCTAGCCCCCTAATTTTTCAATCTCCCCCAACCCTGAGAAATATTTTGACTTCAAAACAATAAAAAAACAAAAAAAAACAAAAAAATTTGGCCTGACCCCTAAAAAGTTCGTCCTGACCCCTAAAATTGTCCCCGACCCCTAAATCTCTCCAGCCCTCTAATTTTTCACTCTCCTCCAACCATGCGAAATAATTTGACTTCAAAACAAAAAAAACAAAAAAATTTGGCCTGACCCCTAAAAAGTTCGTCCTGACCCCTAAAATTTTCCCCGACCCCTAAATCTCTCCAGACCCCTTATTTTTCACTCTCCCCCAACCCTGAGAAATATTTTGACTTCAAAACAAAAAAAACAAAAAAAACAAAAAAATTTGGCCTGACCCTTAAAAAGTTCGTCCTGACCCCTAAAATTTTCCCCGACCCCTAAATCTCTCTAGCCCCCTAATTTTTCACTCTCCCCCAACCCTGAGAAATATTTTGACTTCAAAACAAAAAAAAACAAAAACAAAAAAAAAATTTGGCCTGACCCCTAAAAAGTTCGTCCTGACCCCTAAAATTTTCCCCGACCCCTGAATCTCTCCAGCCCCCTAATTTTTCACTCTCCCCCAACCCTGAGAAATATTTTGACTTCACAACAAAAAAAAAAAAAAAAAAAGAAAAAAATTTGGCCTGACCCCTAAAAAGTTCGTCCTGACCCCTAAAATTTTCCCCGACCCCTAAATCTCTCCAGCCCCCTAATTTTTCACTCTCCTCCAACCATGAGAAATATTTTGACTTCAAAACAAAAAAAAAACAAAAAAATTTGGCCTGACCCCTAAAAAGTTCGTCCTGACCCCTAAAATTTTCCCCGACCCCTAAATCTCTCCAGCCCCCTAATTTTTCACTATCCCCCAACCCTGAGAAATATTTTGACTTCAAAACAAAAAAAAAACGAAAAAAAATAAAAAAAATTGGCCTGACCCCTAAAAAGTTCGCCCTGACTCCTAAAATTTTCCCCAACTCCTAAATCTCTCCAGCCCCCTAATTTTTCACTCTCCTCCAACCATGAGAAATATTTTGACTTCAAAACAAAAAAAAACAAAAAAATTTTGCCTGACCCCTAAAAAGTTCGTCCTGACCCCTAAAATTTTCCCCGACCCTTAAATCTCTCTATCCCTAATTTTTCACTCTCCCCAACCATGAGAAATATTTTGACTTCAAAACAAAATAAAACAAAAAAATTTGGCCTGACCCCTAAAAAGTTCGTCCTGACCCCTAAAATTTTCCCCGACCCCTAAATCTCTCCAGCCCCCTAATTTTTCACTCTCCCCCAACCATGAGATATATTTTGACTTCAAAACAAAAAAAAACAAAAAAATTTGGCCTGACCCCTAAAAAGTTCGTCCTGACCCCTAAAATTTTCCCCGACCCCTAAATCTCACCAGCCCTCTAATTTTTCACTCTCCTCAAACCATGAAAAATATTTTGTACTTCAAAACAAAAAAAAACAAAAAAATTTGGCCTTACCCCTAAAAAGTTCGTCCTGACCCCTAAAATTTTCCCCGACCCCTAAATCTATCCAGCCCCCTTATTTTTCACTCTCCCCCAACCCTGAGAAATATTTTGACTTCAAAACAAAAAAAAACAAAAAAATTTGGCCTGACCCCTAAAAAGTTCGTCCTGACCCCTAAATTTTCCCCGACCCCTAAATCTCTCCAGCCCCCTAATTTTTCACTCTCCCCCAACCCTGAGAAATATTTTGCCTTCAAAACAAAAAAAAAACAAAAAAATTTGGCCTGACCCCTAAAAAGTTCGTCCTGACCCCTAAAATTTTCCCCGACCCCATAATCTCTCCAGCCCCCTAATGTTTCACTCTCCCCCAACCATGAGAATTATTTTGACTTTAAAACAAAAGAAAAGAAAAAAATTAGGCCTGACCCCTAAAAAGTTCCGCCTGACCCCTAAAATGTTCCCCAACCCTTCAATCTCTCCAGCCCCCTAATGTTTCACTCTGCCCCAACCCTTAGAAATATTTTTAGTTCAAAACCAAAAAAGAGAAAAAAATTTGGCCTGACCCCTAAAAAGTTCGGCCTGAGCCCTAAAATTTTCCCCGAGCCCTCAATCTCTCCAGCCCCCTAATTTTTAACTCTCCCCCAACCCTAAGAAATATTTTGAGTTCAAAACAAAAAAATGATATTTAACATGTATACAAATATTAGTGAAAACAATGGTGGAGCATAATTATTTCTCTTTTTACTTTACTTATTGAGACGTTATTTAACATGTATAAAAAGATAAGTGAAAACAATGGTGGAGCATAATTATTTTTCTTCTTTCTTTACTTATTGAGACGTTATTTAATATGTATACAAATATTAGTGAAAACAGTGGCGGAGCATAATTATTTCTCTTTTTACTTTACTTATCGAGACGTTATTTAACATGTATTCAAATATTAGTGAAAACAATGGCGGAGCATAATTATATTTCTTCTTACTTTACATATTGAGACGTTATTTAATATGTATACACATTTTAGTGAAAACAGTGGTGGAGCATAAATATTTTTCTTCTTACTTTACTTATTTAGACGTTATATCATATGTATACAAATATTAGTGAAAACAATGGTGGAGCGTAATTATTTTTCTTCTTACTTTACTTATTGAGACGTTATTTAATATGTATACAAATATTAGTGAAAACAATGGTGGAGCATAATTATTTATTACTTTAATTTTACTGATACTACACTAACTTCACACCTCTCAAAAAGAAGGAGATTATACCTGGGAGGATGATATCATGTCAACAGAAGAAATGCGGTTAGGATTAAGCAACCCTGGCTTCACTACAAACTCGTGTTCAAAAAAGTGCCGTTATTGATTAAGCAACCCTGGCTTCACTGTGGATTCATGTCAAAAAAGTGCCGTTAGGAATTAAGCAACCCTTGCTTCACTATGGACTCATGTTCAAAAAAATGCCGTTAGAGATTAAGCAACAGTTGCTTCAATAAAAACTTATGTTTCGTTGGGATAAGGCAACCCGTGCTTCACTATAAACTCATGTTCAAAAAAGTGCCGTTAGGGATTTCCTCTGACGTCATTTCCTGCTAAAATCGTGACTTTGCATTATGCCGACAATCCCCCATCTCAAAATTTTGCCTGAGGCGCACCACCGGCGAATGCCGACACTCCCCCAAATTCGGCCTGAGGCGCTCATACTGGCGAATGCCGACACTCCTCCCCGAATTTCGCCTGAGGCGCCCCACCGCCGAATGCCGACACTCACCCTCCCCAGATTTGGCCTGAGGCGCCCCACCGCCGAATGCCGATACCCCCCCCCCCCTCTTCCCCAAATTTCTCCTGAGGCGCTCACACCGGCGAATGCCGACACCCCCCACACCCACCCCAAGTTTTCAATATGTATACAATATGTATAGAAATATTAGTGAAAACAATGGGGGAGCATACAAATATTAGTGAAAACAGTGGGGGAGCATAATTATTTATTACTTTAATTTTACTGATACTACACTAACTTCACAGCTCTCAAAAAGGAGGAGGTAATACCCAGGAGGATGTTATCATGTAAGCAGGAAAAATGTGGTTAGGATTAAGCAACCCTTGCTTCACTATGAACTCATGTTAAAAAAAGTGCCGTTATTGATTAAACAACACTTGCGTCACTATAAACGCATGTATCAAAAAGTGCCGTTAGGAGTTAAGCAACCCTTGCATCACTATGGACTCATGTTCAAAAAAGTGCCGTTAGTAAGTAAGCAACCCATGCTTGACTATGGACTCGTGTTCAAAAAAAGTGCCGTTTGTGATTAAGCAACACTTGCTTCACTATAAACTCATGTTCAAAAAAGAGCCGTTAGGGATTTCCTCTGACGTCATTTCCTGTTAAAATCATGACGGTGCATTATTTCTCAAATTCTTTGTTTTTTTCTCAAATTAGTACTAAACAACGTTGAAAATCGAGGAAAAAGGCACCCCCCCATTGGAGAAAAGTGCTCAGTCGACCCTCGAAGAGTCCATTTTTTTTTCCGGTTCTGAGATATTATACGTCCCGGGGCTGGCCGGTTATAATGATGTCAACGGTGTGACTGTTTGTTGGGTCCTGTCGGAGGAGTATCTGGACATACAAACAAACAAACAAACAAACAAACAAACAAACAGACAAACATACAGACAAGTGCCCTTTATATAGGAGATATACATGGTTAATGGATAGATGAAAGAGAAAGATCCTTTGACGGTATTAATAGATTTTACTTTTTTATTCATAAAGTTAGTGGAAGTGACCAGAGTGCTAGATTTATACAAAAAAAATAAGAGCGTAATATTAATTCATATATGTATTACAGAAGATTAGAAAAACATCATTACCGTTACAACGAGCGAGCCGCACTTTTCTGAGATGACAGACATGAAAAGAGGCCGAAGAGAGTCCGGCATAGGAGACAACATGTAAGTTACTTTGTTTGGCTTTGAAACCGACGGTACCGATGTAGTTCTTATCTTCTATGATAGATATATGAATAAATAAATTAATATATAAATAGACATATATATGTATTACCTGTAGTAGTATAACTGCGGTAATGGTCCTCTGAAAAGAAGAATTATCTTTGAAAACTCATGAGCTAAGGACTTTAAGATACTTTGCTTGAACTTTGAATTCTAATAAAATTTGATTAACACCTTATTTTATTACTTCATTTGATATTATAATATTAATGCTCTATCCAGTATATTGAGCTTCAGGTTTTAACCGGATGTTTTAACTAATTATAAGATAATAGTTGACGCTTATATCTTTTGTTGGATTGCTTCATATATGTACTTATATTACATTTTAGCCTGAAGATTTCGCCCGGGGATGAAACGAGGGAGCCTCTGTGTAGCTTAATTGCCATGAATATATTTCCATAGCTTACTATATATATATATATATATATATATATATATATATATATATATATATATATATATATATATATTGAAATGAGTGATGATGAAATAAAATAGAAAAAGAAACATATTTATTGAATCATCAAGTAGTTCAGACAAAGGAAGTTATTTTGCTCGCAATAGATTTACTGACTTATTTTTTCAGATTTTTATACTGATATTCCTACTAGTCAGTCATATTTAAAGTGTGGAAGAGAAAAGACGCAATAACGCAATTGATATCTATATCTGATACCGAATTAATGCATGGTTATCGCCTCTACTCGAAAGGTTATTTTATATTATCGCAATGCTTGAATAAAATTACAACACTATTCTCCTAAAAACACAACCTATAAAACTACAAAGAAACTGAAATTTGGGAAATATTTTTCAATTGATGTATACTACTAATTGGGAACATTTCACTAAAATCGGAGATATCTCCTTTTCAAGAAACGCTTCCAAACTCCTCTGACCGTTTAAATCACAACATCTACTAGTATTCTAGGTTGATTTAATTCGAAAAATAAAAACTTCGGCATATATGTTGAGATATTCTTCTCACATAACCAAAAATAGTGAATCTATTTTCTTCTATGTTGTTTTTATGGATAATAGTAAAGTAAAAATATTCATAATTTTATCATCTAATTTACCTACATTGTTGTAGCGTTTACAGCCACTATGTAAATCCGATAAAAACGGTCACATTGGAAAGTCATTCTTTTTTAAAAACCTCACATGGACATTACAAAATATTCGAGTGGTTGAATTAAGATATAGTAAGAGGGGTGAGAGACATACATATACTCTTATTAAGAGATGAGAGTCGTTTTTAGTTAATTACAAATTACGACTAATTAGAGCAAATTAATTGATATGTTTTGATGTAAACATAAATCTATCCCAGCAAAAATGTATATATTTGCACGTATGTTGTATGATTAAAGTATATACAGAAAAGCTGTGGGGAATACCATTATTGATATAATTTCAGTATAATAATATACAGATATTAAGCCTACATGAAATATTGATACTGATCCGATAGTTTATTTTATTTTGATTAAATAACAAAACGCTTAGTCAGGACAGGTTGTTTACACCCGTCTTTATTTATAAAAGGGTCCTATTTCTTTTTAATGTGTGATTCCCTCCAAAGCACACATTGTTAATTAATGACATATGTTTTTTGCTTACAAATAAACGTACGTTTAATACACACACTGTCTCTTTTATTTTATAGATGCATAGCTCTATTTCCTTGTAAAGTAATTATACTGTTATTCTCCTGTTCTTAGATGCATTTAACTAGAAAATGTGATGTAAACCTGCAGTAGGCTGCATGTTTTAGTTACACATGAGAATGGTAAACGTTGCATGTGAAAGATGCTCGGTCAAATGAAAATACCTCTGATTTTGTATTTTGAGCTACACAGAATCTTATTTCCTCAGAAATTAAATAAGTACCTCATAAAAACAAGGAATCATGCTGAGACCAACAAGTAATGTTTGAAGTCTGGCTGAATGATAAACCTCCTTGAGAGACTGTTTGGCATTTTTCTCCAGTGGATATCTCCAGCGGTCAGCGTCTAGGTGGTCGAATGGTGACCAGTGAGAAGACTGGAATCCAAGATTTCCGGTCAGGATAATATGATTCTAGGAGATGGGAATAGAGCAGGGGATTCCTTGCTATCTGGGCATGATAGTCAACATGGTTTTCAGAGCGCTGGCGATCAGTTTGTGCTGGGTGCCTCTCCAGGAAGATGGGCCCGTTCGGGCTCTATGCTAAATAATTGTGCTGATTGAACTTATCTTTTATTCGTCGAGCAAAAGACTCATTCTGCAAGTCTGCCGTTCGACCTTTGAAATACGAGTTTCATTTGTAACCTCGAACCAATCAACCTGTTATTTGTTTATAAACTTGACTTCTGGCCTTGGAATTAGAATTCTTTATTTATGACTGAGTTAGACGACAAATTCTGACCGGCACAATGTGTGAGACGATCGCACTCATTTAGATTCATACGGCCATAATTTTCAAAATGACAATAACATAATCATCCGATTCTTAAAATTGAAAAAAAAAAATTTTAAATAGAAAAAAATAAATATATATTAAAATTTAAAAAAAAAACAGATTTATATTCGTTAACATTTTTTCGCGTGTATCGTTAAATATTATTTCCGATGTTTTTTTTTCCTTCCCAGGCGTGTCTTGTGATTGCCTGGATGTTGGCCTTTCGCTTTTGGCACATTCCCAACAATCCAACATTTGGACTCACACGGAACTTAGTTTCATCCTTGCAACTGGATTCTGGCTTTAGTTCTGGGAAAAGTAAAGTTTATTCCCACAAGAAAAATAAAAAGGAAATCTTATCCTTCAGTCGGTCAAGTGTAACGTTTCGGGTGGTGTTTGATGCCTTGTCATCTGCCTCGAGCAAACTGAAAAAAAAAGTGATTTTATATCTAAGGAACCCAACATTCTCTATTTGTTAGTAATAAATTTAAGGCGGCAATAATAATAATAATAATAATAATAATAATAATAATAATAATAATAATAATAATAATAATAATAATAATAATAATACTTATAATTATAATAATGATGATAATAATAATGTTGATGATGATGATGATTATAATAATGTAGATTAGGGTGATAATAATAATAATAATAATAATAATAATAATAATAATAATAATAATAATAATAATAATAATAATAATAATAATAATAATAATCACAACAACAATAATAATAATAATAATAATAATAATAATAATAATAATAATAATAATAATAATAATAATAATAATAATAATAATAATAATAATGTTGGGCATGATGATAATGATGATGATGATAATAATGTTTATTGGGGTGATGATAATAATAATAACAATCATAATAATAATAATAATAATAATGTTGGTCATGATGATGATGATGATGATAATAATGATGATAAAACTGCCAGAAATCCAATAATCTTGTCCCCACACACATTAACAGACATAGAAAAATGCATGTGATGACACCAACTTAACAGAAACTATTCCTGAAGGCCAGTGGATGATAAAAAAGTCCGAGGAGTCCGAGCAGCAAAGAAACCTCTACTGGAAGTATGCAGAGAGCACTGGTAAGTGCTGGATATCTGAAGAAAAAATGTTGTCCTCGGACTCCCGGGAACGCCACATGTAAGTACCTCTGCTTGCGTCAAACAAACAAGTCTCAGACGCGTAGCCGCTAACTAATAGAGTGATAGTAACATCATTGCTTCTGGCACATTCTTCTGTGTATTTTGGATCAAACCTTCCCCAACTTCGCATGCAGCTAATGTGCCTTGCTGTTCTCGGTGTCGGGTATAAAAACCTGTGATCTTGCAGGTTAAGAAATAGCGTCAACCAACAAGTCGGACTTCATGCAGACCAGATAACCCTGAAGCACAATCTTCGTGAGCTCTACACAGAAGTCTAACTTGCTTGAAATAATCACAATAACAACATCAACACCAATCGCTAGCAACAACTATGTCTTAACTGGGGTAAAAATACACTAGAAATAAACCATATGTCGAAATTACTTTATTTAACAAATGTACTTTTGTGACTCTTCGTTTAAATCGTATTTTATGTCTGTTTTAAATAACTGTTTAATGGCGCCTCTAAAACGGTTGAATTAAAAAAAACATGTCCTAGTTGTTAGCAAAGTAAAAAATATTATAATGGCTTGTATTGAATATTTAATTCGGACAATTCTTATGGTGTGTAAGTCTATAATCTTTGTCGATGAAATGACTTATGTATTTTGTCATTTTCTTTAAACACTTCGTGGATATGATCAATATGTTCTTAGTTTTTCTTTTTGACTTTCTTTCATAGAATACAAGATGTACATCTAAAACTTAAAATGGCAATCTTGTAGATTGTTCGTATAATCCCGGTGTTAGACCTGAAAGTACACACAGCTACTTCTTCTTTCGTGTGAATCAAATGATTCTGGTGTTGGCATTAGTTTCCCCGATGTTTTATCTAGTTAGAAATCTTTCTGTAAAAACATCGGGTACTTACGGACAAAACTACGAGAAGGTTGGCGACATCCCTAAGTGAAAGTGGTACTGTGGAACCGACTGGATTCGAACCTGGAACACCCAGGTCTTCAGACCGTGTCAATATCCACTTAACCACCGTTACCTCCCACACAGCTACTACTGACGATTGAGCAGAGCGGAAAACCATAATAATGACCCATGCAAAACACGTAATTCATTTATGTAAAAAAACTCTTTCTCTCTCTTTCTCGTGTGAAGGACTTGAGCGATGTATATAAATGCAACTGAACTTTAATCCGTTTTTTTACACTGGAACAATACATTAGATCGTTGGTCAATCACCTCGATAAGATCGATAAAAAAATTAACATAAACTTCTACGTTAGGTTAATTGGACCTTATAAACGTATTTTATGTATTTTAAAACGAGCTTTAAAACGTACATCTGCAAATATTTTGAAGTGTATTTAAAAAATTCTTGAAAACGATATCCTTGGTTTTAGCCGAAACAATTGTTTGCCTTGATTAAAAACTTGTTTTCCTGCTGTGAACATCTATTATTCATCATTATTTATCAGGGTAACATAATTAAAACTTATATATATATATATATATATATATATATATATATATATATATATATATATATATATATATATATATATATATATATATATATATATATATATATTGTTGTCGGAGATACATTCTCCCATAGGGCATTGGAACTGATATATTACATTGATTCTTCCTAATGTATTTTGGGTTTGAGAAGTGTTATTTTAACAACATAGTTTGATGTTTTAATTTTTTTTATAATAAATGATAAATCGTATTTTATCATCAGAATTGGTGGGGGATCTATAGCGATGTATTATATTTTAAAGAGCTTTTTCATCCAATTTAAAGTTTGGATGCATTTGGTTACAATAGAATTGATTTATGTAGTGGGAATTATTTAGCTTATTATTAGTAGGATTATCTAAATTTCTAATCATTAATCTTAATTGTTCATCAACCATATAATTAGGAAATTGATTATTAATTAGGACTTGCTTTATATTTTTTAATTCATTAAAAAATATTTTTTTGGATGAGGAGATTAATTTTGCACGGTTTAATAGATTTTTGACCATAGCAATCTTATATCTATATGGGCATTCACTTTTAAACCTTAAAAAACAGGTGTTAATATATGTAGGTTTTTTATAGGGAGAGGTGATGAATGCATCACTGTTGGAGTCAATGAGAACATCTAAAAACGGAATTTTATTGTTAACATTAAGCTCATGAGTGAATTTAAGAACTGAATTATTTTGAAAACTATCTTGTATTTTTTTTTATTTCATCTATACTATTTACTAAAATATGAATATATATATATATATATATATATATATATATATATATATATATATATATATATATATATATGCACGAGACTTTGTCGTTAGCCGATAGATTACAATTACCACCGTTTACTTTAGTTTAATCTCATTTGAAAACTCACTTTAACTTATCTGGTAACACTTTTTTTTTCATATAAATAAAAAATAGTAAGTCTCTTTAATTCTAAATCATCCTTATTATCATTATAATTATTGTTATAACTATTATTATTATTAAGATTATTATTATCATTATTATAATTATTATTTATAAATATTATAATTCTTGCATAGATAAATGTTACGAGCCTGATTATTTTGTCATATGGTGTGTACATGCACATGCACATGCATTAAATGTATCTTTGGGAAGAAATACTACTTGGATGGAATATTCTAGGTCCTTCCAGAAAGAATTTAAAGCGCAATCGACATTTTCGTTCAGTATCGACTTACGAAGTCTGTCTTTTAAACCTGATGGCTACTATTTAAATAGGTTATCTATTTTGATTATCGTTATTATTATTTGTACTCACTAGGAGTTCTCACACAGATCATCGTCAGTGATTGCTCCCTGACAAAACCAGTTGTATTTCCTGGAGTCTGAGCGACAATAAGCCTCCACAGATTCCCAGTATTCTTCTTCTTCTTTTTCTCGTTCTTCTTCTTATTATTATTATCATTATTATTATCATTATTATTATCATTATTATTATTATTATTATTATTATTATTATTATTATTATTATTATTATTATTATTATTATTGTATAGATAGAAGTAACGAAATTTCTAATTCTGCCATCTGATGACAGACGTGTTTGTGATATTTACAGACACATGTATTTAATTTACATGCGGATTCTGTAAAAAGAACGCTACTTTTCTCTAAATTCTCAGACATTAAGGCATTTTAGAGAGTGGTTAAATCAACATAGAATGAGAGGGTCGAAAGGAAATATATCGGAAGCTGAGAGAAGGAAGATATGCATCAAGACTAATTAGAACAATTAAAACACTTCTTTTTTTAGAAATGTAACTCAGTCCCAGAACTAATGAATATTTAAGCATGTATTTTGTGACAGTGACCTTATAAGCAATCTTTCATGTTAAACTATGTGTACTCAATCTGATGCATGTGCATTCAGTAAATATCGTTGCATACAATTCTGTATGGCATGTAAACCAGATCGGTTAACTATTGTTTTTATTATTAACATATTAATTTTAAAGTGTGTTTTTTAAAAACTTTTATTCACCTCTACATAGGCGTATTGTTATTAAGATCAAATAGGCTACTGTGATTAATGGACAGATTTACAGGGTGCATCCTAAGTAGGAGTTCTACAGCAAGATGTTTGTTAACATTACATTGAAAATTCTGTATTTTGGTAAAGTTGAAACAAGAAAGGAATTGTAAAGGTAAGCTGTCAGAGAAAAGAAGCTATTACAGAAGAAGGTTGTTCAGCATCTCAGGGCTTCTACAGTGAAGGGGTGGGATGTTGCTTATAGTAGAGTTTGTCGGGACTATTTATATTGGGCGGGTGCAATTCCAGTAGGTTCGTCGTGTTGGATAATGACCCTGTGGGGCCGGACGCATGTTGAAGTGGGCGTATGTGTGAGGTATCGTTTGGTTTGGCTTACGCGATTTAGTGCGGGCGAACCCGTACAACCGAGTGCTAGATACGGGTGTTCTCACAGTCGGAGCTCACAGACGTTTACAGGGCAACCACGTCGACGAGACCTCAGGTCAAGGGTCAAGGTGCGCCTGCGCATGGGGGTTCTGTAACATCACGGGCGTTTGTGTGGGAAACTGTGTTTTGAGTCTGGGTTTTGGAAGCAAGCCGAACAAACGATTTCTTTATGTAGTCTTCAAATGAAAAAATGGGAATTTATTTCCCTAAGAGAATACAGGCATGAGATTCCTTCTTCCCCCCTCTTTGAATGGCTAAGAACTTAAGCTAGGAATTAACTACGATAAAGTAGTAATTTGGTATCTCCCTCAACGTTAGTGAAACATCTCCAAGATCGACGGTAGACTAACGCCTGAATACAACAAAAATCAAAGTTTAAAAGATTGTTTGTCTCGTGAATTGTGTTATGAAGGTGTTGTTGTAGACAGGGGACGGCGATGTTCACGGCGGTACCAAAACGAAGAGGGATTCCATCCATTAGACGACATCCTCCACGCGACGAAGAAGATAAGGTACGAGAAATTAAAGGGTATGCAACAGTCGGAGCATAGAGATGCAAGGTTGTGATGATGGCACAGTGGCTACAGTTTGGCAGACAGTGCAGAACCTAATCCGTTAGCGTATCTCTTTTGCACCCTGTTAATGAGTGAGAGACTAGTTGTTGGTGCACCAGCCAAGGTGTTGCAAATGTATCCCATTCTTGGGCGAATGGTGGCGTTATAGCGATATAGGGTACTGACATGTGTGATAAGTTTTCTATTTTTGTAGATGGGGCCTGCTTTTTTTTCAGCAGCCCCGTTGCTAACAAAAGTGTGCATTTAACAACGCTGCTATCTACGTAAACAGGTATCTATACAAAATGTTATACATATTGTCGGAAATATAATTCATTGCAAAACGTAATTATGAAAATAACTTTGACGCGAGAAATACACACACATGTGAACTTGTCAGATGTTTTTGTAGAAAGGTCCCGCCCTTAAACAGATAAAAGCTGGTGAGAGTAAAGAGGATACTTAATCAAGAAGATGAAACCTTTTCATGTCTTTCAATATAAGTTTATATCCTTGCCTCCACGTAAACTCACACAAAGAGCTGCCCAGTATTCCACGATACTTTTAACAGTGGTGGGTATTATATACTTTCTTACAACTTAATCCTAATTCTTACTGAAAGCTAACTCTAATTCTTACATAGCGGGTTACTTAGATAGAACACATAAACATAGGTAATGGGCGTGTGCGCGTACTGTGCATGACTAGCGGGGCTGTATTTCACAAAACTTATTTTTTTCAGTTAGTTGCAAAGCTATTCAACAGAATGTCTTAATTGTCTAAAAAGATATTAATATAGAGATGGTACAAATACAGGATGCCCCTAAATTCTCTTTACAATTAAACAGTTCATTACGAAGAAGACAGTTGAGATATCTGAACTACATTGTAGTGTCGAGATATGAGTTGTTTCTTATTACCTCTCTTACATTAGTCATTCTGCAATTATCTGTAATCTGTAATTATCTCCCTTGTATATTTCTCATGCTATATAAATAAATGCTTACGTGGATTCGACCTCTTACGAAGGAAGCGATCGGAGCGCACACATCAAGGTTTCTCTCTTATTTATTTCTGTGTTTCTATTGGAATTGTTATGTACGTGAAGCCATTACGCCGCGAGCCGGATACTGATGGAAACACAATAACAACAGACAAGCAGCAACGCTACAAATGGCGACAAAGAACAACGCTACATACATTTGTTTGTTTTAAATAATGCTTATTACAGTTTGTTAAAACTAATTTAATATACTTCTATATGGACACTACTAGTTGCCTGAAGACGATTAAAACTGTACTCGATGTCTACCTCAAATATCCTTGGTCGCCAACTCCTCCATTTATTCAAAGCCTGACATGTCTCCATTAATTTCTTGTGCTATTCATAGATTAAAGGACGCGATTGTGGATCTTTCGCTGTGTCTGCACATCCGCTTTTGTCTCAATAAATCCAGACACAATTGTGCCTTCTCTTAATAATTCGCCATTTTCTAGTGCTACAATTAACAGGTGTGCTTCTATTAACGAGACTAGCAAATATATGCTCCCTACGGTCGCATATTTTCGCTAGTTGTTTTATTTAATTGCTCAGTAATATGTTTTTTTACAAACAAAAAGCAAGAATATCACCTCATCCTTTTTTATATAAATTAAACAGGGAATAATAAAAAACATAGTTTTTAATCAAAATGTACCCTTTATGGCTTTAAATATTAAACAAAAAATCCTAAACTCACTTAAGGTCGTAAAAAGATGATAATATTTGAAGTTATTCAAATCGAAAAAAAAGATGTACCTAAAATAAAATGAACAATTAAAATAATAAGATAAGTGTACACGATTCTAAATTCAGTTATTTAATTGCTCAGTAAAATGTGTTTGTTTTTTTTTACAAAAAATAGTAAATTTTTAAATCAATTAGTTTTAAATTAAACAATTTGATTCAATATGTGTGCTTTAAAACATAATTTCTAATAAGATTGAAAAAAAACGTTTTAATAAAAAAAATCAAAGTAAATATATCATTTTTGGACGACTCGTACGATAAATGCAGCGAATCAGTTGTTTACATGTTATTAATCAAATAACGCGCTCCTGGCTCGTGCCCATATCCCCCTCTCTCTATTTTTTCTCTCTCTTTCTCTTTTTCTCTCTCTCTCTCTCTCTTTATCCACCCTCTATCTCTCTCTATCTCTCTTTCTCTCTCTTTCTTGGAATAGAACTTTCTGTGCGTTCGGAATATAACATTCTACTTAATAATCAGATTATATAGATTTAAAAAGAAACAATGTGTTTAATTAATTAAATTTGTAATTTTTATTAAGAGTATTATTATTGTGGAATATTTTTTAAATACATCTGGAAATCTGAAAGAACAATCATGAGTGTATATTTGCAAATATTAATTTATTAGAAGTTTTAGAAAAAAATAATTATGTAAATTGGAAAGACGCTTGATGTTTGGGGAAGTTTTGGAATCGGTATATATAGGAGCTGATGAATAGATATAAAAAGAGCGATCAAAACTAATGATATAGTTTCGTTTAAGACATACAGACAGAAAGTTAGATAATCTCCTTTATTAATAGATATCTGAAATACAAATTATTATTCTTGATAAAAACTTCAATAAAGAATGATTAAAGAAATATATCAAGCCAGGATATCTCATCAAATGTCTTTGTAATATTTTTTTTAAAATTTGGACATTATATATTTTTGTATATGGTCTACTTACATGTGTCAATTTTTATTTATGAAAACATTTTCTGTTTACGTAGCCATATTGTATTTAGCTTATTTCAGTCAGTGAAAACCAAGTAAAAAACAAATACAAAAAAAAAAAAAACTAGAAAAGAAACAGGTAGACTTTTGAACACAAGTTATCGCCAAACAAAAATATAAACGAAAACTGTATAACAAACGAATAATCTCGATTCAAGCGGCGTTTTCAATTGGGCACGTCGACGACAACGTGTATTCGAAAAAGACGCGGGCTTTCAAATGCGACTCGATCTTGTTTTCTTAAGGGCTTCAACTCCCCTGGTATTAACGCCGTATCGCAATGCCGTAGATATTTTCAAAGAATGTATTTCTTCCATTCCCCATTATCGAACAAAGGCGGTCCGCTATATATTCTTAACGCGACGTTGTATTTTTACCGATTCTTTGTTGTGGTTGGACTGAACTCTTCGAACCCCCAAGTGTTTATTTCAGATAACCGCGAAACAGATGTCCTTTTCAGACGCAATTAGAATTCGCAAACATGCATAGAGCCGTCGTTGCCTTTTTACTATCGAATATACAGGCGACGCGTTCATGAATACGGACTTGAACGGGCTGGGAAATATAAGTTTTAATATAGATTTTTCTGTTTGTTCCTTTTCTAAACTTAACTTTTGTCTGAATAAAACATGTCTTGTGGGAATGCGACGATATCTAGTACGATAGCGTGCAGTAAATACTAATAGGAATTTTTAAATATGAATGGGTGGCAAATTAATGCACCTTTTATTTAATAAAAAAAGAAATATATCGATACTCAGTTAGAGATGATGATAAAACTGTACAATACGAGGCAGTGGGGTGGGTATGTTGTTGACAAACTGTGTTGACGATATTGAAATAAAATAAAATAAAAAAATACATTGTATGTAAAATAGCTATCGAGGTTTGGTTGTACATGACTGTTTCTCATATTATGTCTCTGAGTCTTTGAGATGACGATTGCTAATTTGCAGGAATGGAATTCCAAAGACAAAAACAAGCTGTTCGAGGAAATAAGCTATTAGAGTATTGATTTACTCCTCTCCAGGAGTTAGGCACAAGGCCAGTTTTTATCTTACTCCCACAAGTAAGATGTGACCCAAGGTCGGGTCGGGAAAGTGGGGTTTAAAAATTGCCTGGGCAGTCCCGTCGACATTCCCGGTAGGGGCGCCTCAGGCAGTAAGCAATAAACTTACTTCTCCCTTAAGAGGGGAGTCGAAGCCTGGGAGGGTGAACCTCCTAGAACTGCACAGGATAGACCCATAGACCGGCGTAAATCAAGCCCCGAAGGCCAAGACAATATCAGTCTACGGGGTGCAGTATCCATCGGAACAGATACTACACTTTGATCTTAGCCAACATTTATTTAGATGGATGCATCCTGGGAAACATTAACTCCTAAAGTTAAAATTACATTTCCAGAATGCATACCACCTTAGACATAAAACCCCACTGTGGAAGGTGGGGTGGGTGTCGGGGGTTATTGTGACATTTAAAACAACAGTTTGACATTTTTTTATTTCAAATCAAAGACAAAACAAAGACATTTTTTATTTGACAAAAAGCAAAAACAATGCACAATGACAAAAAAAAACTTATATACCCGAAGCTAGACATTTGCACTAAAAAATTCGCAGTCACTCTATGGCTTACCCCTACTTAAAATATCCCCAAAATGAAACATGAAAACATGAAATAACGTGGGAGTGGGATACACATCAAAAACACACAAAAAGAAAGAAAAATAAAGAACCAAATAAAATGATAAGGGGTGGTTAGTAGGACCCTCCCAACCCTCTTGCTAAGTTTGGACCGCCCACTGTTTTCCGGCTCGAGGCCGAAAACAAGCAGGTCGACCCCTAATTGGGAGTGGGAATAAAGTGAGGCGTTCTGAAAATAAATTAATCGGGATCTGGGTACGGGAATGGATGGCGTCTTCCAAGATAATATTGCCATGGGTTTCATCAGCCGGGGACAAAATAAATATGTGGAGTGGGCACCTTTGGAAGCTCTCTAGTGCCGGCAAAAACAAAATCGGGACAGGACATCATTTATTCCTACTAGCTTATGATTCGACTAGGCTAATAAAAAACATTTTGTTTTATACTGGGCTGAGTTCCGTAGGACCCAGTACCGTCTGCACCATGCTAAGGCGGGAAAACGTATTCAAACCTGGACCCTCGTCGGATGCACAAACTAGTGTTGCGCAACCATCTTCTATTGAACTCCATGCGATGTAGTCGTTTCCAATCGCATCTGATTTTCACTTAAAGCTGATGCTTAAAGTAAACAGCCAGATCACGATCCGAAACAGACCCAACCCCATGAACCTCATCTAGACGTGCAACACACGTCACTAACCGCGCTGTGGCTAGGATCGCCAGAAAAAAAAAATTTTCTCCCTAGACCATGGCGGTGCTACGTTGTTGCTGACGTATGCTACATCAAGTACCATCGGCTGTTCGGCGTCGATGCGAGCTGTTACCTCTCTGACATACTCCCAGAGACGACGAACTTTGCTGCAAGTGAAGAAAGCGTGCTCGGCCATTTCTTCCTCATTGTCCTCACAGCGCGGGCATAAGGGAACGTCCCTTATGCCACCCCTGCGTAATCTGCCATAGAGGGGCAGTGCATTCTGAACCAGTCGCCAGGTCAGAGAATACTCAGAATTGTTGAGATAACTCTGGCCTGGCGCCCAACTCCACTGGGAGCGAGCCTCCTCACTCGACAATCCAAGCCGCCTCTCAAGCGGATCCGAAGCGGACCGCTCCACTAAATCCCGATATAGTCTCTTCCTAGACCGGGCAAGGTCACTGGACCCCGGCAACGTCTTAAGCGCGGCTCGGCATTCGGCGACGAACATGGACTCTCCTCTCGATCTACGTCGACCTTCGACCGAGTGGTCGGATATAAGGTTGGGAAAGGCGTTCTCAACCGCAGGGGCCCACGGAGCGTCCTCCGTCAAAGTACAACTCAGGAAAGCCAGTCTCTCAGCATGTCTATGACTTGCCAAGTCAGTCATCCCCAAGCCTCCATCTATCGGACGTTGCGTACAGACCTGTCTGCGGACGTATGCTTTCCGCCCCTTCAATAGAAGTGAAAAGAGCAAGCGCGTGAAAGCAAGAAGGCGGTCCACAGGCAGAGGGAGTACAGACAGCCGGTAAATGATGAGAGGAAAGACGTAAGTGGCGCACACCTACGCTCTCCCCTTCTAAGGAAAGTTTCCATCGAATCCAAGCCCTCACAGACGATTCGACCTTTGCCTGTACTTCCGACCAATTCTTTTCCAACTGGAGACCCGGTCCGAACCAAACGCCAAGGATCCGAACCGGGCCATCGGTCCAGCTGAACTCAAATGGGAGTGCGGTCTCTCCGTTCCAGGCAGCCAACCGCAGGCCGTTGGACTTGCTGCGGTTGACAATGGCCCCTGTCACTTCTTCGTACCAAGCGAGCGCCTTAGTTCCCGCTTCTATGTCTTCACGGCTGGACACAAAAACGGTGAAATCATCGGCATACGCGGAAACCCTGACTCGCGCATAGTGAGGAGGGATAGCGATTCCGCGCAGGACTGGTGTAGCCGCCCCGTCCTTTCATTTGCGAAGGAAGGGCTCCAACGACAGGACATACAGCAGGGGCGACAGCGAACAACCCTGACGCACCGAACGAGAAACCACGAACGACTCCGAAAGCCTACCGTTTACTTGCACCGCCACCGTCGGCAGACGATACAGAATAGAGACCCACTTGCGGAAGTCCGGATTAAAACCGGCAGCCTCTAGAACAGATTCCAAGAAACCATGGTCGACCCTATCGAAAGCCTTGGACTGATCTAAATTGATCAGCGCGGCTTCAGTGTCGTCTTCTATACCCTCTAGGATCGTGCGAACCAGATGCAAATTGTTTTGAATTGCATAGTTCTGCACAGGCTCGATCAAGTCAGCGATAACAATGTGCAAACGATTCGCAAGAACACGGGCTAACATGTTTAACTCTGTGTTTAGCAGAGTTATGGGCCTATAACTATCGAAATCCCCCACTCCACGTTGGACCCCCTTCTTCAACAATGTGACCATTCCTTTGGTAACCTGCCCAGGGATCGAGCTCTGAGCAAACCGGTGGTTAAACACATCCTTCAGAAGAGGAACACACATGGGCGACAGCCTCAAGTAAACTCCTGGAGATTCCTTCAAACCGACCTGCTTCAACGCAGTAATTATCTCACCCTCTGTAACGTCCCCATCACAGCTAACTGCTCGGGCCGCCTCTAGGCGGGGCGAGTCAGCCAAATAGCTGTCAGACTCCAAATGCTCGCGGAACCCCTCGCAAATCTCACGAGTCGATACCAGGGTATGTCCTTCCAGTTTATTCACCTTCCGAATGTACCCATCCGAGCCACGACGTAAAGCAGCCTTACGCTCAACAGCGTCAACTTTCACAGCTTCGTTAGAGACTTTCTTTAACCTAGCGCGAACTACTTGACCTTCATATCGCTCGCTAGCCAAGCGATTGAGGTCCTCCTTAATTAAAGCTATCTCTAGGGGATCCCCCCAGTCACCACCCGGGTCATCTTATCCTCTACACGCTTTTGCGTCTTAGCCCTATCTCGAGCGAGGCGCTGACTATAACGGACACAGAAGCGTCTAACATGAGCCTTAGTGCTAACCCACCAACTACTCCCGATAACCGCCCCACTAAACCCCGCTGAATTAGTAACGTTAGTTTGTCCCGGAAGTCGGGTATCTCCAGTAAGGAGGTATTCAACTTCCACTACCCAGCTAACCTAGGACTATCACTTAAACTCAAACGGACCATAACCAATTTATGGTCCGAATGACCTAACCAAGTGAACGTGGGACAAGGTATAAAATCTATGTCGCCTCTTCTAACTAACATTCTGTCCAAGTAAGTATTCGGACAGAAGGCCGCGCTAGTATGCCACATCCACATCTCCCGCCCTGGGTGATCAACGCGAAACCTGTCGACAAGATCGTATGAGGCCATCAGGTCAGACAGACTGCTTTCACACCACCCCGACCCTCTATTCCCCCCGACCTTATCTATCTTGGGGTCAAGGACGGCGTTCCAATCCCCCATTAAAACTACTCGCTCCGGACCCCCGAGAAACGTTTCCAACAGTCGATAAAAGGAGACCCTCTCACCAGCAATGTTGGGCGCATAAACCGCAACGATCCGAAACTTACTGTTTTAAACGGCAACATCGACTACGACCAGCCGACCTACCGCATCCGTATGAACAACGCTCACTGTCGCAGACAGAGTGCGTCTCACTAGCAAAGAGACACCACAACTACGGGCATTGCCATATGCTGAGATGACGTGGTCGTCAGTCAGCACATCACAATCCTCATACGAAACGAAGTGGGTCTCCTCGATCGCAGCTATATCTACCTTAAGGGCCACGAGATCCCTCAGCACGCGAACAGCCTTGCTTCGAGATCTCATGCCCCTCACATTCAATGTGGCCAGGTTTAAAGCCATTATCTTTTATTAGATGTCGCAAATGGGCCTAAAGTCCTCGGGAGTGAGGACGCCAAGGGCCTGACCAAGACTGCCGGTCAGCAGTTCGGACGAAATCCGTCCGTCTCGAGCCAGACCTCCCACGTCCAAGGGGAAAGTTAACTTAAGAGCCCGAAAAAAAGAGGGGTGAACATAAACAGGGACAGCCTTGGCATTTTCCTGCTAATTTTTTGAGAGATGGGTGCTCCTCTTCTACAAGTTTGAAATCCGGGAATGCTAATTTACCCTCCTCCACCATTCTCCAAAGGGCCTTTGCTCTGCTGCCCTTGTATTGCCTTAGGAATGTCGTAATTCTGGGTGCATCCCGAAAGTTCTGGGGATTCCGGACTTGTTTCCCATCAACATGGGTAAAAGCCTCTAGCTGTTTTAAATACCTCCTTTGTCTCCTGTTCAAGTCCGACTGACCCAGGGAGGTATCAGCTATACAAATTTTCTCCCCGGGCAGGAAAGGGAGATTTTTGGTTCTATCCCGTCTGATTACCGGTGGAGTAGAAGATGTTGGTTTCCTCTCCTCATTGACAGCTACCTGCTTTTCTGGAGCTGTTTCTACTACAGGTTTCTCCGCAATTTTCTCCGTTTCTGGAGTTGCTTTCTCACAGGGGGTATTAAGAAGGGGAGGGGTATTCTGCTCAACCAAAATTGTGGGTGTTGGAAGTTGGGGAGTTGTAGGTTGGGCATTTTTATTGTCAGGATCGACTGAACATCCTTCCATCTCTTCATCGTTTAGGGCCTCTTTTTTCTTTTTAGCCTTTGGGTCATTTTTAGGCTCCTCGACCCTTTCCACTGCCATTCTCTCCTCCTCTATTTCGTCTTCCTCCTCCGATTCCGAAGAGTGCTCAGAAAGCTTTCTCTTTACTGCCGGTGTTGGCGTCATTTCGGGTTGAGTTAGGCTGTGACTAATCTTAGCCCTTTCACTTGTCTTAGAGACCACTTTGTTCCAACCTGAGGGAGTCTCTTTAGAGTTTTCCTCCGAATTTGGCACGGGGTTTTCCCCCGTTGTTTTTGCTGTTGAAGTCGGCACTTTAGTTTTGGCTAAAGCTTCCACTTCTGTTACCGCTTGGCTTTTTGCTAGCACTTTATTCGAGGTTGAAGGCCCAGACGCCGAGGATTTTACTGCGATCCTTTTGGGGCAATCCTTCGGCATATGCCCCGGCGTCAGGCATTGCCAGCAATGTGGTTTACTTCCCTCGACGATTATTGACATCGTCCATGCTTCACACTGCAGTTGTGCTGGTATCGCGAGGAAACTGGCATAATTCAGCCTCATTTTGAAGATATACTCCCCCGTGAGGATATTTCGGGGGCCACGGACCGAAAAAACCGCCTCGACGTCTCCATATTGTGACATAACGGCACTCAGATGATCTGCATCAATACAACATGGGACGCCGAGTATCTTAACGGTCGTCCGTCTTCTGTCCAGGTACTCCGTTTTGATCCGGAGACCTTTCCGCAAAATGTCATTTCTCGACACTTTCTCTGCTTGTTCCGGGGTTGAGAGCAGGATATCCCACGCTGCATAAGATTTCTTAAGGATGTATGTGGCTGGTATATTCGAGTCTGCCAGTATTTCATACATTCTTTCTTTATGGACCTCAGTGAGCCCCTTTAACTTAATGTCTGTTAGTGACAATCCTTGCTCTGACACTCCCCAAAGTACCAGGGCTCAGCTTGATCTTATTTCCCTTTGTAAGGTCCTCATATTTATTCCTGAATAATTCCTTGTAATGCTCTGGGGTCTTCTCATTCTGGGGCCACCATTTTGTTGGTTTTCTTTGGACCTGAGGAGCATTTATGATTGGGGTTTCTGCCCTGCTGGTATATGGGCACTAGAGCTACTCAGCGCCGGCCACGCCTCTGGAGGTGTTTTTATAATCTCCGTTCTTACTTTTCCTGCTACTTGATAATTTTCCTCTTCTGAAGACGAATCCCCTGAGGAGCACCCAAGAAACAACCCTGGCCTATATAATTTTTGGGCTATCTCTAAGTTTAGGGACTGGCTTTTTTTAAGAGCCTGCGCCTTATTGCCCCTACAATTGCGTCTCTCAAATCAAAAGGATTATTTCTCGGGAGACTAGGGCCAACGGGATGGTTAAAATCCCCGTAACTAAGCTCACATGAGCTACTGGCTGCTGAGGCAACCCTTGCGACTGCACGAACTTGGGCGTACCCGAGTGTGCTAACCCCCGACATGGGCATACTCCATATAGATACTGGAAACTACTCGGGTGTGCTCTCAACCAGAGTGCCGCTCGGTGCGGCCCTCTCCAACATACTCTGAGCGCACTCGAGTGTGCTCCCCGACAAGACTGGATTGCCGCTCGGTGCGGCAGTCCTCGCCACAACTGGATTATCGCTCGGTGCGACAGTCCCCTCCACAATTTGGGCGCACTCGGGTTTGCTACCCACCACATCTACTGGAGTTCCGCTCGGCGCGGTACTCCCCAACATCAATGGGGCGCACTCGGGTGTGCGACCCCCCGCCTCAATCAAGGTTCCCTCCGCGGTCACACCACAGGTTTTTGAAGCCTGGCTTGCTTCCATCTTTAGTCAGATCTGGCTGAAGTACGACACCCGCCGATTCGGAATCGAGGAGACCGTCACCGAAGACCGGTACGTAAGCCTCCCCGAAATCTGCCAGCTGCTTAAGTGCGCACCTCAGATAGACGCTGGAACAAAGAAAAAATAATTAAATGCCCAAGAGGGGCGAACAAACCTAAATGCTGGACTAGACCCGCCGATTTGGAGACGAGGAGACCTTCACCGTTTTACGGGTTCGTCAGTCTCCCCGAAACCTGCCAGCTGCTTAAGTCAGCCCAACAGTCAGGGAAAAGAAGAAAGAAGAAGAAAAAATAAAAAAAAGTCCCAAGAGGCGGCAAAAAAGTGACAAAAGCCCCAAGAGGGGGTTTGGTCAAAGTAATAATGTGCTTTAAACCTGGCCAAAGGCCCGGTAGCCGATCACTGGTATTTTGGGAAGATGAAAATGTCGCAACTGAGAACAGATACTACACTTTGATCTTAGCCAAAAGGCCAAGAACAATGACGTCTTTCCTGGATCTAGAGTGCGGGAGTAAGATTTAGCTGACTGTCACGTTGGTCGGGGATATTCAGTTTGAAGTGTAGAACAAGTGCAGCAAGTTTATCGGAGCACATTCCATTTAAGTACTAGTAAAACAAGTGCACGGATGCAATATTGCGACCATGAGACAAAGGTTGCATCTTGGTAGACAGTATGGGACCTACTAAACTAGAGGCTCTGATTTGGACACTGTTTAAGAGGGAGAGACTAGTAGTCGGAGCACCAGGCCAGGTCTAACGCTAGCTTTTGTAGAGATATAGGATACTGCCAGGCGGGAAAAGTGTTCTAGCTTAATATTGGGAGCCCAACTTCTCTGCAGCAGACTTGACACTATCTTCTGTGTATTTTTTTCTAATTCATGTTACCTTTGAATGTTAGGCCGATTGGTTTAGCTGGTACACTTTCAGGTTGGGTGCTATTAGCCATAACAATCAGTGGCTGGAAATATTTCTAATAATTGAAAAGGAGCTATGTCTTAGTAGTATTAAATGTAATCATCAATGTTTGGCCCCATTCCGCTACAGAGTGGAGGCTATTTTTTTAAGGGTTTAGCCATTGCTTTGGATATGTGTGAGTCCTTGGTGTCCACATATCGAGAAAACAACGTTGTGTACATCGTATTAGGAAGGTCGTTTATGAAAATCAGAACTAAAAAGATCAGTTGATTTTAGTATTCTTTCCATTAATGTCGTTGTTTTGATGGACGGCCATCGAGGCGGACCTGCATCGTTCTTTTGACTATGAAGGATATGATAATATTAAACATCCATCTAGTAATACCGTACGAATTAAATTTCATATTATATATAACGAGTTTAGATAATAGTTTATTTTATAGTAATTGTATCAGTAAACTGTTCACATGTATACCAATACTTTTACTTATTTTCTCTTAGTATTAAATTTAACTTGGAAAATCAATTGCCCGCAAAATCTTGTTGACATATTAAAAACAAAATTATGCCAAACAAGCACACTGCAATTGAGACGTAGTGGGATACCGTGAATGAAAAACCCCTTTATTGAGATAGTTGTTCACATTACATTTAAATGTGTGTATGTTAGTACAGCCAGAGAAACAGGAAGCAGAGAGATAAGTTTATATGCTAGCAGTACGACGAAAGAAGCTTTTAAAGTAGAAAGCTCTCCGGCATTTGGGGACCTTGATAGTGAAGGGGCAGAATTTTGCTGACGGACGGGTTGAACGAGTGTATTTACGTAGAGTGAGAACCAGTGCAGCACATTCCTTGGAGCACATTTCATTAAAGTACTTGTAAAACGAGCACATACAATAAAACCTGAACTCATACTACTACAGCGTACAGTTTCAATGAATGATCTCCCCTTGATGTATCGCATCTGCATTACAGCTGTGCTGATTTAGTGTAAATAACAAACATAAAAAACAAACAGTGTGCCATGTACAGATCGGTGAAGTCAACAATGATACTCTGAGACTCGTTGACCCTGCTCATAGTTATCATGTAGGTTTCTAGTGAGGAAGATTGCTATCCAGACCCATCTTGTACTGGGAAGGTTTAACGTCGCTTTCCTTCAGTGACATAACGGGGCCAGTGTGTCAACATCATGATGCCGTACATGATTACAGTGGAACAGGTAGACTACTTATTATATTTTTTTTTTCTAAGATCAGCCTGAAGATATATTATTGACAGAAAGTTTATGTTGCTGAATATATACAATTATACATATATATATATATATATATATATATATATATATATATATATATATATATATATATATATATATATATATATATATATTTGTCGCTCCTCGAAAAAGTAAAGCATGGTAATGGTAGTATTAACACAGCATGACGTCACTTGCTTTATAATGCATCGTTCCTTCCCTTAAAAAGAAGTAGAATGCCTTGACGTTAAGCCGTCGATAAAAGTGTTAAAATCATCATTGTTTATCAGCTATTTAAAATTGACCGAGCGGTTAAAGACGTTGGATTTGAATTGAAAAATACTTTTAGTCCAGGGTTTCGAATCCCATGACCGGTAGTGAATAGTCATATCTCTATGCTGAAGAGTCCAGATTAAAAAGGACGAAACGTATACGTACATAGATAATAAACAATAACAAATATTTATATTTGTCGCTCCTTGAAAAAGTAGAGCACTGTAATGGTAGTACTAACACAGCATGGCGTCACTTGTTTATAATGCATCGTTCCTTCCCTTAAAAAGAAGTAGAATGCCTTGACGTTAAGCCGTCGATAAAAGTGTTAAAATTATCATTGTTTATCAGCTATTTAAAATTGACCGAGCGGTTAAAGACGTTGAAAAATACTTGTAATCCATGGTTTCGAATCGCATGACCGGTAGTAAATAGTCATATCTCTATGCTGAAGAGTCCAGATTAAAAAGGACGTAACGTAAACGTACATAGATAATAACCAATAACAAATATTTATATATATATATATATATATATATATATATATATATATATATATATATATATAAACATTCAATGAATTAAAACATTACAATTGTTCCAATAATTAGAACATAAAGTCCAGTATGGCGTACGATCGTTTCCAAAACATTCTGGAAATACTTTATTTTATTTTATAAATTAATAAAGCTAATCCCAAACGTCTTCATCAGCGGCTTTAGCAACACGTCTTACAGAAAATCAAAGAACAAATCAAAAAGCACGTCGTAGAGAAAAATATACTGACAGAAAGAGCCACCGGTTGATTTGTTAGCAGCATAGGAGGGGAAAAAACACAATGGCACCCACAAACCAAAACACTAGTACATATAGAAGAAACAGTCCAATATTTTCCATGGATTTACACTTTCAAATTATGCAATAAATTAATCAAAGATGCAAACTCTCTTGTCAGAGAGGTAGAGAAAACAATAGAATAGAAATAATAATAGAAATAAAATAATAGAAAAAGAATAAGTTACAAATGTAATATGTATTGATTATTGGGGAAATGGTCGTATAATCAGTACCATTGAAGAGCCATGAATATTAAAACTGTCCTGTTTTTAAATCTCCGAAACAGTTACATGGTAAACAGCTGATGATCCTAGTGTTAATATTAGACGCTTAAGGTTTCCTGTTTTTGTGTCACTCTTAGATAATTAACCCCCCTTTTTATTTTTATTTTTTATTTTTTTTTCATTTTACTTATATTTTTTCATTTATTAATTTTCCAACGAATGTTAAGTCTGCAATATCTTGGATTTAGTTAGTTTGTCTGGGAATTTAAACTGCATTTTACTTTTTTTAATTTTTTTTTTTTTTTAAATGACTCAAAGCTTCTTTAGATTATATATATATATATATATATATATATATATATATATATATATATATATATATATATATATATATATGATCTTTTTGTGTCAAAATAAAAAAAAATGTATTTTCCAAATGTATCACTCATGTCTACGATTCATAGTCGAATCATTTTAAGGTGACGAAAACAAATGAGCAAACAGCTGCATAGAAGAATAGCATTTCAAATAGCGGCCGAGAACGCGCACGCGAAGTCAGTTAGACGTCAAACAACGCACCAATGCAGTTCCAGGAGAAATGTTAACTATTTAAATTCTGTGACGCCTGAATCAGCGTCAAAGGTTTAATTGTATTACTTAAGACTTTTAAAATGTTGTTACTTGTTTTAAACGTTATGCTATTAATCTTATGTTACTGGATTTTTATAAAGATAGCTTCGAGTATTTTGATGTTATTCAGTTGGTTTCAGGAGATATTATTTCTGTGTAATTAATTAAAATGTGTCTTAATTAAGAGGAGGGATTTACTTTTCTGTTGATGCTGGTAAATAAGCTAGATTTCATAATGTGCATTGTGAGTCGGTGGGATAGGGTAGTGGTTGCGAAACCAATGTAGCTATTTGCGTGATGTTTTGTTTTAATGAAAGAATGCGGCTTAAATATATATATGGGTAATAAATAATTAATATTTATTTATAAATATTATTAAAATACCCGTTTATTAAGGC
>OY744523.1:50557758-50565258 GCA_963556195.1 Sepiola atlantica | reverse complement strand
GAGAGTGATTTGTCTTTTGGTTAGAGGGGGGAGCATATGGTCTTTCAGTTTCCGTTTGATTAGTTTCTTGTAAAGTTTCTTCCGTTTTTCTGTTCATGTACACACGTTATTATTGTATTCAGTGTATTTTTGATTGGTCAACATTATCTAGGTAGTTTACTTGGTTTCCGCACTCGAGGGTTTTTCTTAATTAAACATATACATTATGTATATGTCTTTATTTAGGTATGTTTATTATAGAACTATAATACACATCATTCCGACAGTGGTTGTAGTCATTGGAGATTCAGCCTCCCTGGCTTTACCTTTACTCTTAGAAGAGGGTAGGTTATTGCTAATTGCCCCAGACGCCTCTACTGAGGAATGCCGTCAGGGCTGCTCAAGCATTTTTTGTAGGCGATAGTGCGCTTATCCTAGTGGTGTTGTTTCTTAGAACCACACTTGAACTTCAGCTTAAACCCCTGTCTGTATCTAGGTAGGTGATAGAACGAGCATTTTTTTCGCATTCTCACAATTATTATACACAATCGTCATCGATTTCATAATGGTTAGAGTGCTCGGTCATGGTGCGGGAGATTGAGGTTCACTTCTCGGTCGAGGCGAGGGTCAAGGATGAATGGAGTCATCATAAAAAGTATTTGCGCTCTCGCCTATATCTTGGTGTAGTAGCCAATGAAAAGGGAGCATTGAGGTCTCTCTCGACTACAGTCGACCACTTAGCTTTTTTTTCTTCTGTTATCTCTTTCTTCATATTGCAATTTTATTTTCTATACCTAGACCTTTTTAATTTCACATTTTAATCGTGATACTTCTGTTGTTGTTGTTGTTATTATTATTATTATTATTATTATTATTATTATTATTATTGTTGTTGTTGTTATTATTATTATTATTATTATTATTATTATTGTTATTATCATTATTATTATTATTGTTGTTATTATTATTATTATTATTATTATTATTATTATTATTATTATTATTATTATCATTACTATTGTACTCACATGGGTAATGTAATTCATTTATCACAACAGGAAGTGTTATCAGTCTTTTTGAATATCAAAGAATAGTACTTGATGGTTGCCCTCTTGAAAATTGGCTTCAATCTTAGGTAGAATTCTCTATTGACTTTCACGAAAGATGAAATGTAGAAATGGGGATGTGGATGTGGATGGGCGATATTAAAAAATAGGAAAGAAAGAATAGAAAAAAAAGAGAAATAAAAATTAGAAAAAAGAAGAAAAAAATAAGAGGTTGAAGATGAACGAAAACAAAAACATAAGCAAACTAATCAATATTTGTTCCTATTTCATTTCCTCCACACGAGGGTAGAGTTAGACACCAGGTCGGTTTTTAATGTGGGAAAAATCATCTCCCTCAAATGGGACACTCTTGATTGGAACAGCAATAGAAATTACCTCAATCTAGAAAAATGTATCCTTCACTGACCAACGACAACATCTGAATAGTTCAAACAATTTGGCGATATTTTCTTTTAGTAGGGTGGTCCCTTATGGTAGGCCAATGATGGTCAATGGCCTCCATAACCCCTCACGATTAATATCATTGTGCCTACTTTGTTACATTGCATATGTTTTACTTTATACAAACAAACAATAAAAAATGTAGCATCTGGTCTGTCCAAAGATTGTACAATACTAGCGTGGGGGCTGCGTTTGTTTAGAAGAATTACGTAAAAGAGAGAATATGGGAGATAAGTCAGGCTTTCATCTTTCATTAAAGACGTCAAATGCGTTCGTGCTAATGAATAATCGGAAATATACGATTAAAGTGATTTATAGTTTTAGTTAAGATTATACTCGATAATTTTCCGTAATTTTTAGTGTAGATACATCAAATAGTTTTCATGTTAAGTTATTTTGAACTGCCATATTGCATGTGTGTATGTCTACATACAAGCACCAACATAATAATATTGATAATAATTGACCAGCCACTTACCTCGTCCTTCCGCGTGTTACCCTCTCATGATGGGATTATCTTGATTTCAACTGATCTACCGAAATCGCTTTTCCATTCCTCCTCCAGTTCCATCATATCCGCCACCCTTTTTCCAATCCGCTTTTTTCTCATATATATCTCTGTATAAACAGGTATTAAATATATAAGGTTTTTGCCAGTTATCAAGGCCAACAGCCACTCGTGGATAAGGGTGAATGAGATAGTCAGTTGGACGCTGAACAACACTATTTAATAATTGAAAAAGCAAATGTTTACGTTTTTTCATTAAAAAATTAATGATTACTTTGAAAGTAAAATTAATTTAAATTGCTTACGAACAATATAACAAAATATCAATCGCTATTCATATAAAGTTAGGTATATGTACACATTTATATATTTGTACGCACAGAATTCACTCATAAACTAATTAACCAATGATACTGAATGTTGTAATACATCTGCTAGGGGTAAGAGGTTATATGTAAGCTATATTTAGTTTAATTATTTCTATAAAAATGGGGTAAACATCTGGTGGAGGCGCTCGGTCAAAATTTGGCTACCTCCGATTTTGGTGAAATTTTAGCAATAAAGAGGTATCTGGGCATTATATTTCTCAGATGAAATTGTAATATACTCGTCAGGGTGGATATATATATATATATATTTTTTTTTTTTAAGGATTTAAATTATTCAATGTTTAGATCAATAATTATATACTGGATGACTTTTTATAATTTTTATACGATATAAACAACTTGTGGCTTCGTAACATATCGATTCAGACTGCTCATCTAATATTCATAACGGCCACACGCCTAATTGCCTGCATGTGTAGTTAAAACTCACAAAAATAGAATATTTTGATGAGGAAAAACTATAGGTTCCACTTAGCGTAAAATGTAAACAAATGAATACTATTATTTAAATATGTTATTATACCTTCAACTTTCTAGTAGAGGATTAGCTGCCTATGTTAACAGAGCACTAGGCGTCAACAACTAATGTTGAGGTTATGGAACCCGCTGCGCGAAGCCACACTGATGAGTCAAATACAAAGAAAGCGCATGTCTGTGCATAACTATATTCTAGATATAAACACTCCCCTATCGGTAAAGGACTCTGGTGGAGGAAATGTTTGCTTCCACAGCGTAACAGAAATATCCGTCTGTACAAGCAATTGAGTATTTACGGTAATCAGTATCATAATAAAATGTAAACAAATAGTTAATCTCATACTATATAATTTCTTCTGCTTCTTGCTGTGAGTAAAATGGCTCAGTTGGTAGAAGAGCAGATGTCAACCTTAGTGCCCGGGTTTCGAATTTTGCCTATAAATAAGAGTGTATACAGCTATCTTACTTCACACACACACACACGCGCACACACACATACACACACACACAAATATATATATATATATATATATATATATATATATAAGTATAGTATTCGAAAACCAAATGTGATACCTTCGACACTGGCTCATACGTGGAATAGTGCTCTTTTCCCTCGTGATGTTACCTCAAATAAAATCAGTTAGCTGGATATTCCACCAGACCAGATGAATACTTATCCTAGAATCCAGCAAAAATCAGAGAAAAACACACTCAGGATAAACTATAACATATAAGTTGCCGATTGGAGAGAGAACACATAGTTTTCTTCACTGATTAACCAACTCTTCGTTTGAAAGTTAGAGAATAATCCTGATTGAACACTCAAATATCTATGTATCTAATACAGAAACCAACAGATAGGGACCCTTTGATTTCTGATAACTTACTGAAGTAAAAAAAAATACAAACTAACTCATGTACGGTTACGTCAAACAAGCTCATACGAAGAATTGTGCACCTGTTCCAAGGGATGTTGCCGCGAGTAAGAACACTAAGCTGGATACTCCACCAGACTAGATTAATTCTAGTCATCTAATCAGTGAGCCCAAAAGCAATATATACTATAGGCTTGTTAACTGGTCAATTATGATGGGGGAAATTAATGTTCTTCGTTTCTTTATAAACACAACGTTTGAAAGGTAAAGCAGCGCTTTAATGAGACACTCGGATACCCATGCATCTCGTATAGAGATCAAGTGTATACCAAACGAAAGAGGTCCTGGATTTCTGAGAACTTGCACGAAATTACAAACGAATATATATATATATATATATATATATATATATATATATATATGAATATATATATATATATATATATACATGTATATATATATGTATATATATATGTATATATATATATATGTATATATATATATATATATATATATATATGTATATATATATATATATGTATATATATATGGGGTAAGGTGCACGATAAGCCATGAAAATGAAATGCCGTGGTAGACAAAATGTGTGAAAAACAGACAAACGGAAAACACGTTAAAATGCAGGAGAAAAACAAAAACAAGAGATTTGACCGGTTTCGTTCGTATTAACGAACGTCTTCAGAAAAAGTGAAGATTTAGAAACAATTTTATTTTGAAGGCACACACATGGGAGAAGTAACAGCTGATCCGATTGGACCATATGAGAACATTTTTAGCGACATTGAAATCTGATTGGACAAGTAAGTGACATATTCTTCTTTATTTCTTTTTTCTTATTTTTTCATCGCTCTCATCAGTGCAAGGGCGATAATCTAGGACGGTCGAACGGTTCGAACACCTGCCACAGAATCAACCTAGACTTCGTAAGTCAAGCTGTAACTATTAGGCCACGGGACAGTACCACACTCAAGAACGGAATTTAAGGTTTGATAGTGTGTGTATGAATTGGCAAGAAGTCGTTATCAAGATTAACTTAATTAAGATCTTGGATTTTATTTTTTTCGTATATTTTTATTATTTTCTCGATTATACATGTTTTTCGAGTATTGATGAGAGTTAGTTGTCTGGGTATCTAAAATGTTTGTACGCCCCATATAAAACATTTTTTGATTTGGGCGAACGTCATCGGAAAGTACTATATATTTTTTGTTTATTTAAGATATTTAATTTATTATTCAACTCACCTATTTTTGTTGGGAAAATGTGCGATAAAATATGTAAATAAGTAAAGTAAAGTAGAGTGGTCGAAAATAGTCGATGGCGACCCGAATGCTCCCATTTCATGAGCTAATACCCCGAGTTGTAGGGGAGGACACCACTCATCCTTGATACTCACCTTCAACTGATGAGTGTTAAGTAGCATTTTTTAAAGTCTTTTGCATTTCTCAACTAGAGATTGAACGCGATTAAATGCTTTAAAAGTTTTTTTAGCTTCATTTATTATTACAGTCTTAATAAGATGTTTTAAAAGAAAAATGTATATCAACTCCTGTATTCTAATACAAATCTCGCGTGCATGCGCGTTACATCATATTAAAAAAGTGAATGCACTGTTATAATAACACAACGTCCATTTTCCATCCTTACGGACTGCTACAAACATACAGAACTGTTACAACTTCTATTACTACTCTGAAGATGCTTGGTAGCGAAATTATTAGACAAACAATCAAAGTATAAAATAAAAAAGCAATCTCTTTTGATTTGATTTTATTAATAAATATTGTATCTTAGCATGCTTTTAAAAACTTTTTATCCGGATTTATATATATATATATATATATATATATATATATATATATATATATATATATATTTAGGCAAACGTTGTTGAATAGCACGGAGTGTCTCTGCTTTGTGATCTTTTTTTAAATTTTAAAATTAAAAGAGAGATCACAAAGCAGAAACACTCCATGCTATTCAACAACGTTTGCCTAAATTAAAACTTGCTGCCTAAATACACACAATATATATATATATATATATATATATATATATATATATATATATATATATTATATATATATATATTATTTTCACCTTAAAATGAAACCGATGTATGATGTGGGTGTTTTTCAAGACACTCTAATCTAAGCACACTTATTATTTGTGAACTTTTTCTGATGATTTTGAAGTGTTGCAGAGACGATATTGACATACAAATGTTGTTTGGCACAAAACAAATGAAACGGACCGTTAAATATATCTCTCAGAAAGTTAGAATTTTTGGAAATGGGAAAAAAATAAAAATAAAAATAAAAGTAATAAAACAAACCATGGTTATTGGAATATAATAAAAAAAACTGTTATATATATATATATATATATATATATATATATATATATATATATATATATATATATATATACTATATATATATATATACTACATATACATATATATACATACATACATATATATATATATATACATACATGCATATATATATATATGCATGTATGTATATATATATCTATGTATGTATATATATGTATATGTAGTATATATATATATAGTATATATATATATATATTACTCTTATATTTTATCACTGTATTTTGTTTGAGAGCTTATTTTATCGTATATGGTATCTATCTCTCTCGCTTTCTATGCATAAACAGTCTTACTTACGAATGAAAGAAAAGAAAAAATTGTAACAGGCAATTATACACAAAGCGAGTACCATCACCGGTATTAATACTATTTAGTCGGTAACAGTATATTGTTATGGAGATAGTTTGTAGTAAGGAACTCAACCTTTTTACATTTTACTCCTTTTATAAAAACACTTTTTTTTTTAAATATCTAACCAGAACTAAAGGCTGAAGTTTTTCATTTTTTTCTAATATATATATATATATATATATATATATATATATATATATATATATATATATATATATATATATATATATATATATATATATATCCAGGCAGCATCTTCTCTTGCAGGCAAGTACTGTTGAATATAAGAGACATCTCATGTCTAGATATGCTTTGGTAGATTCTTTCAATAGTCCGAATCAGGATCTTAGTTTCGGAAGGGAATTGGCTGATGAATTTGCCAAAAACAAATTTCTGCGTTTTTCAGAGTTCAAAATATAAAAAAAAAATTCTCTTTATTTTTGTGATTTTATCAACGCTTCAATGTGCGACCTCTCGATATATATATATATATATATATATATATATATATATATATATATATATATATATATATATATATATATATATACGCACAAATATATATATATATATTTATCTATATGTATTTATATATATAATTATATATTTTTTTTATCTGCATACGTATACGGAAATCGTTAGTGTATATATATATAGTTATTCATACCGGTCATATGATTCGAAACTCCGGAACACGAGTCATGTTATAACACAAATTCCGGCACCTAAACCCACTCGACCAATATTAACAATATGTTAAATCAGTTACAGTTTAAACCTTTTACAGGCACGAGTGTCTAACTACTGAAGGAACATGCATTAAAGCTACTATTACGTATGTGTTCATATTACTTACTACATTTGCCACCCTAGATTAGGAGCGACAAATAATTATAAATAGTTTTTTTTATCTACATACATATACGTTACATGTTTTCGAGAATCGTCAGTGTGAAGATAATTATCTATACTGGTCGCAGGATTCGTTACCTCGGAA
>OY744523.1:50547758-50555258 GCA_963556195.1 Sepiola atlantica | reverse complement strand
GAATGAGACGATGGGATCGGAATCTGAGAATGGCTTACGAGCTGCAACCTTGAAGCTGCCACCCCTTGTTGCTGCCCCTGAATTACAATTGTTTTAAACGTTCGAGGTCAAATGAGTGCGAATAAAAGTGGACAAAACGATTCCATGCACTTGAGTGATTCACTTCTCCATTCAGTGATGGCTGGGGTGGAGTAGGAAGAATAAGATCAAAAGGGCAATTACAAATTGTCGGCAAAGGTGCCTTAATAAATAATAAAAGAGAATTATAATAATGGTTGAAATAGCCAAAAGGGTTTTATAAGGTGGCAAATGGTCACACTTGTACACAGAAAATGACGTTCATATATGACTGAAAATTAACATTAAACCAGTCATATAATTCGAAATTTACTCGGCGGGAATATTTAATAAAATTAGATTGGTTCTGCACCAAGTTTACATTCAACGGCTAAATTATTGTAATAGTTGAAGAGTTAGAATGCAAAACGCGATAAACGCCACTTTTAAAATTACGAAACTGTGGCTACAAAACATGAAACATTACAACATTCATCTACCGCCCAAAGTCATTCTTCATATAATATAACCTGGCATAATTTGTTTTTGCTTTCAATTAAAATACACCTTTAGTCAAAATCTAGATTTAATATATTTGTATTTTTCTGGTTAAAGTTCTCAATGTAAAACAATTGGATTCGAACTCTTCAGTCGAAAGTAACAGGTTTAACACCAGTTAACGTACATTAGAAGACATGTTCGATCGGTGCCGAGGTCAACATATGTAATGACAACTGAGAAATAACTGATTGTATATGCTGATTGAAAAGTAACTACATATTATAAAGAGCTCTTAATTTATTACTGAAATATTATTTTCACAAATTAATGGATATGATAATAGAGTGTATAACATAGGTTTTTATTAAAAATTGTATTTAATATGAGCGCCCGCATAAGCTACCAGTTTCTCAAGCCGCCATGTCACTATTGAGGTTCTTTCCCACTAACCTGTATATATATATATATATATATATATATATATATATATATATATATATATATATATATATATATATATATATTCTCATCCACATACATACTGTTTCGCTGTATCATAGCTCTTCAGTGCGGCTAGACCAGTTAGTGCCTCAAGCCGAAATTGAAACTCAATGAGCTATGTTTAAAGCTAATGGCAGTTGGCGATATCCTTACAAATAAGCTCTACCCAGGGAAGGAGTTTCATATATATATATATATATATATATATATATATATGCTTATTCTTCTGACAAGGGTGTCTATCACCGAAAGTACTTAAGTTAAAAAAAAAGTTTTTAAAGTAAATAAATAATTTATTTTTAAAAACATAAATAATGTGCGTTGTCTAGGTTTTCAAAATATATATTTTTTAAATTCTCCTAATTATTGCCATTTCAGCAACGTTTTCAATGTGTGACTTTTCAACCTACCTTATTCACGTAACCGCGTGCTACACACACCGGTATATCAACATTTATCGTCGATAACATCAAGACGAATTTCACCTTGAATGCGATAGATATGTCTCAGTCAGGGATGATTATATGATAAAAGAAGAGAAAAAAATGCTTATACGTCTGACAAGGGTGTGTATCACCGGAAGTACTCAAGTTTCTTAAAAAAAGAAGTTTTTAAAGTAAATAAATAATTTATTTAAAAAAGAACATACATAAGTTTCGTTGTCCAGGTTTTCAAAATATTTTTAAAAAATATTCTCCTTATTATTGCCATTTAAGCAACGTTTTCAATGTGTGACTTTTCAAAATACTAAATATATATATATATATATATATATATATATATATATATATATATATATATATATATATATATATATAGTTCTGGGAGTCCTTTTTTCTTCAATATATATTTCCTTAAATTTTGGTCAATTCTAGGTGCCTGATAAATGTTCAAGTTTCATGCTGTAACTGGAAGATGAATTTGCCATCCCGAAACTATCTCCAGAGGGTGGGTATCAGGTAAAGAAGATTGATTTGTAAAGGTTTAGTGACGATTGATAACTTAAATGAGAGTCACGTGTTTGATGTAAACCTAGTTAGAATAAATCGAAGAATATTTTTATTCACATATATATATATATATATATATATATATATATATATATATATATATATATATATATATTGGGAAACATTTTTTTCTTGAATAAACATATTGTGAAATATATATGCAGAAACTAGTCATCTGTAAGGTTTAACGACATATACATATAAATATATATATATATATATATATATATATATATTCAAGATAAGTTTAGGCTTATTACCGAGTAATAATATATGACTATGATAAGAAATTGTATAACATGGGGTTTTATTTAGAATCGCATTTTATAAGAGCGCCAGCATTTGCCACCAGTTACTCAAGCGGCCATAGAAATGCATTAACTGATTTCGCAAGTGAATCTTTTTTATTTTGTTTTATTAGTAATGAGTCACCACAGGATAACGGTTTATGTTATAGATAGTATGAGTGCCGAATGATGATGAATACTATAAGAGGATTAAACACATCCGCAAACATTCAACACAAAATAACAGCTGACCAGAAACAGCAAGTGTTCCCCCCTTTGTCAGAAATATTGATCATTGGAATGTGAAGACTAAATGAGAAAATATTGAGGAAGCAGGAGTTATACTGCTGTCCTTCTTTTTTACCTTCTTTTTTAGTTGATGCGAGAAGCTGGTGGCTAATGCTGGCGCTCATATTGCATTCTAAATAAAACCGGGTGCTATATATGTTCTCATCATATTCATTTCGCGTGAGAATTACATATATTTAAGTAACAAATTTAACCACGTTATGTTAGTAAGTTCCTTTACAATAACCTTGTAATACTTATTAAAATTATTAGATAAAGAGTAACGAATTTAAACTAGAAATGTTGAATTTTAAATCATACAACAAAGCTCGACTGTAGACTTAATTTAATTATGATTTTCAAAAAAATGTTTATTCAATCTAATGTTTTGTTTAGTCACTTTATAGTAAACACTGTGATTTTATCGGTAAGTTTTATTGATGTTAAATGTTAACGATTTCAAATCTACTCTTACTTCAGTGTACTTCCGTGTAATGTTTTCCTACTAATGGACTATCTAGGTTATAAGCAACTCACGGATGATGTTAATGAGGGATATATAAATATGATTATGTAACCTGCGACCTTTTTCTAATAATTTTTTTCGAACTTGGAACACTTTTAGTCGAATTTGGGAATCTTTATGTCGAACTCATAACCTGTGAAGAAAAAATGTAAAAAAACAATTGTATAATAAAAAACAATTATTAATATTATTATTTGAAGTATTTAAACACTGAAAACTGAAAAGAATATCGAAAATACGGATTTCTTCTAATACATCTTCACGAACTTGGAACACTTTTTGAATCTTTATGTTTAACTCATGAACCTGTAAATTTTTTTTTACAAAAATGATCGTATAATAATAACAATTATAAATATTATCATTTGAAGTATTAAAACACTGAACACTGAAGGGAATATTGAAAATAAGGATTTGTATTTTCACTTAATTAAATTGTGATGATAACAAATTTCTTACAGAAAGTATAAGTGATCGGACAAATGTGGATATCTCGGAGTAGAAGAATAAATCATGTAGTTAAACTTACGAGATTTCTGATTAAAATCATATGTAAAACAGCGGGATACTTTTCATTAATTGAACGTGTATTTCTTTACAGTTATGTAGCATCAAAGAAAGAAGAAAGTGTATTAGTATCAGTTATTAATAGTAATATTGAAATTTGCTGCCGATATTAGAATTGGCTTCTATCTTGAATTTACATTTGCTGCTGATATTAGAATTGGCTTCTATCTTGAGTTTACATTTGCTGCTGATATTAGAATTGGCTTCTATCTTGAATTTACATTTGCTGCTGATATTAGAATTGGCTTCTATCTTGAATTTACATTTGCTGCTGATATTAGAATTGGCTTCTATCTTGAATTTACATTTGCTGCTGATATTAGAATTGGCTTCTATCTTGAATTTACATTGTTGCTGATATTAGAATTTGCTTCGATCTTGAATTTGCATTTGCTGCTGATATTAGAATTGGCTTCTATCTTGAATTTACATTTGCTGCTGATATTAGAATTGGCTTATATCTTGAATTTACATTTGCTGCTGATATTAGAATTGGCTTCTATCTTGAATTTACATTTGCTGCTGATATTAGAATTGGCTTCTATCTTGAGTTTACATTTGCTGCTGATATTAGAATTGGCTTCTATCTTGAATTTACATTGTTGCTGATATTAGAATTTGCTTCGATCTTGAATTTGCATTTGCTGCTGATGTTCGAATTGGCTTTTATCTTGAATTTACATTTGCTGCTGATATTAGAATTTGCTTCTATCTTGAATTTACATTTGCTGCTGATATTAGAATTGGCTTATATCTTGAATTTACATTTGCTGCTGAAATGAGAGTTTTATTTCCATGCAAATAAATTCGAACACATTTAAGTTGTATCCGCAAGGAAAATAAGTATAATGAAAACTCATTGTTCCTTGTAACATTTCCAACGAAAAACCAAAGCTATACAGAATCAAATATCGATTTTTTATATTAGATGCTATTCAGATCTGAAGTAGAAAATCTCAGACACTTACATATTGATGTTAGAATATTTATTTGGCTGGAGATACGTGCTTAAAACCAGCTGTGGACGATGATACCACGAGGTTGCTTTTCAACTGAGTACAACATGGTCGTTTCCAAATCTAATTTTAACAAATACTTGTTGAGACGTCATTTTAAATAATAAAATTCTGGCCAGGTTTGATAATCGTTACACATCCTCACGATGATATCTCACCGTCAATCTAGCAAAAATATTAACGCTTATCCTCGACTGGCCTTTGAGCCTTGATAAGCGTTGACCTGTTAGTACATAAAAAGTGCATCAGTATTAAAACTATTTTAACGACCAAACTTAAAGAAAGAGGCAACATGCTTTAAAAACTATGTTTTTAATGCAGATATTTTTATTAAATAAAAATTAAAAATCAAAACATTTTAAAAAAATTTTTCATCTTGACTTTTTCACTAATTTATCGCTTGATATAACAAGCCTCGTCAGAGCTTTAGACAAATAAAAAGTATTAACCGTAATTTTTTTCGTAATAATCTTTCCTGGTCTTCTAGAAGTGACGTCCGATGTTGTGTGGACTAACGGTGTAAATGTTTCTTTTAAATTGAACTTAAATCGCGCATGGTCGCTGGTAGGTATAAATTTGGGAAAGTTCATTTTTTAAGCATCTTTAGAATTTTAAACATAAAGAAATAGGCAAAATGCCTTCAAAGAACCATATGTTAGATGCAGATATTTTTTTATTAAAATCAAAATAAAAAATAAAAACAATGTTTTTTTCTTTTTTATCTTGACTTTTTTTATCTAATATTTCGCTTGATATAACAAGCCTCGACAGACCTTTAGACAAATAAAAGGTATTAACCTTTTTTTCTTTGTAATATTCCTTCCTGGTCTTCTAGAAGTGACGCCCGATGTTGTGGACTAACGGTACAAATGTCTCTTTTAAATTGAACTTAAATCGTGCATGGTCGTTGGTAGGTATACATTTGGGAAGGAAAAAAATGTTTTTATTTTTTATTTTGATTTAATGAAAATATTTGCATCTACACATGGTTTTTGAAGGCATTTTGCATCTTTCTTTAAGTTTAAAATTCTAATGATGCTTAAAAAATGAACTTTCCCAAATTTATTTTAATGACTGTTTTTAGAATCGGTTTAAAATAAAAACTACAATAACTATCTTTTGAACATGTAAAGATGGTTTTGTTTAAAAGTCGGAGGCAATCGGTTGTGTTCGCATCTGATAAAATATAAACAACAAAAAGGATGGTCTATTTCTCATTTTTTATTTCACTGATAATTCAAAAATAAAAAATGAAGGAATGAAAATGGTAATATACTGTTCAAGGCTGCGGTGAGTCTATGAGGGGGTTCATCAGCTATACTTGAACAATGCTGGTAAAGGCTTTCAACGGATATCTCATTGTGAAGGAAATTAAGTTTCTACTTCTAATTTCATACATTCTAATAAACGTCGTTAATACGTTTTGAATAATAGTAAACGAAAAGAAAGACAATTAATACTGACTTTAATTAGAATTTAGTTTCGAATGAGACTCGGTTAAGTGAAATGCTAAAATCAAATTCAAGATGGCGACCATAAATCAGATAAGCACAATGTTACAAAAAGAATGTTAACACTATCATTTTCAGTGCCGATCTCTTTGATGATTAATGTTTAAATAATTATTTATTTATTTTCAAATATTCTATTATATCAAAATAAAATAAACAATAAAGTAAGGAACATATGTATTCTCCGGCAGGTATATTTGACAATAGGCCGCCATGTTTGTTTGTATAGCGAGGACAATGAAAGAAAGTTGAACATACGACGATGAAATTTCAATTGAAATTACGTATTTAAAATAAATAAATAATGGGATTTTTAAATACTGAATAGAAATTTATCAAAATATCTTAGTATTTATAAACGATAAAAATGAATTGAATATTAAATGTTTGCAGGCAGAACGGTGCTGCCAAAAAACAATATCTTACTAAATATTTGAACACAGTTGTTTGAGTAGCAGAAAGAGTACATGTGACTTTGGAGGTATGTTCTCCTCTTTTCGTTATTCGTAATAAAGAAGACATTAAATATCGAACCGGACTAAATAAGTAAATCTATTAATGCGAGTTTAAGCGATTTTGTTTGCTTAACATGGACAAATCATGGTCGAAAATCAATGACAGCTCTTTTGTTTATTAAATTAAATCAATGAAATGTAGCAAAAAATCACTTTATTTCACATATAATATAAATAGTTAAACAATCTAATGCTTTAGTTTAATTTTAGTTCTTCATTTTCATTCTGAAATTTATAAATAACTAGAAGTATACACGTCACGGGACGGGTAAAATTAATTACCGTACAGAACTAATGTTATGTTCCTTCAGGAAGCATAAAATACATATAATGCTACTAAGCCTTATGACTAATCTGTGTATCCCAATTTATATCAAAATACATTACACTATTTTGATTGTAGAAAATGTTACGCTTAAGCTGTTAGAGACTTAACAATAAAATACACGGAGTCTTGCTTGATCTATGTCTAAGGACTATGTATAGCATTCAATGTTAATTTGAAATATTTTTTAACTTTCAAATGAGATCGTGTGCCCGTATCCATCTTCCTAAAATGACTTAAAATACCCCAAATAAACTGAAAATTATTGGCCTTTTGGCAAATATCAAAGTGTAGTATCTGTTCCGATGAATACTGCACCCCATAGCCTGGTATCGTCTTGGTCTTCGGGTCTTGATTCCGCCGGTCTGTGGGTTTGTCCTGTGCAGTTCTAGGAGG
>OY744523.1:50522758-50542758 GCA_963556195.1 Sepiola atlantica | reverse complement strand
CTGAATATTACATTTGTCTAATGTATAAAGTAGAGATGTTTTTTCCCCTGTACCTTCTCGGAGAATAGGAAAATAACCACATGCATCACGGGCTACTGAACTCACAATTGCATTGCACTTATTCACTCGAGCGTGTTTTAGTATATCTGTTATTCTTCTTTCCAAACTAACACTGAATATTACATTTGTCTAATATATAAAGTAGAGACGTTTTTCCCCTGTACCTTCTCGGAGAATAGGAAAATAACCACATGCATCACGGGCTACTGAACTCACAATTACATTGCACTTATTCACTCGAGCGTGTTTTAGTATATCTGTTATTCTTCTTTCCAAACTAACACTGAATATTACATTCGGCCCGGCCGCCACGACTCTCCGAAATACCAACTCCATATAGGTGGTAGTAAAAACTTTTCTCCCTAACAATTCTGTACTGTGACTACACTCATCGACACCGGGAACTAATAAACACAGTATAATTTTCACAAAACACCCATTGTTATTTCGTATTTGTCTGGCATTATTTTACTACATAATATTAAGCAATACGCAAAAACTTAACAACCGCTCCCTTACACTCCGATGATTATTCGCGAATATCAGATTACGTTCTATCTAATTTAACCTTCTACATTTAAATTCATTCCGGAATTAAGCGAATGAAATTAACGAACACAGTTCCTGCAACATTTATTGATTCAACATGGCGGCTAAAATTTCTTGATCGAATCGACTTCCAATTTAATTCAATAAGCACGAAGATACTGGTAGACGCGGATACATTTACATTTTCAAAATCATACACCTTAAACACGCATATTATAGAAAAATTGCCCAAATGAATTTACTTCATCAAAAAATGACCTACACCGTGTCATTGTTGAAGTTTCCATTTGGTCGGCAGAATGTAAATGTTAACATAACACGCATGTCAATAAACAAGCATAGCGTTATTAGCCTATTTTCACATTTATCTTTAATTCGTAACCGTGGCGCGTTGGGTAAGAAGGGAGATTTAGTGACAGTTTCAGCGTTCGATCCCATTCTACTCTTCTACTATTTTCTTTTTTTTTAATTTAAAACATTCGCCAACACTGTATAGGGGGTGGGGGTGGGGGTGGGGGTGGAGAAAGACCTATAGGCGTTTTTTTTTTATTTAGACGTCATGCAATAGGTACTAATTTCTCCCGTGCAACGCCGGGCGACGGATTCCGCTAGTACAAAATAAAATATTCCAAATTCTTTTAGAGACAATCGTACGCGTACATCCGTTGTATTTAAATTCTTGGAAGTGGTATAAACAATGAACTCAATTTATTCATTTCAACTTACTTTATATATATGTATATATATATATATATATATATATATATATATATATAGTATACATTTTTATTCATACGAACATTATTGGTTATATTTGTGCATACATGTTTCGGTTGTACTCTTCACAAAGACCAAAGAGGTTGACTCTCTGTGAAGAGTACAATCGAAACATGTATGCACATATGTAACCAATAATGTTTGTGTAAATAAAAATGTATACTAAAGAACGGCTCTACTTGTTATTGAGCACTTTTTATAAACACTTGAGTTTCAACGGATTTACACCTACATAAACTAATACAATACGTTTACCATATTTATTTATATATATATATATATATATATGTGTGTGTGTATATGTGTGTGTGTTTATCTGTGGGTGGGTGTGGATCTTTGCATATTCTCCTACGTGTGTATACAGCATGTTATATTTTATGTAAGAAATTATATAGAGTAGGCCCCGCTATTTGTGGGAATTATCTTCCATTCACACTCGCGAATAGCGAACATCTACCAATAGATGTTGATACCTAAACTTCACTAGAAATCAGGTGTTTGTACACTAGCATGTGTTTTTTAGGGGGGGTGAACATCACCAAATAAGCATGAAATATCCCTATCATCTTGAACGTGTGTTGATCTTTTTAAATATTTCTATTTCGTATAAAGATTGCGAAAATTTGGAATATCAATGCTTTTGTATAAGCCGCATATAATATAAATATTACGGAATAATTAGCGTTTTTAATTGCGTTTTGGTCATATTTGCCTCATGTATTACGTAAATGTTAATTCAGTGCTTATGCTGAAAATGCGCGAATGGTGCCTCCGCGAATAGCGAGGGTTTACTGTATATATTTAAATAAATACTCATGTTAGTCGAGAAAACATAGATATACCTTCTTAATAGCATTCGTACAATGAGTCTATCGAGAATCAGGAGACGCGCAATGCACAACTGCAGCGTTTTGGGACCGGAATTGCTTGAGTCTAGTGACAAACAAACGTTCAAGACAACTGGAAAAAATGCCGGAGTAAAAAAGGGTGTTATCTTATGTTTTTTTTATCTTCTTTGACAACCAAGGCTTGATGGTCGACTCTGACCTATTTAATATATAGCTATAGAGCGGATATATGGATTGAGACCTTTCTTGAGAGCATTCGTGAAATTGATGGTGAGAACTTTACGTTCTTTTAAAAAATACGGATCTCCCCTTTTTTCTTTCTTTCTTTATGCTCTCTGCTTATGGTTCAACATACATTTTATAATTATATATCCGCGTGAGCATTTGTTTGTTTACATTTTAGAGAAAATAAAACAAAACTAAATAAATTACAAAAAAGCGGCAACTCATTACTTTGTTTATAAACCTCCGTCTGGTATCTTTTTAATCTGTTCGAAGCACGGTTATGTTTTTATTTTTTCTTCATTGAGAAGTGAGAGAATTTCCTTCGAACATTCCCCCTTTGTCAATCAGTTACAAATTAAGAAATCTAGTAGATATATATCTGTTAGTTGACAATGCATACATAAGTTAAGGAACTCCTATTCGTAGAAAGAAATTCGGGTCTCAACCGTTTTTTTTCTTTCTTCAATTAAATAAACACAGAGAGAGAGAGAGAGACAGACAGACAGACAGAGAGAGAGAGAGAGAGGGGGGGGAGAGTATTGGAATATTGAGTACAATTATCCTCATTCAGATTCTGCAAAAAATCACTGGTAACCTTCAGGGAGAAATTATTGGTAAGAGGTGGGCTTACAACTTCAAGTAAGTTACAATATAAATGGAATAGGATGGAGAATACTTGACGTCTGGGAAGACTTGCGCTATTTTTCATACGCCAGCGAGAGCCATCAGCTTTTATTTCATCATCAAAAATTTTGCAAATGATTTTATTTAGATCAGAGTGAATCAATATATACAAAAACAGAAACAAATCTCTGAAAAACAGAATTAAGAATGCATATGTTGGAGAAATAAGTCTCAATATCCTACATTTTTGTTATATTTTAGCTGACTAATGAGTGGATAAACGATTATGCACGCGTGTTGTCGTTGACAACCCACAATCTTTGCATTTTCTGATACTCCTCCTACATACACACCGGTTATATATATATATATATATATATATATATATATATATATATATATATATATATATATATATATAAACATTTTTCTTAGTCAGAGATAGATAGATAGATAGATAGACAGATAGATAGATAGATAGATAGATAGATAGATAGATAGCCTATCCCGTTACACCCGACCATACTACGTACAGACGCATATTTTCTGCTTGAGTTTTGACATAAACAGCCGTTGTTTCGTGACTTCGGTAAGGTGTCACATCTGACCCTTAACCGATTCTACTAATGCACGCCACTTATTATGTAACATTATGAAACTATATGAATAATCAATGATGGTAATATATGTATAATTATACAAAAGATGAGTACGTAACGTTTGGCTTCCTTACGCATTTTCCTATATATTTTATTACAGAGTACATGGAAAAGTATTCCATAGTTTTGATAATGAGTTATGTTTAAAAAAAATTATAATTGCTATTGTAGCAGCTTACATGAATGAACTATGTTCTGTTGATATATGTAAGTTGTTATTCCTTTGACGATTATTGTAATTATAACATCTTCAACAGATGCGCGACTGCATGTAATGAGATTCACGCGTGATCGCTAACGCCTGATAACATGATTGACCCAATGTTAACTGAGATAAATCCATATTTTAGAATATGATAAAAGACGGGCACTGGAAAAAGATTGAGTTGTTGGTTTCAATCACTTTTTTGGCGGACGTATACAATTGAACACACCATAGCACAGACGAGTAGTAGTTTTATGTAGGAGAAACACAAGGACAATACAAAATATCATACATTGGGTTGATTGGATGCAGACAAGATGAAATACTCTTCATCCCGGAGTTCGGCAGTTCTTCTGCCATCAGCCTGGCAGAGAACGCAGGATCACATCTTGTCTGGTTGGGAAAGAGTCAAAAACTGAAATGTCCATATCGATCACGTGATTTGACTTCAGCAATCGCGCATCAATCTCGGTACATGTAGGCGCGCACCTGTTGAAGATGCGATTTTTACAATGACCGTCAAGCCGAATCAAAACTTACATAGATCGTCATAAAAGTGTTAATTCCTGCAAGCAGCTACACTATCATTATCTATAATTTGCAATTAATGCATGAACGTTTTATCTCTGACTAGGTGTCTGTCTATTGCCTTATTCCTTTTTTTATTTTATTGTATCTTGTTTAACCCTCTCCCTTTATTTTATTCAGTATTGATACCTCATATAAAGCGTTTCCCTCTCTTTGTTTATTAACAGGTTATAAAGAAAAGAAAATAATTACAAAAAAGATTGGGATTGTCTATTATAAACAGTTTTCTGACTCAAATAATCGATCCCATATTATATATATATATATATATATATATATATATATATATATATATATATATATATATTATATATTAGTACGATAGCGTGTGTTCGCGTGTCACGCTTACATCAAAAGCTATGCGCATGTGTGCTGCACCTAGATTTGGAAAAGCATTCAAGTCACCTTATTTTCGTAAGATATTCAAGTATTTCCCTTTGGCGCAAAGGTTAGCGACGTAGGATTTTGACGTCGGCCCGATGGGTTTATAGTTCGATCTAAACCAACGTCTTATATTTTTTTCAACATGGAAGGGGGAGGAGTGAAGGGAGGTGACGACCGGAAAGACACACATTAATACGGAACAAGATAATTAGTACTGAAAACATCATTTCATGTAATTTACACGGGTCCCGCTAGTAAGAAATTGAAATAGTAACAATTTATATGTCAAAAATTAAATTACTAGCGTAATTCTTATATTTTATTTTTATATTAATTCGAACACCGGCGAAGCATAAGTTTTCGTATTTTTATTAATTATTCAAGGTGTACACTGCTATATGTATCTCTATGTCTCTCTCTCTCTCTCTCTCTCTCTCTCTCTCTCTCTCTCTCTGTGTCTCCCTCTATTTCTGTATATATATATATATATATATATATATATATATGTGTGTGTGTGTATGTGTGTGTTTGCGTGTCTGTTTGTGCGTGAGAGAGAGTTTATGAATCGTCTTTATATATGTGAGCGTTTTTGTGTGTTATGTCAGTGTGTGTGGCATTCACGCGTCTCCTTTCTTGCGTGCGTGCGTATGTTGTACCTGCCCGCACGCGTGTGTATGTGTGTGTTTTATGCATGTGCATGCGTTTGATTGAAAAAAATTAGAAATATTTCTTTTCCATATATTTTTGTTTTCATCTTATTTTCGGGTCTTGCTAGTCGCCGTCTAATTATCATCTAGTAAGCTAGTGGCGTGTGTCGAAGTTGGAAATATAAAATTTGAGTTCATGAGTGATTGCAGAATAATGGAAATGCCAAAGTTGAAGGCTACTGGGAGCTCTTGTCTGATTGTGAACGGGTAAAAGAGAAGGCGTGGCCCGGGAAACAAATAACAAATGAATGATAATAAAAAATAAAAAAAACACGTACAGGAGTTGGGGTGAGGGAACGTAATTGGTTCGAAAATAAAATCGCGAAAATCGCCGAGAAAATGAAAGCAAAAAAAAAAAAATATGTAATCGCTGTTAGAAAAATGAAATAAAATATGAAAATAAATAGAAATTATAAATCGGGAAAACTCATATCGAGGCGAGCAAACGCGATATTCGCGAAGTCGACGGCACCAGTAACGAAAAAAGAATGGAGAAAAAAAAACAGGGACAATAATAGAAAAAATTACGCTGAAAGAGTCGCGCGGAAGAACATGTCTTTGAAAAGGTCAAGAAGAAGAAATCTGATTTTGATAAAGGTGAAAATATTGTCTATGCGAAGGACAAAAAACGCAAAAAGTTATTTTTTCGAATATATTTTTGTTATTTACATCATTTTTATTGTTTCGGACTTTGCACTTTTTTAGGCTAGGAGAAAAGTATAGTATCTGTTCTGATATTAAAGTTTATTCATTCTTCCCGTCGGTCAGTGGAGGTCAAATCTTTCTAAACTGAAACAAATTTTAGTCCTAATCTAGAGTGCCCCTTCTTGGAAGTTAAATCTTCCCACATAAAAGAACGACTTCGTGTTTACATCACCCCCCGTGGGGAGGCAAGTAAATAAAGGTTGTGTTCCTCATTTTGCTTACTGTCATATTCGAAACGATTCGACCGATGTATTCTCCGGTGTTCTCCAGGTAAATCGTTTCACTATCGGTAACCTTCCTAGACGATGTGAAAAGAACATTTTCTATACATGAGATAAGGGATAAAAGTGGATAAAAATTTTAAAATGGAGAATTCTTAAGAGAGAAGTAGAAAAGCACATCTGACGAATTGCGGAATAATAGAATTATGATACTATCAGTTCGACAGTTGCTTTATTACTGTCGTGCCGAGATATTGTTCTGCTCAATCAAATGTAAGCCCACCCTCCAAGGCGTTACCTTCTCTCTTTGAATGTGTTAGTTTACTGCTAATCACCTGAGGGGCCCTACCGGGGGATGCCAACGGGGCTAGATAGACACGAGAGCGCGTAAGCACGAGAGCGTTTATCCTAGTGCGATTCTTTATCAAAACGACACCTGCCCTTGTGTCAAAATTCCTAGAAAAGTGTGTATATATATATATATAATTTATTTATTTTGTTTTATTTATTTATTTTAATTTTTTATTTTATTTATTTATTTATTTATTTTATTGTTTATTTTATATATATATAGGGTTAACACTTAATCTCTATATGAGATACATTGATATTGGAATATTCTATTCATGTTCTCTTTACCTCTAAAACGTTGAGTTAGTAAAGAAGTTAAGCATATTAATTTTCCTCTCACCAATTGACCTGTGAACTATGTCATAGTGTATCCTTCTTGTGATCTCTTGGTCTTACCGGATTCCAGTACAATAATTCGATTAGTCTGGTTGAGTATCCAGCTAAGTGGTGTTAATTACTAGATGCAGCATTCCTCGTATGAGCCAGTGTATAGCCGTGTCGAAGTTATCTTATTTGGACTTTAAATACTATTTTGAATAATTTGTCAGAGTTTACTTTTGAAAGGGTAATATATTCCTGTCAGATTGCCCTGAAAAACCTTTGCACAGAGAGACCTAAGACACTCGAGGATGGTATCAGTAGGTTATTCAAACTCTCCCGTAAGTAATTCAAACTCTCCAGTAGGTAATTCAAACTCTCTTGTAAGTGATTCGAACTTATATATATATATATATATATATATATATATATATATATATATATATATATATATATATATATATATTAATGAGAAAGGAAGGTGAGAGTAATCCGACGTAATGGGAAATGAAAATGGAAATTTTTAATATATTTATCAACGATTCGTCTTTATTGTAAGACTTCTTCAGGATGATAATTTGAAGAAAAATGTCATGCAAGTACATCGAAATGTGGGGTTGACATGATGGAGAGATGAAGGAAAGTAGTAGCCACTGAATTCTCACAGCCTGGACTCTCCTCCAGTGCTCATAGTAACCCCGGCTACTACTTTCCTTCATCTCTCCATCATGCCCACTTTAAATTTCAATGTACTCGCATGACATTTTTCTTCAAATTTTCATCCTAATAGAGGCTTACAACAAATACGAAACGTTGATGAATAAAAAATATCTCTTAGTTTTTCATTTTTCATATATATATATATATATATATATATATATATATATATATATATATATCATAATATACGTTTTATCTTTTTGTAAATCATCAACGTACATAGTATGACTTATATCGGTCGGAGGAATCGCAACCCCGGAACACAAGTCATTCTATAGTCAAATTCCGACGCCTTAACACACTACGCCACTATGAACAATCTGATAAATAAGCGACAGTTTAAACCTGTGATAGGCAATCGTCGCCAAGAGTATCTCACTACTGAAGGAACCCACATACACACACATACACTAACATCAGAATATATATATATATATATATATATATATATATATATATTTATATTTATATATATATATATATATATATATATATATATATATATATATATATATATATATATACATACGGGGAGTACATACATATTTTTTAAAAACTATTGTTTCGTCATAGTATTATATTTTGGGAAAAAATCATAACAATGTGTATTGCTAAAATAACATTTAATACAGACAACGTGATTTTCTGACCCAAAAGTTCATTGCCATCGGACGATAAAAAGAAAAACAGAAAAACACTTCTTTTACAAGGAAAATGTTATTTTTCGAAAGTTCAGAAGAAAAAAAATTATTAAACAATATTTATGTTATGTTGTTTAAAAAAAAAAAATTATCTTTGTTTAATTTTACTTCAGTCGATGTTTCTGTTCCTGGAGCTAACACTTTATCTCTATATGAGATACATAGATATTCGAATATTCTATTAAAGTTCTTCTTTACATGTAAAACGTTGAGTTAGTAAAGAAGTTATTAACCTTCATTTTCCTCTCCCTAATTGACATGTTAACTGCTGAAACGGCAAAGTCTACAGTTTTGCAAGATTTTTTCTTGTCGATTATAAGAACATCCGGTCCTCTTTGCTTGTATGAGTTTATCTGTTTGTATATCCATATCCCAGAGGATTTGCGTCTGGTTTGTGTTTCTACCATTTGTCTGCGTATTTGAAATTCAATCGTTTGCTCAGTTCCTGGTGTATTGCTTTCCCAGCGCAGCCATGTCTGCTCTTATATTCTTTTAATGCTTGTTTGCTACATTCACTTATTATATGATTTACTGTTTCGTCTCTTTTTCCACACAGTCTGCATTTACTGTTTTTCTGGGTTTTATCTATTTTAGATTTAATGTAGTTTGCCCTAATCACATTGTTATTTGCAGCCATCAGTAAAGAGTTCGTTTCTCTGTTCAAGTTTTCTTTTTCTTAGCCATACCCAGCTATTTTCGGTAGTTTCTACTCTAGTCAGTCTTGTGAAGCGTCCGTGTTGTTGTTTTTCTTCCCACTTTTCTTTTCTTGTCGTTTGGGTTCTGGTGTCGGGGCTTCCCGAGTTGTTCGTTTGAACGATGTCTCTTACTACGTTTATTAGCCTTTAGTTGTTCTGAGTTATGAATTTCTGCAGCTCTTTTTTTAGGCTTCCACACAAGTTTCTATACTTACCAGTCCTTTTCCCCCTTCGTTTCTTTTCATGTAAAGTATGCCCGTATCGTATTTTAGGAGTAGTGCGCTGTGTATTTTTATTAATTTGCTAGCCATCTGGTCAAGGTGCTTGAGTTCTTCTTTGATCCAGACTATGAATGGTCCAGCGGATCTTATTAGTGCTACTACTACTTATTATTATTAGTAGTAGTAGCATTATTAGTATTATTATAAATAGGATCACTGCGTAAGATTAATCACCAAAATACGGTTTATTATAGTGAATTCAACAGTCGTTTATATAAATAAGAGTTATTTTAAGTGGGTTACTATATTGGGAAATTTCGATGTTGGCATGTTTACACATTTTTTTCAAATTTATTTTTTACTTCAAGGGAATAATCTAAAGCCACGGGTATTTATATTTTAATTTTATTTACAGCTAATTAAAAAAATAAGAATAATTAATTACTACTAATTAAATCAGATTCGTGGTCGAAATAAATGTTTGAATTTAAAAGATTTAAAATGCATACGGTAGACATTATTACTACCAGAATAGTTCTAAGGGGGAACTCGATATTAATAAGCCTAGGACAGTCAATTCCCATAACTACCCCTGAAAAGACAGTTTTCGAAAATCTAAAGCCTACATTCCCCTAAAAACAACAATCGCCAAGTTCTCCCATTTTTTTTTTTAAACTACCTAATCCATATCGGGAAACATGGTTTAATTGTTAGTTTATTTACTTAGGTTAAGGGACAAAACATTTTTCCGTTGAGAAAATATTGGTTCGTGTACAAATGAATTTTTCCATTTTAATATGCTATTATATAGTTACGTGTTTCCGAAAGTCGCAGATTACCCCCATAGAATATCCCCTCTATGTGTTTCTATTACTGCTAGCTCCGAAGTGAGCGGACTTGAAAGATACATTTTTCTCATTTAAGTAATGTTTTCTAAAAGGATTTACAGTTCATTGCACACTCTACATGTCTTACTTTAATACATTAATTTAGTTTGATATTTGGGTGAACCGTAGAGCTCAATTCCAAACCCAGCGGGAGGCATGTAGGTGACCTACCACCTAACCCTAAACATTTTGATGAGTTGACATATTAAAATATTTGACTTACAAAATGAGTCTCGTCTAGTCGTATTTCCCGTACAGAGTTTATTGTCCTTTCTTAGTATCTTAAAAGTTACAGAGATGGAATCCAGACCCACCATTAGTTTATTTATAAAAAATGGTTGACTCATTAAACTTACTACACTTAAAATGCCTAAAAATCCTGCCTTGAGTGATATTTTTGAGAAATATTAATATACTACCTTGCTAGCAAAATAGTTACTATGATGCATGCTTATGAACTATTTGTAGACAGGACTGGTCGATTTGATGTAATTCTGTATAAGATATATATATATTTTATTAATTCGGATCTTGATTAATCTGTTGAATCAAGTAAATGTTCGCTATTTTTTAATAAGCTTTAGTCCAGCTTAAAGTAGCAGATTATATAGCTATTTCAGTGCAAACAATTAGGTAGCATCACCTTCTTTTTATTAATTAAGTCTAGATGGTAATATGTGATATAATACAAGAGAACATAAGCTGCATATGTTTCGTTTATTAGAAGTTCATTCATTAGCTCTACCTAATATGGACCATTTACAATTTGTAGTAAGTATCTGATCTCACCAGTTTCCTGATATACTTGGTTAGATATGTTGTTTTTTTTATTTGTCTCGGAGGTAGGCTACGAATCAGCATATATAATTGCTATATCTGTCTTTAAATCTCCCATCAGTGAATCCGATATAAGATCAATAGTTATTTCTTATTACGACGCTACATTGATATACTATATTTGAAAGCATGAATTTCCCGTCCAATGGACAGTTATTATGGTTCTACGGTTACATTGGTCTCCGTTCAGGACTTTTAAGATTTGTATTCTATGTATTGTAATTTTTAACCATTTGTTAAATTAGTGCATAATTTGAACCTATATTTGAAGTCGTTAAGCTTTTAGAAGTGGGAACTGATGATTGAACCGTATTCTTCTTCATGTGTTTAGCTATTCTGCTATTTGGGTGAAATTTCTGTCGTATTTTCTTTACAGCATTCGTATGTATAGTTAAAAATGAACAGCCTGGAGTAACTTTGTTTACCCTAAACTCTTCTATAAACATGTGTAAAAGAGTATTGTTCCGAAATCGTTATAAAATCATCGAATTGTATAAGTTTGTATTTGATTTAATATTTGTCTCTAATTTTATTAAATTAAGTATGTGTATAGGTTTATCAATTTGTATGAACGGGATTCACTTCTAAACTAATTAACCTACTTTTATTAATTGTTATTTATATTTACGCTAAGAGGCTAAGAAGTGAATATAAGCCCTTCGTGACAATTCAAATCGCTAAGATTTTTCTGAAATTTTAACAATAGGTATTAAACATCAAATAATAATTTTTCTACTAATTTTAACGTTAAAGTATTTCAAAGAGCTTCATATTCACGATGACCTCCCATTTAAAACTTCAAATATATGAAATTTAGATTTAATTTGGTCCATAGTTATTATGAGTTTAATTATGCAAGATTCGCTGAATTTCATTTTTTAAGACCCCTAAAGCTTAATTCTTTTATTTGAGAGATTTTCTAAAATCTTAATAATTTAAGGTATTTCGATCAAAATTGAAATAAATATTCTACACAAAAGGTTTATTATAATTATATGTTGAGTTAAATCTTCGTAGAATTCAGAAAAGTGATGCAAAACTGTATTGCTGCGGAATTAATATATTCGCCCTGAGACAAGTAATATATATATATATATATATATATATATATATATATATATATATATATATATATATATATATATATATATATATATATATATACGGGGGGTACATGCATATTTTTTAAACTATTGTTTCGTCATAGTATTATATTTTAAAAAAAAAAACATAACAATGTGTATTGCTAAAATGACATTTAATACTAATGTTTGCTTGATTAACTTTTAATCATGAACGATAGAATTCGTCCTCCCTTCATGCTTGCGATAATAAAATGTTGTACTTTCCCAAAAATCACGATATATATATATATATATATATATATATATATATATATATATATATATATATATATATATAGTAATTTAGATAAGGTAAACATGTTTGGGATAAAAGTCTAAATAATTTAAACCGAGCTTATAAAGAGTGCTCAATATTAAATAGAGCTTTTATATATCATTTTTATTTATTTATACAGACATGTACATAAGCCGTGACACTAGCATGACGTTGTCATCGATCAATAGTTATTAGAAAGTGAGATCTGATCAGAGAAAATCTTATCCTTCCATATCATATTTGCAGAAGTTCTTTCCAAATATGATCTGAGAGAATGATAATATTGTTTTCCGCCTTATGAGATATCACTTTCTAATAGCTGTTGATCGATAACATCTACATACCAATGTCGCGGCTTATGTATATGGCCGTATAAATAAAAATAAGGGTATATATATATGTATATATATATATATATTAATTTACATATCTGAATATAACACGCTATTAATAACATCATAATCATCACTATCATCATCATCATCATCATCATCATCATCATATTTGGTTTAACGTCTGTGTTATATGCTGGCATGTTATGGGCGATTTTAATAATTTTACTCCGAAACAAACATATCTCTGGTCAGGCCTTTATTGATCTGTCTTTCTCTCAAGTTAAATTTTATCACCATTTTGCATATTTGCCTTGACCGCCCCCTGTGAACTAGACCTGCTTTCTTAACGGTTCTATATCTATAGAGCCAGGAACTTTCGTCCATTCTTCCAACGTGGCCCTACTATCGAAGTCTCCTGTTCACACACATCTCATTATACTGCGCAGATTAAATATTCATCTGAAGTACATCAGAATTAACACTGTCTTTAACACTTCAATTACAAATCTACCGTAATATTTTTATATAATTTATCACCTTAAAACCCGTATTCTCAACCCGTATTGATCAGTCTCACTTCCATACATGATCACACCTCGTACACATACCTGGTCTTTTTATTAGGAAGAAAGTGTAGTATCGGTTCCGATGGATACTGCACCCTATAGACCGGTGTCGTCTTGTCCTTCGGGGGTTGATTCTGTCGGTCTGTGGGTCTGTCCTGTGCAGTTCTAGGAGGTCCACTCTCTCAGACCTTGCCTCCCCTCTTTAGGGAGGAGTTTTATTGCTTACTGCCTGAGGCGCCCCTACCGGGGAATGCCGACGGGGCTGCCCAGGCAATTTTTAATGGCCAGAGTGCTCACCTTCTCGGGCGCTGGCTTTTCAAGCCCCACTTTCCCGACCCGACCTTGGGTCATATCTTACCTTGTGGGAGTAAGATAAAAACTGGCCTTGCGCCTAACCTCCTGGAGAGGAGGTAAATTAACACATGCCTGGTAGACTATTCCTGTTGTCGACAATGGTAATGTTCTGCTGGTTAGTAATGGTAGAAGTTCCCTGAACCTACTCGATCCACTCCTAACTCTTCCAATTACACTAGCACCTGCTCAACCCTGTGCTCCACTGGTATCACCAAGATAACAAAATATATCGACAACCTCAATAGAATTCACGTACTTTTTTCTAAAAGTGAAGCAGTATTTCGCCGCGCATTGTTTTTAAAAATAACCCAGTAAAATAAATTTACACGTCTCATTTCCGCCGTATTTTCTTCATCGAATGAAATTTGATTAACTTATTTTAAATTCATTTAGTGATATGAATATAAACGGTTGGACAATTAGTGCATTCTCATATCCGTACACAGTCGAGCACGTATCACATGTAAAATAGCACTAAAACTAAAAACGAAACAAACAGATTTCACACCTTGAGACTTTATAGCAAATAGTCAACCTTTAATGAACTTAAAAATCACTAATTAGAAATATAATCGAATTATGGAATACTTTGTTTGAATCACGTTCTCATCAAAGCAGCAAGATGGCGACTGCAGTCATTGACAACAGAATAGCGTTTATATTCATTAAGAAAATAACTTCTATAGTAGTAGAATTAATTGTGCGGGGGCATATGTGAAAATCTATAAGCTGTGCGGACTAATGAAAACACGAAAAACACAAAAGGAATTTTCATCGCTTACGTCATTTGATGTCACCGTGTCGACATCATTTTTGCGTCACGCTCTACTATTTTATGTAGCATTGGGGACCTGAGGGTAAAACCGCTAGTTAGACCAAACATTGATGACGTCCTCGCGACACAGTGACAAAATCCGTTCTGACGTTTTTTGATTCCTTAGATACTATCTATCCAAATTGTTTGTGTTTTCATGCATTTCTTAACAAATAACAAATACCAAATATTTACTTTTCAAATCAACCGACAGTTCATAATATTGTTACAAGGTATGCGAATTTTATCAGCGAATTATTTTACTAAATTCCAAGCTTATTTGAACTTCTGTTCAGAACATTTTACTAACGATTAGATAAGAGATAATGAGATGTATGGATGGCCAATTGACTGAAAAATCTTATGAGACGATTGGAAACTATGAATGGAATGAAAAGAATATGAGCTAGGTTTGCGTAAAATAGCGGTTGACATTAAATTTGGAGACGACCATGTTATAGTTCGCAGGAAATCAGTCACAAATTAATGCCTTTCACATACTGAAAGCTTTTCGAAATTAACTATGTTTATCACATTACGTTTCATCCTAGGAAGAATACTAGTTCCTGCTTCTTCTTCTTCTTCTTCTTCTTCTTCTTTCGTGTGAATCAGATGATTCTAGTGTTGGCATTAGTTTCCCAGATGTTTTTCTAGTTACTTCTGTAAATACATCGGGTAGTTACGAGAAGGTTTCCAAGTGAAAGTGATACTGAGGAATCGACTGGATTCGAACTTGGAACACCCATGTCTTCAGTCCGTGTCGTTATCCACTTAACCACCGTCCCCTCCACGGGTTAATGCTGTAAATGTCTTACAAAAGGAACTAGAGACGAGTCCATTTAAACATATGCCATTTAATTAGCATGAAAGACTTTCAAGAAATTTAAATATAAGTTCTACCTTATTTGGCCATGGCTTGCAGAAATGCCCGTACTATTATAGCTGACGCACCATGTTTCCGTGACTTCGCGTCGTCAACGTTCGGGAAGGTTTCGGAAGCACCCGAAAGTTGACGAATCAATTAACCAATAAACATTTGCTTGTAAACTGTTTTTTTTTTCGTTAAAATAAGAAAACATAACAAAAAATACATTGCTTAAAAACAGTTGTCGCAGTGTTCATGTTAACATAAAAAAATGTTTAAAAAAACATTGAAAAAAATCCAAAAAATCAAATCAAACAAAATCCTCATTTGAAACTTTCCGGTGCACAAACAATCTAACATTTTATTTAAACACATTTAATTACTAACAGGTGTTTCTTTCGCTATGATTTGTTCGTTCTTTATTTGTATATATGTATTTTACTTGATTTTCTTCGTCGGAATTTATCCGCTGCCAGGGCCAGTCTTCAATTTAGCGTGTGGTAGTTTTCGCTTCGTCAACTCTCGAGCGCTTCCGTAACCTACCCGAACGTTGACGAAGCGAAGTCACGGAAACATTGGGCGTCAGCTATAAAAATATCGACATTTCTATATATTTACTTCAAACACACATTTTGAAGTACAATAGAATATGCTTAATAATATTTTTTCAAAAAGTAACGTTGACCAATTCATGCATGAACTTTTGAATTTTCTTCAATTAATTTCAGACAATATTTTGTGTTATTAGAAGCGATGTTCAAGTATCTTTTAGGATGCGAGTTGGTGTAGAAGCGAATGACATAGTTCTCGTAAGACTGTAATGCAGGGGCGAGCAACCTCCAGCCCGCGGGTCACATCCGGCCCGCGAAGGCTTAGCGTCCGGCCCGCCACCCTGCTATGCTTTATTATTGCAATCCGGCCCGTGGACCCCCCAGTAAAACTCATATCATATTCTGACATAGACGTAAAAGTAGGTTTCAATTAAGATTTACAGTGGGATAAAAATGTATAAATATCAGCGAACGATGATGCATGTATATTTCATTTTTCTTTAACTATTAATTTTAAATCCTTGGCCTGAGATAAAAATAGAAAAAGAGAAAGAGAAAGGCAAAGAGGAAACGAGAGACGAGGAAAGGGCATAACACAGCCAAACTTATGTGAGGTGTGTCAAAACGAATTCTGGATCAACTTGCTACTTCCCCCGTCATTATTTTTTATGATTCCAAAATGACTCTTCATCGGCGCCTTTTATAACATCACATACAGAAGTCTCCTGAGAAAAAAAATCAGATTTGTAGAGTGTTCAATGCAATTTTTGTACAATTTATTCATGTAAACAAAATATAGTAATTCTGAGATTTCGTTTTTCACTCTGGCCCGCGATCTCCTACCAAAAGTCTCATCTGGCCTTCACTCTGAAAAGGTTGCCCGCCCCTGCTGTAATGTTACATGGCGAGAACCGATCACTATTTCCTCCATGATTTGAAACGAACCAGTCGCGTAATTTGAATAATGGCAAGTTACAGACCACCCCATTCCCGGGGAATCCATTTGAAGGCATTTGAAATCGTTATAAAATCAGACCAGGGTGTTTACCCGCTATAAGAGTTTACTCTTAATGCAGATTGAAAAATACATGACGAAATTATTGTGGATATTTTTATATATATGTTCCCGGACTTGGTTTGTATTCCTTTTTTAATTTTCGGGTGAACCTCTTAGGATTCTGTCTAGCTCATCCTCAAATGAACATAGCAACATTGATACATTGATGCTCGTTATATTACCAAAGTTAAGCAACGATGAACCTGGTCAGTACCAGATGGGTGACCATTGTAGAATAGCAGGCGCTGCATGTAGAAGGGCGTCGATACCTCCTGCAAGAACTGCAAAAAACTAACGTCGTCATATCCCCTAACCGGTATATACATGTGACCCGTGACTGCGTGTCAATTTGCTACTCCCATGAAACTTCCTCCCTTGGACGAAGCCGGTTCAAACCGCTTAGCGGTGAATGCCGTACAAGGTACAGGTACAGGTACAGGTACAGGTCTCGTATGGTGGGATAGAGTGTTATTCGAAGGATATCTGCGACCATTAAAACTTTACACAGTGTTTCAAACAGTTGATTGCAAAGATATATTTACAATATCCGAGTTAAATGTTTCGATTCAGCGCATTTACCGTTTTGGGTTCAACTCCATATCTATTAATATCGACAAATAATTCCGAGAATATAATTGCCAGATATAACTCAGCGAATCTGTAAATAACAAACTATTAGATGATTCGTTATAAAACAATGATTTTAAATATATGTTGACCTTATGAGCCCAGAATTTCATTTATGTAGATAAATTATGTTTTACACCTTGTTTTAATGTGTAATCTTAACTTTTCATTCTTTGTCAAAACAATGTAAAACTAACAAAATAAATTGTTCAAATTTGACTAATTTGCAGCTTGTGATGGCGGCCATCTTGAATTTCTATTAAGGTTTACCATCCGCTCATGGAGAATTCCCATTTTCTCATGCACATATTTGTCAGTTGCTGAATGTATTGTGTATATTTGTGCGTATGTGTCATATATTGAAAATAAAACCAGTTTATCATGTAGTATCGTCTGTTATTAGAGATGGTAGAAAGTCGCGCGTAGAGGGTAAAACCTTGTTTTAAAATAAAGGCTCAACTCTAAACACATTCAACGACAGGACAATTTCTATACGCCCTTTTTTTGTAATAATAAGGCTAGATGTTTTGAATTTATTAATGTAATATTGTAATATATGATTCTTGTATTTTTAATAGAATCCGTAGAAAACATATTTGTGCGTATTAGGTTTGTTTAAATCTACTCGTAGAGTGTATAGATAGTATACATCTGATTCAAAAATGTTATTTTAATGTTGATTAATATTTAAAAATTATTATAGTTTCTGTTTATTAGATTAGTTTTTAATTATGTGTTTTATTTTTTATTTCAAACTAAATAAACCACTGACATAAGCCTTAATATAAAAACATACTCGTGATGATACCAGTCTCTGATGTCACTTCACAATACAATGAAGAGACAAGGAGGATGGGAATACCTAAAAAGGAGGACACGAAATATACCTCAATTGGAAGGGTCTGGAAATAGCTGGAACTTTGGGTAGACTTATTGCCATTCTAGTTCCAGGGAAAACCAATGTTTGTTTCCAGCAATAAATAAATAGCAAACGGTAATAATTCAAACTCATTTCTATCGGTTATCGAAAGAAGCGCGATGTGGATGAAATTTGGTGAGACTTATTGTAGCTCAGACTCCAGGAAACACTACCTGTTATATCCAATGAGTGATCACTGTTAACGACTCGTCTGAAAACACTTAGTGAGAGAGAAAAAAACATTATTATTGCCGGCATTACAATAGTAATACTAGATGTTGTATTTGTATAATAATTTTTGTTTAGTTTTTCTAATCTTCAGAACGATTTTAGGATTGATTTTATGGAAAGTCCAAACTACTTTAATTCTAATAATTAACTTAATGTTTTAAAAGTCTGCACTGAGATAATTTGTTATTCGCAATAAAACGTTTTTTTAGGACTGTGTCTTCGGATTTTGCAGCAGAAAGTTCGTTAATACACATTTCTGAGAATTAATAGAAAGCCGATAAAAGCCGCTTGAAATTAGAATTACTGAATTAATCCACTTTACGCCATGTTCCTTTTTTACCTGAATCTCAAATTCACTCAGAGATGAGATTTTATTTTAAATGTATTTCAATTGTCTTTGTTGAATTTTAAGTTATATTTTTTTTTATTTTTCCGTGTTCGTTGATGCAAAGAAAAAATGGAGTCCTGAACAAACTTTAATAACCACACAAAAAATAACAAATGTGAAGAAAAAATTACAAAACTCAATCGAGTATGAAGGCCTCGGAGAAAACCAAATACTTAACACATAAAATAACAGCCGATTCATTGTGATTCATCATAACCGCTTTTTTGTTGTTTCTTTTTGTCGTAGAATTCTTACAATACATTTGAATTTTCTGTATAACATTTTATATTGAACTGAATTCATCGTTAAGTCAGTGTATTAATCGTATATGTTTCTCAAATAAGTAAAACATATTCGGCTTAAATAATTTTAGATTTTATTTATTTTTATTTATGGATATTTTCGTACACAATACACATCAATCAAAAGCGTATGTAACAAGTCTATTCAGTGTAATGCAATGTAAATCATTATACAGATCACTGTAAACGCTCTCTCCCTCTCTCTCTCTCTCTACCACACACACACACACCCCCACACCCCACACGCATATATATATATATATATATATATATATATATTTATATATATATATATATATATATATATA
>OY744523.1:50492758-50520258 GCA_963556195.1 Sepiola atlantica | reverse complement strand
TGGTAATTACCTTTTCTGAAACTAATTTGTTTGAATCAGTTTATTCATATTAGAATAGATCTTACATTCTGGCGTTTGCATATGCATATTTATGCATATATATCATCTACAGCCGAACTGCTTCGCTGTGTCACAGCTCTTCAGTGTGACTAGAAGAAACGAAGGTACATTTTAATGCATTATTAACTATCTTGATAATTTAATTATTTTACGAAGAGATACGATTTATGGTTAAAAAAAGCTGTCAATGTTATCTAGCAGATGGTTCAAGCCACAGAGAGGTGTATTTCATTATCCACATAGAAACTATCTCGCTGTTTCACAGCTTTTGAGTGTTGCCAGACGAAAAGGAAACAGATATACAAACGTGTGTATGTCTCAAAATCCACGTTGTCTGATTTGTTTTTTTACAAACGGCTTTCGCAGAAAATGTTTTATCAGGAGGAATTCTTCGTTTTTAAAGGAAACATTTCATGTTCTATACATCATTCGGATTTCTCAATGGCGGCCGTACGGATAAATTTAATTTGACGAGAATGTATTCAAAGAGTTGTATGACAGTTTTCCTCCATTTCTTTGTTGTATTGGTTTGCTTATTTATCAGCCTCCCCCCCCCCCCGCTTTCCTGCTCCGCCGACATTCGTTTTTCTTTTCTTCTTTTTCCGAAGAAGAAATATCCTGTCTTTGTTCGCGCGAACGAGTTGAGTTGGGGGCATGGGCAAAGGTAGGTTTCGTGCGGCGAGTTTGCACAAAATACAATTCAAAGATATGTGACTGAGTTAGGAGACTTCAAGTAGAAGCCGGGCGTCCCTTGGTACCCGCCCTATGTCCGTCTCCTTCCCAGAAGAGCCGGCTCTACACAAGACATAGACAACGATCAATCGACAAACAAGCTAGCGAGCGCGTCGAAGATGCGGGGCCGACTATTGTGCGGCAGCACACTCGCTTTCTCTTCATTAGAAACATGAATGTCCATTCCTAATTACTCGCCTCTCCCGGGACTATCCCTCCTATTAGCCGGGAAAATTCCGGACCGTCTTCCCTTCTATCTTTTTCCGAATAGTTTTCTTTGCCGAATTCTCGCTCGTGCCACGCTTGTTTATGTCACTTGCTATGTTCTAAACATGTCACGAATGTTCGTGTGAAATATTGGGTCATCGCAGCCCGTGTTGTGCGCAACTGGACTAATTAAGTCTGTTGGGGTTTCATGCCAACGCTCAAAATGACGCCGCGGCAGAGGAATACTACGGGGAGCCCATTGCGTGCAACTGCAAGTTAAAATGTAACTTAATCCCAAAAAGAGTGCAGCCGATGTATATTTCTGCTGTCAGTCGAAATTAAGGGAAGATGTCTTCCTTGGTTGGCCTCAGCAAGGCGAACGGGAAGATAAACTGCCCGTATTGATCATCACTATTGACAGACGGCTTGCGGAGAGACGCTCGGAAAAACACGCATGTGATGGTATGTCGTAAATCGAGGTAAAAACAACAACAAAAAAAGGAACGTTTGAACGCGTCTGCCATGGTATCCAATCTGGTTATTGTCACGCATGCGCCGACAGTGACCAACGCACGACTTATCTCCCTTATTTATCCGCTTAGCTTATTTAATCTTTGTCACCTACTTAATGATTTAGATGTCGGCTCGCGTGGGCAACGTTTGTTTTTTTGTAGTTGTTGTCTATGGTTATCGTCTGAATTACAGCTTGATTTACAATAAGACAGAAATCTAAATTAGTTTTTTTTTACCAATATAAGTTTAGTTCCTTGATGTATTTGGGGTTCTATTTTTGGCCTTTTTACTAGGATCAACACTTAGTATCAGGACAGATACCAAACTTTATTTCTCCTTCGCTCACCGAGGACGTACAAGTTCTCAGTTTGTAAAAGAGAACTCCTTCTAGACTGATGTAATTATTATTTTTGTTCCAATCAGAGTACCCTTTTGGGGAAGATAGATTTACTCGACATTAAAAACCGACCCCGTGTCTCACTGTTTCTCTCGTCCCTCCGAGAGAAACAGTGAGACACGGAAAAAAAAACACTAGCAGTGGTACACGTATACATCGCGCGGAATTATTTTTCATATTAAAAGTTTTACATTCCCGATTAGAGATCTGCAATCCGTCATTATAATGAATCATACTTAGTTAATTTCATTAATCTTTTTTCAATCCTCTCATAATATTCGTCATCTTAGAAATCGTACTCATTCTATCTCACAAACACCTATCATTGGTGAATGTTACCCTTCATTAGCTGTGACACGTTAATAAAGCAACAAATTAAAAATACCGTCAAATTCATAGCACATATTTTACTATATATTATTTATATGTTTACATTTTGTTAAAAGAAAATACAATAATTTGGTTTCCTGTAAAATAATAATAATAATAATAATAATAATAATAATAATAATAATAATAATAAAAAAGGCGGAAAACGTATGAGCTCCACTTTTTTAATGCCTGATGAGATCTTTGTTTCTAATATCTCATGACTGATGACATCGACATGCCAGTGTAGTGGCTTTTTGTACATGTCTATTTGAATGAATATATATATATATATATATATATATATATATATATATATATATATATATATATATATATATATATATATAGTAAAGTATAAAGGTATACTCAATAAAGATATCCTCAATAAATAATAAAAGGGAAATACCAGTAGAGTGCTCAATTGAATTAAATTAGGAGCGTAATATTTTTATTTTTAAATACAGATTTTAATCAGACATGGACCAGTGGTTTCTGACAAGAAACGGGTTGAATTCCTGATTCCGTCGTCTTCAGCATAGTCTGAAATAGTAAATGATAGAATTTCTTCAAAAAACACATCTGTTATGAAACGCTATGTACACAGAATTTTGAAATGGATAGTCGACGAGAAACGCTTAGGTCAGAAAAAGCCGTTAAAAGATTCTATATTTAGAAGTAAAGCAAGAAAGAAAAGAGAGAAAGAAAGAAAGAAAGGAGGGGAAAAATAAAAAAATTAAATTTATAATAATAAAATATTACTTTTATATTTATATATATATTATCTTCACATATATATATGTAGAAAATAATTAATTAAGGTACGCAACTCTAATTAATTAAATTATCTAAAAAAGGGGAGGTAACTATTTATTATTATATAAAATATATATATATGTTTTTATGAATTTCGATCATTTCAATTAATAATTCTCAATTCAAAGTAAAAACATAAATATAGTTAAATATATAAATATAGATAAATATATAAATACATAAATAAAAAATCAATATATACATAAAAAATCAATCAATATATAATTAAAATATCAATATATAAATGAAAAATCAATATATAAATCAATATATAGATAACAAATATAAATAAAAAATCTATATAAATAAAAAAATATACATAAATAAAAAAATCAATGCATAAATAAAAAATAAAAAATGTCTATATAGAAAAAATATTAAAATAAAATAAAAAAATCAATATATAAATAAAAAAATTCAATCTATAAATATAATCATAATATGTAAATAAAGAATCAAAAGTCAAAATGTAAATAAAAATAAAAATAAAAATATAAATAAAAATAAAAATATAAATATAAATATATAATTATATATAAATATAAAAAAATAAAAATAAAAATAAATGTAAATATAAAAATCGAAATATAAATAAATCAATATATAAATAAATAGAAATCATATAAAAATTCAAAAATCAAAATATAAATAAAAAATCAATATATAAAAATTCAAAAGTCATATATAGATAAAAAATATATATATATAGATAAAAAAATATATATATATATACATAAATAAAAAATCAATATATAAATAAAAAATCAATATATAACCATAAATAATCTATCAATATATAAATAAATATATAAATAAAAAATAAAAAATAAATATACACATACACATGTACACATACACACATACATACGCACACACACACGTACATATATATATATATATATATGCATATATATACATATATACATATATACATATATATATATATATATTATATACACACTCACACACACACAAACACATGCATGTGTAAATAAAAAATCATCAATATATAAATATAAATAAAAAATAAAAAATCAATGATCAATATATAAATAAAAATCAATATATGAATAAAAATCAATATATAAATAAATAAATAAAAATTCGAGAAAAAAAATTTAAAAATTAAAAATTTAAAAATATAAAAATATATAAAAAAATACATAAAAAAATATAAAAATATAAAAAAATATAAAAATATAAAAAAATATAAAAAATTTAAAAATTTAAATAAGAAAGAGGGAAAAAATGGAGAAAGGAAAAAAGGGGTTGTGATCAGGTTCGTAGAACGAGAAGTCTGCAGTGGAAGTGTGTAAGTGTCTGAAAAATGTTTGTAGGGTTCTAGGAAGGCTTAAGTCACTCGATCCATCCAATAGATAAGGAGTGCTTGTTTACGATGTATACAGCCCTTAAAAACCTCATCGCGTACATTTAAACATCTGGTGTTTGGGTTCATGATGGCCTTAAAAATATGGAACTTCTCAGCATTACACAAATGGCAAACATTAGATATAGGTGAATAAATGGGTTTTCTCTCTATGATTTTCCAATTTATAGAAAAGGGAGTTCCTTCTTCTTTTAGTTCCCAAATTCGTTTAGCCAAAGATGTGTTTGCGCGATCTTTGTATCTAAAGGAATATAGATGTGAATAATACCTCTGTTTAAAGGAACCTTGTGTCATGCCGTAGTATACATCTGTACTGTTATCAGTTTGACTCGTAACCACAGCTTTGTATACAACTGAGTCAACTTTACAATTTCCCTCGAGGGGGCAAGAATTTTTATTTTGGCATGAGCATCCGGTGTCGACTGCCGTGCGTTGTTCTCTGGTGATGTAACTCCTTATAGGCCGCATGGTTGAGTAGCTGACCTTGATGGTGTTTTTATTGAAAAACTTATGTAAACTGTTTGTTGGAGGGAAATGTTTGTTTAATAATGAGAGAAAAATATGACCTACTCTTGATTTTGTTCTGCTGGAGAAGGGCGGCGAATCTCATACATCCCAAACCAGAATATTCCACAGAACAACAACCGCAAAAGGAGGAGATCGATTATCTGGTTTTCGCCGCCCTTCTGCCGGTCACAAGCTTCTAACATCGATACTAAAGGAATATATAACTCAGTAGTCGGAGCGTGCACCAATTTGCCTACCACGAATTTTATGGAAATAGGAGAGTAAATGTACGTCTTAATGGCAAATTCGACGACTATGCCGTCGAGAGCACTCAATATGCGGGGCCTAGAGTGATTCATTACGCTGTAAATTACGATGTATTGTCTACTTACTTTAAATGATCCATTTAGCGAGAGCTTTGAATAATTATTGATAAATAATATATGTACAATTAAACTATATACACATGTGTTTCATGCCAAACCTGCAATCATATGTATATATATATATATATATATATATATATATATATATATATATATATATATATATATATATATATATTTATTTATTTATTTATGAATACAAATTTTAATTAAACATATTGACCGGCTGTTTCTGACAGAAAAAAGTTTGGCTCCCTAAATCCCGTCTTCGTCATCACAGCCTGATATAGTAAATAATGAAAATCGCACCTTTTTCCTGTCAGAAACCACCGGTCCATATGTCTGATTAAAATCTGTATTTATAAATTAAAGAATATTACGCTCTTACTTGTATTTAATTGAGCACTCTGCTGGTATTTCCCATTTATTCTTTTTTGAGTATACCTTTATACCTTTATATATATATATATATATATATATATATATAAGTTCGGCAACAAGTCATTGTTTATGCAGGCTTCATTGAAGACCACGGAGGTCTCTTTTTTCACAATCTTTAGTGTCAATCTCTCGACTCGGCGAGCAATTCTGTTGTTCTCAATTGTTAACCGGTGGAGTATATATATATATATATATATATATATATATATATATATATATATATATATATATATATATATATATATATATTGAGAATATAAGAATGACTATCAATCGTTGCTAAGGCAAGTAGAAAGTAATTTGTTGTAATGAATAAAAAATCATTTCCTACTGTTGTCACACGCGAGATAAACTGTTTTGTAAAAATCAAAACAACTAATCGAGGTAAAAATTCGCAAAAAAAGCAGCAAATACGTGAGTTTAATTTTATTTAAAGAACAAATACGCAAGTAAAGTTTTACATAAACAAACCCGAAAAAAGTTATCAGTAACTGATTATAATGAAGAAAGGAAAACATAATCACTTATGAAATAGTAAATGTTATGAGCAATGAAGGGAAGGCTTAGTCTAAATAACTGATAAAATAATGGAATCATTTATGCCACTTTTTATAGACACAAAAATATTCATTGTTCTTCATATTTTATGAACTAAATAAACGATTCCGCATGATGTTTAGAGCTCTAGCAAAGAATGAGGAAGATAGTTTGTTTTTTTTAAGTAAAAAATCACTCACTTTTTTTTTTGTCATAAAACTTTTCTCGCGCATTTATTTTTAAATAAAAAAGCTAACAACAGCAGGAGATTAAAATCAAGACAAACCTTGTTAAGGCAATATCCTTTTTCAAAACCAATATGTAAATTATTTAACTTCGCGGTTAATATTGCATATACATAAACAGTATATTCAAAAGATGGTGCAGCTATTGTGTGAGGTAGAATTAACTTGCTATTAAGGGTTTTGACGTTACCGTTTGTGTGAGAAATGGCTCCAACGTTCACATGTATATACATTATATATATATATATATATATATATATATATATATATATATATATATATATATATACATATATATATATATATATATTTATATATATATATATGTATATATATGTATAAATATTACTATTGCATGTATCCACATAACATTTTTTTATGTATCAATTTTCAGTATTTCCTTCAACAGTGCTCGATACGTAAGTAGAGCTAGGTAGTAAGCTATGAAAATATATTGATGGCAATTAAGCTACACAGAGGCTCCCGCGTTTTATCCCTGGGGGGAATCTTTAGCCTGAACATTCCCCCCGGGATTAAACGCGAGCGCATCTGTGTAGCTTGATTGCCATAACTATATTTTCATAGCTTACTATATATATATATATATATATATATATATATATATATATATATATATATATATATATATATATACGAGAAGGATAAAATGCACAATAGATCATAAAATAAAATAAAATTGAAAAGAGAAAGAATTATGTAGCGCATGCGACAAAGACGTTAAACTAGAAAAAGGGAGGTAGAGAAAAAAAAGTGAACGAAAAAAGAAAATAAATTGAAACATAAGTGTTGTGAAGTTGTCCAACAGTAAATAATAAATAAAGGAAGTCAAGTCGAGGGTTGGTTTAACAAGTGTATTAACAAAGTAAGAAAGTGACTAGCACTTGGCTAGACAGTTACAAGACTGTGCTTTGTCTTCTCTGTGTCTCTGGTGACTCGCACTATTTATAGTGACAACCGGTGCAGTTTCTCCTGTGTAAGAACGGCCGGTGTGACAATAAGAGAAACGTAGTAAAAATTAGTAGTCCCTTAAGATTAAAGTTTGTAATGCAGTGTCGAGATATATTGCACTGTTTCGGTGCGGGTTTTGCCAGATGTTTGCTTAAGGAAGAAGATCTGAGTGTAAGGTTTACGTTAGATGGTGATCAGAGGATTATTACAGCGCTTCCGATATACTTGTGGCGTAGGAGAAAGTATTCGGTCTTGAAAAGTGTGCAGTTTGTTAAAAGTATGATTAAAAGTGTTACTGTGTATTACTAGTGCGTTAGTGGGATTGCTGTGTGGGAGGCCGTGCTTATATTTGTAAATGCGGGATTTTATATTTCAGTTGTTTCACCGATATAAAACATATGAGATGAGGCAGATTTTATTTTGTAAATGCCGGCTGGGGAAGACTTGTCATTAGGGGGTAGGTGGGGCCGGAGTTTGGTGTTTGGTAAATCCTTAATTGTTTTAAAGGCTGATGTTACTATTTTTATTTCAGATTTGAATTGTTTCTGTAAAGAAATACTTATCGAATTATTGAAGAGAACTATGTAAGATATGTTTTTTTCAATCATATTAGTGTTATTTGTGCTGGTGATGTTGTTATGAGGGATATTTATAGTGTATTTTATCTGTTTTTTGTTCTGGATATTAAAGGCGTTTTGTGTTTTGGATGAAAAATTGATGATGTTGTAAAGCCTTGTAAGTGTCTCGATATAAGTTTCTCTATTGCGAAGATAGGCGGCGCTGCAAATTCTAAAAGCTTTGAGGAACGAACCTATGGTAATTCCGGATTTTGTTCTCCTGTTGTCAGAATAGAAATATAAGACCATTTTTATTCGTTTGTTTTTTTATAGACTGAGCAGTTTTGGATATGTGAAGTGTTATGCAGAGTAATATCATGGAAGTTGACGATGTGATTATCTTTTCACCTCCGAATATGAAAATTCTAAAGAAATACTAAGGAATGGGTATCAAGGTGATTTTATTGCTTACCGAATCGGTCGCAAATAGCAACAGAGAATCCCGAATCAATCCTTTAAATGGCCGGAATAGTTTACGATTTATAAGCCATTTTCCTTAGTTGTTTTCATTATTTTTGAAGAAGTTTTTATCAACTTTATTTTTATTTTTAAAAGCTAAAGAATAAAACAAAACCCCTTATCGTAACCTTCACCAAATCCTTCATGTGTTCAATGTCGTCTACTTGAACGCATGTTTTAGCGACTTTCAAATTGTAAACTGCTTCCGCCATTTCCGGGACTGAACTGGAATCTCTATTAATATTCGAGACTGACCTGTTAAGTACTGCTGTCTTCTGGGTCCCCATTCCTTAAAAGTACCGATTCAAATTTGTATAACTAAGCGCGGCAACTGTTTGTCTAGTTTTTTTCTCTCTTATCCTGTGTCTTTCTTAATAGCTATCTCACGATTTTCATTACGTTCATAAATTATCTCTTTATTTCCTGCACCTATAATTCATTATCGATTCTTTTGTCTTATATCTGTGTGTATTTTCATTCATGTCAAAGCAGTGACGTCTAATCTTTCAAGAGTACGAGACGTTACACATCAAATGGACGTTATAAATTGTGCGGAAGTTAACGGACTAGAAAAGACAGATTAATTTAGCACAGAGCTCTTAAATCGCTGGAGATTCCAAGTCGTCGATATTTTTATAAAATCATATAAACAAAATTTAAAAAAATAAATAAAAAACAAAATGTATTTTTGCAAAAACTTCAAAAAGTAAAGAAAGAAAAAAAAAGCCAAGAATTATTCTTTTCCCCCAAGAGGCGTGATATATTGACGGGATATTTTTCCTAATTTACTTCGGCTCTTTTATTTAAAGCATCATTTAAATTTTTTTTTTTTTTACTTTTATGGACATTTAAAAACTCTTCATACATACATCGAAGATTTTAGAATAGTTGAGTCATCTTTCGTTTTTTTTTTATTTTTCAATAAAGCTCTTTATCTACTTGACGGAAGTCAGCATGCACCCAATCCACCAGTCGACAATAGTCGACATACAAATCGTGCCATATTTGACAGAAGTCGACATACACGCAGATTACCAGGGCCACAAAAAGTTAGACACACATACACGCCGTCTGCGAGATTTAACAAAATTCGACATTAACACAATGCATCGATGTCGACAAAAATCGACACACAACCTGTCAGTCGACCAAAGTTGAAATACACAAACCCTGCCAACTTTGACAAACTTAGATATATACACCGCCTGCAGATCCGACAAAAGTCGATAAACACGCGGTGTGCCAGTGTCGGAAAAAAAGATATACGCGCAGAATTTATTTACAGATCGGAATTTTTACTGTGTATCTAACCATTATTAAAAAATAATATTAAGGTTAATAGACATAATACTTTTTTAGAATACACAAGATTTTGAGTCGTAGGTCTTATATTTTCAAGTATATCAAATATTTAATCGATGTTTGCACTTATAAGTAGTTGAAGCAAAATAATTTGCTTTATACTATTAAAATATTTAACCGATGTTTGCACCTATACGTAGTTGAAGCAAAATAATTTGCTTTATACTATTAAAATATTTAACCGATGTTTGCACCTATACGTAGTTGAAGCAAAAAAAAATTGCTTTGGACTATTAAAATATTTAATCGATGTGTGAACCTATACGTAGTTGAAGCAAAATAATTTGCTTTGGACTATTAAAATACTTAATCGATGTTTGCATCTATAAATAGTTGATGCAAAATTATTTGCTTTGGACTATTAAAATACTTAATCGATGTTTGCACCTATACATAGTTGAAGCTAAATAATTTGCTTTGGACTATTAAAATATTTAATCGATGTTTGCACTTATACGTAGTTGAAGCAAAATAATTTGCTTTGGACTATTAAAATATTTAATCGATGCTTGCACCTATACGTAGTTGAAGCAAAATAATTTGCTTTGGACTATTAAAATATTTAACCGATGTTTGCACCTATACATAGTTGAAGCAAAATAATTTGCTTTGGACTATTAAAATACTTAATCGATGTTTGCACCTATACGTAGTTGAAGCAAAATAATTTGCTTTGGACTATTAAAATATTTAACCGATGTTTGTACCTATACATAGTTGAAGCAAAATAATTTGCTTTGGACTATTAAAATATTTAATCGATGTTTGCACCTATACGTAGTTGAAGCAAAATAATTTGCTTTGGACTATTAAAATATTTAACCGATGTTTGCACCTATACGTAGTTGAAGCAAAATAATTTGCTTTTGACTATTAAAATATTTAATCGATGTTTGCACCTATACGTAGTTGAAGCAACATAATTTGCTTTGGACTATTAAAATATTTAACCAATGTTTGCATCTATCCGTAGTTGAAGCAAAATAATTTGCTTTGGACTATTAAAATATTTAATCGATGTTTGCACCTATACGTAGTTGAAGCAAAATAATTTGCTTTGGACTATTGAAATATTTAATCGATGTTGTCACCTATACGTAGTTGAAACAAAATAATTTGCTTTGGACTATTAAAATATTTAACCGATGTTTGCATCTATCCGTAGTTGAAGCAAAATAATTTGCTTTGGACTATTAAAATATTTAATCGACGTTTGCACCTATACGTAGTTGAAGCAAAAAAATGATTGGCACTATTGAAATATTTAATCGGTGTTTGCACCCATACATAGTTGAAGCAAAATAATTTGCTTTTGACTATTAAAATATTTAATCTAGGTTTGCACCTATACGTAGTTGAAGCAAAAAAAAATTTGCTTTTGACTATTAAAATATTTAATCGATGTGTGAACCTATACGTAGTTGAAGCAAAATAATTTGCTTTGGACTATTAAAATACTTAATCGATGTTTGCATCTATAAATAGTTGATGCAAAATTATTTGCTTTGGACTATTAAAATACTTAATCGATGTTTGCACCTATACATAGTTGAAGCTAAATAATTTGCTTTGGACTATTAAAATATTTAATCGATGTTTGCACTTATACGTAGTTGAAGCAAAATAATTTGCTTTCGACTATTAAAATATTTAATCGATGCTTGCACCTATACGTAGTTGAAGCAAAATAATTTGCTTTGGACTATTAAAATATTTAACCGATGTTTGCACCTATACATAGTTGAAGCAAAATAATTTGCTTTGGACTATTAAAATACTTAATCGATGTTTGCACCTATACGTAGTTGAAGCAAAATAATTTGCTTTGGACTATTAAAATATTTAACCGATGTTTGTACCTATACATAGTTGAAGCAAAATAATTTGCTTTGGACTATTAAAATATTTAATCGATGTTTGCACCTATACGTAGTTGAAGCAAAATAATTTGCTTTGGACTATTAAAATATTTAACCGATGTTTGCACCTATACGTAGTTGAAGCAAAATAATTTGCTTTTGACTATTAAAATATTTAATCGATGTTTGCACCTATACGTAGTTGAAGCAACATAATTTGCTTTGGACTATTAAAATATTTAACCAATGTTTGCATCTATCCGTAGTTGAAGCAAAATAATTTGCTTTGGACTATTAAAATATTTAATCGATGTTTGCACCTATACGTAGTTGAAGCAAAATAATTTGCTTTGGACTATTGAAATATTTAATCGATGTTGTCACCTATACGTAGTTGAAACAAAATAATTTGCTTTGGACTATTAAAATATTTAACCGATGTTTGCATCTATCCGTAGTTGAAGCAAATAATTTGCTTTGGACTATTAAAATATTTAATCGACGTTTGCACCTATACGTAGTTGAAGCAAAAAAATGATTGGCACTATTGAAATATTTAATCGGTGTTTGCACCCATACATAGTTGAAGCAAAATAATTTGCTTTTGACTATTAAAATATTTAATCTAGGTTTGCACCTATACGTAGTTGAAGCAAAAAAAAATTTGCTTTTGACTATTAAAATATTTAATCTAGGTTTGCACCTATACGTAGTTGAAGCAAAATAATTTGCTTTTGACTATTAAAATACTTAATCGATGTTTGCACCTATACGTAGTTGAAGCAAAATAATTTGCTTTATACTATTAAAATATTTAACCGATGTTTGCACCTATACATAGTTGAAGCAAAATAATTTGCTTTGGACTATTAAAATACTTAATCGATGTTTGCACCTATACGTAGTTGAAGCAAAATAATTTGCTTTGGACTATTAAAATATTTAACCGATGTTTGCACCTATACGTAGTTGAAGCAAAATAATTTGCTTTGGACTATTAAAATATTTAACCGATGTTTGCACCTATACGTAGTTGAAGCAACATAATTTGCTTTGGACTATTAAAATATTTAACCAATGTTTGCATCTATCCGTAGTTGAAGCAAAATAATTTGCTTTGGACTATTAAAATATTTAACCGATTTTTGCACCTATGCGTAGTTGAAGCAAAATAATTGTTTAGACTATTAAAATATTTAACCGATGTTTGCACCTATACGTAGTTGAAGCAACATAATTTGCTTTGGATTATTAAAATATTTAACCGATGTTTGCACTTATACGTAGTTGAAACAAAATAATTTGCTTTGGACTATTAAAATATTTAACCGATGTTTGCACCTATACGTAGTTGAAGCAAAATAATTGTTTGGATTATTAAAATATTTAACCGATGTTTGCACCTATACGTAGTTGAAGCAAAATAATTTGCTTTGCACTATTAAAATATTTAACCGATGTTTGCACCTATACGTAGTTGAAGCAAAATAATTTGCTTTGGACTATTAAAATATTTTCCAACGCTATTGATAATTTTTACCCAAGATTTATTTTTTAATTATTGATTATGTTTTAATTGATGTTTTGCAATATGACGTAAATCATACATTTATTCATCATTTCAAGGTAATGTTTTAATATACATTCATAAGAAAGCCTAAATAGGTCAGATGCTGGAACCTAAAACTAAAGATCACAAGTATTTGGTTTCGATTTCCGGATGTGGCATCAACTTTATTTGTTGGGAATTTATTATTTACTATTATTGCAATATTTTCCATGTCAAAACGCCGTCTCCGACATTTTATTTATTACGTTAAAAAAATTATAACGACAAAAAATGTGAGTGACGGACGGACAGACATACGGATAAAATTTAAATTTATATACAATATATATTGAATATTTTGTAACTATACTCAATACACATATTTATATATATATATATATATATATATATATATATATATATATATATATATATATATATATATATATGTATATGTATATGTGTGTATGTATATATATATGTGTATACATACATATATATGTGTGTATATATATATATATATATATATATATATATATATATATATATATGTTGCCTAGTCAATAGACTTATACACTGTACTTATGTGATATGTCTTCGACTTAAGGGCTAGATTTCTCATCATTCTTAAAACCGCAGAAATCAATTATTAATCAGGAAATTGCTGTATATTATAACATTTACTTTATGTATTATTCTATCTTTCTCTCTCTCTCTCTCTCTCTCTCTCTCTCTCTCTCTCTCTCTCTCGCTCTCTATCTATCTATCTACTTACTCTATCTATGTATCTCTCCCTGAAAAGACAGAAAGAAATAACAAGTAATTCCAGGAAGAAATAGCATTTTTCTAGAAATATTTTAAAGGAGAGTAGAAAGGTGACTTTGGGTTTAGTATTGGCAAACCTCGTATCTCTCGCTTCTTTTATGTTGTCATTTAGTTCTAATATTCCATGAGTAATGTTTCTGACAAATAAGGAATACTTTCTGTTTTCTGGGTCGGAATATATCCATATGACACTTAGCGTTTGCTGGTGTTTTACCGTGAAGTTATTTTTTTAACCCCTCAACTCAAGTGGTTGCATGACTTATCTGGTTATTCCCCCTTTTTGTATTTTCACAATTTTTTGCTCAACGACATTTTATTTTATGACATTTCGTGTATTAGAGGGTTATATATATATATATATATATATATATATATATATATATATATATATATATATATATATATATATATATATATATATATAATTACCTTTCTGGTACCTAAGGTACTTAAGCTTTATTTTTTATATATTTATTTTTTAATGCAACTTTAATTCCTATATAATTTTATTGCTAGCTACCATATTGCAGAATGGTTCTTAGGTATAGTGTTTATATAGTATTATTATTATTATTATTATAATTAGTATTATTATTATTTTTTATTATTGTTATACTTAATGTTATTTGATATGCAAATTATTATATCATACGGTAGTCTTAAGGGTAATATATTATTATTACTTTATTATTATTATTATTATTATTATTATTATTATTATTATTATTATTATTTATTTATTTATGTATATATTAGTGAAATTTTAAGCTGAATTATTTCGACACTTGATTATTGGGAGAATGGTAATTTCATTAGTACCATTGGAGAGCCATGAATATTATAACTGTCCTGTTTTTAAATCTCCGAAACAGTTACATGGTAAACAGCTGATGATCCCCGTGTTAATATTAGACGCTTAAGGTCTCCTGATTTTGTTTAACTCTTAGATACTTAACCCCCCTATTTTTATTTTTTTTATTTACTTATTTTTTTTTATTTATTAATTTTCCAACGAATGTTAAGTCTGCAATATCTTGGATTTAGTTCATTTCTCTGGGAATTTAAACTGCATTTTACTTTTTTCTTTTTTTCTTCTTTTTTTTAAATGACTCAAAGCTTATTTAGACTATATATATATATATATATATATATATATATATATATAGAGAGAGAGAGAGAGAGAGAGAATGAAAAATATGAAACAAAAAAATATTATTCATGTATTACCCAACGTTGCGTATTTATTTCAAGACTTCCTCAAAATGATTGTTTAAAGAAAATCACGCACTAAAAGCTTGAAACAATGGTAGTAGAAAAAGAAGATCTTAAAAGACTACTTATGAAAAGAATAAATTATGAGATACAAATATATTGTGCCAGTTGGAAATTGAGTCAACAGTGGGAAGTGTGGGGGTTATAAGATAATTAGAGAGGGAATGAACTTGTGTTATGTAAGCCAGGAGGGGTCGCATATGGCAAGATTAGTCATGGGCTCATGTCTCCTCCTCCTCCTCCTTCATCGTTTAAATAACTCCGATCCCTACCAGTATTTGCCACTAAACCTTTCACACTTAGTGTAATGTCTCCTTCTATTTTAACAACGACTTTTACACAGGTTGGTTTCACCTCCGGGTTCAGAGAAAGTGAAGCGCGTCTGAGTTTATGGTGTTAAGAATATATGGAATAATATGTTTCGGAAGGTATACATTGCAGCGAAACTCACTTGATGGAGGCAACATGAAAACTGAATGTCACTCGGTTGCTACTCGTATATATGAAAAAGAAACGTCTGATTGTTCTATGGATTGGTTGTATCAGGTCACACGACCATCAGCATTTCTAATTTCTAATTTTTCTATTGCAAAATTAAGAGGATTGCATCTTATTTCTAGTTAGTTTCTCGTGGTGCAACCAGCGACGACTCTTTGATATCTCAGACACTGGGTCATCAACAATTTCAAAAATGGTTTGTGGTATCAGTTTTTGCTGTTCGATGTGAAAAAACGATTTAGGCTTGATGAGTCTAAGTATAAAAATTGGGTTAGACTTTCCGATGCTTATGACAAAACCCAGGAAAAGGGAGGATACTGTAATCTCCAGTCATTCCAATATATTTTGCGTTGCTTACTCTAGACAAGTGATGGTAGATAGTAAATGTGTATTTTACATTCTTAGAGTAACGAGAAGAAAATTAGTTTAAAAATAAATTTTTTAAAATTAAGGGAAGGAATTTGGCTGATAAATTAAATCTTATATGTAAAGCTTGCACATTTTTTTAAAGTCTGACACCTATCACAATATATATATATATATATATATATATATATATATGGGAAATGATGAAGGAACATCCGAAAAGGAAGTTTTTATGTGTTCATCAACGTTTCGTCATTATTTATAAGACTTATCAGGATGATAATATAAAGAAAAATGTCATGCAAGTACGTGGTCATATAGGGTTGACATGGTGGGTTGAAGGGAGGAAATTGTAGCCACTATTGGAAAACGAAACGTTGATGAACACATAAAAACTTCCTTTTTGGTTTTTCCTTTTTCATTTCCCATTACGTCGGATTACCTTCATCTTTCTTTTCCCATATATATATATATATATATATATATATATATATATATATATATATATATATATATATATATATATATATATATATATATATATCAGTGTATCTTATCAGCCAAACTCAATTTCTGGTAAAAATTGTGTTTTTTATCATTTCTGTCCGGGTATTTAACACATTTTCTCAATTTTTTTATCAAAAGATATGAAATATGAAAATCCAAGACGTGTTTTATTATTGATATCTGACAGAAAAAAAACAACACAATATCCTCTATAAGTTCATGATGACTTTTAGAAATCGAAAGCTTAAATACCAATAAAAAAATACATCACCTGGCATTAGGGCGTTCATTTATTTGGTCTATAATATGGGCTGTAGAAAAATAAAGTGTAATTGAATGTTATTTACTTAGGTATTTGTATATGTATTTGTTTTATTTAAAAATACAGGCAAAAATAATGTTTTTAAATAACAACAATAGAGCCCCCCCCCCATAAAAAATTGTTTAAGACAATTTGCGATGATTAAAAGCGATTGCGATGGACGATAAAAAACATTTGAATCCATAGTCCATCAATTGAAACTAGATACAAGAAAGCTAGCTCGCACTGTTGAGAAAGCAGTAAAGAGGGCAAGCGATGTCGTATTTAATCAGATTCGCCTCAAAAATGATTTCCTGCCAATATATATATATATATATATATATATATATATATATATATATATATATATATATATATATTAGTAAATAAAGAAATACTTTTAATATCTATAGATATACATGTTCCGTACCGCTGGTCGAACGATTCGAACCCCAAATTAAAGTATGCTGACTGTCAATTGCTATGCGGTCATGACGATCACACTTTCAAATACGAGAGAAATACGTCTTGTATTTTAATTGTTTTTTAGATCAATATAGTGTCGCAGTCTTTTGAAGAGAGAGACAGAGCGGGTGTAACAGAGACCTGAAATCTGCTTACGGTCTGAGAAAGAGACTGAGTTAAACTCTTTTTTTGCGAACATATCCGCCTTAGCTTTTTAACCTTCCTTTAAAATTGGCCAGTTTAGTTTTGCTTGTGTCTTCTGTGATTTCATATTCGAACCCTGATTAAAGATCAATCTCATTTCTTTCTCATGCACATTTCTGAGTACGTGCATCGACTCAATAAGTTTCCAAAACATGTTATTGGGGGGGGGGTCAAACTGGTGTCCAATGGGGGATCTCTCAACATTAGTGCACCTGGGAAAACGATGATGACGTAGTACAAATCACTTCACGTAAAAGCGTGGTATCTTATTCCCAGAAAATCTCCACAACAACATGTAAGAACCCATCATTTTTTTCTAAAATGTCAGCATCGCAGATAGGTGTTAGTTAAGGGAAACGAAAGAAGTCAGATAGAGTTGAGATTTAACAATAAGGGCGATGGAGTAGCCATTCCAAACCACATTTCAAAATTTCAAATTTAAATTTAAACTTTTTGGGAAATAAATAGCAAATGCAACAAGACATGTAATGAGAAAGGTAGATTATATTTAGATCCACATACAGTCTGAATGTTTGTTCAATATTTTGATCCACATACAGTCTAAATGTTTGTCCAATATTTAGATCCACATACAATCTGAATGTTTGTCCAATATCGCTTTAAATCTGGATATGGTAGTATTGTTATGACCTCCTATGGCAGGTTGTTTTCCGGGGCAGGGATATGGACAGAAAATGATGTATTTCTTCGTTTCAGCCGAAAGCGGCGGTAATACATCTTTGCTGGCTGCCTGTTTAAATTATTGAAATCAAAGTATGTTGAACAGGCGCATTTTTGGCGGAACAAGAGCACTCATATCTTCAGTATCACTTTGCGTTTCGATTTGTTTGTTTTTCTTACTTTTTCTTGTTCTCTCATAATTAATACTGCCCTATTAATAGCTTGTTTTTGTTTTCCGGGTCTCAACCATAGTTACGATTTTATTCCAGGACAAGGAATACAATTTCAAACCAACAATAAATAAACAATCATGGCTGCCATTGTGAAGACAACCCAAAACAAGTCCAATTATGTATAAAGCAATAATGTGAGAGAAAGAGAAGCAAAGAGACAGATACAGACATAGGTAGATAGAGAGGGGGAAGAGAAAGAAAGCGAGAGTCAACAGATGACGATTAGAACGGAAGTGACGCCGCCGTTACTGACATAGCGTTGCCACGAACGATAGCCAGGGAGATTCGTTAGAACAACCAGGCTGACTCACGGGGCTCGTGCCTAGATGTTGAAATCCTCCGTCCAATGTCCTGAAAAAAATTAACAGTCTCGGGGCCAAGCACACCCGACGTTTCCACTGAAATTGGTTGGAAGACGAAACGGTCAGTGAGCGAGCTGTATTTTCCGCGCTTCATTGTTTCGGCGAGCAGAGCCGTCGTGCCGGGCTCCACCGCGGATTTCGCAATCCTTGCTGGTGAAAAGGAGTCAGAACAAGTGGCGTCCCAGATCAGCGGCTTTAATTAAAAAAAAGAGAATTTTATTTGTATTAAAATGCATCTTCTACCTTGATTCGAACACTTGATTACAAATCATATTGTTATATATAAAATAATTTATGGGAGACAATATAATGCAGAGGTATAACGGATAAACACGAACTGAAGCAAATTAAGACATATAACGGCGGTATGAGTGTGTATTAATACAATGTATATTTGTTAAAGTGTTTTACTTGCGTCAGTGCTGTTCGATGAAAGTGTTGTATAACCTGACGTTTTGAGAAGAAAATTTCCGTTTTCTAGATGTGTATTAACCCTTAATCCAAATTTGCATAGTTTGTTTTATTTTGTTATTAAAAAAGGTTTTCTTTATATTAAAAACTATTTTCTACTTTGATTCGAACGCTTGACTATAAATAATATTGATATATCTTAAGCTGTGGACATCATAAATCACGATACTGATTTGTCCTTCCAGAAAATGGTTAAGCGACTTCGCCGGAAAATTGATACTTGTTGTCTATTTGTAAAGGTTAATTGGCGAACGGTTTTGTCACATTCGTATGGATGTCGTTTGTAGCATCAGTTTATTCAAGGGTTTCGATTCTGTTGACTTCTTTTTTTCAACTCTATTAGTGAGTCAGAGGATATATGAATGTAGAACTGTTTTTTTTTGCCAAAGGGACTGAGTCAGAGGCCGCCTTAGAATCAATCCACACCACAGGGAAATTCTGATACAGCTCGTATTGTTTTGGTTCTTTTTATTTTTTCGTCTTTCTTGTTGTCCGCCTTCTTATTTTCTACCTCATATTTTGCTATTGTTTCCTTCTTTTTCTTTTTCATCTTCTCCGTTTTCTTCTTATCTTTCTTTTGTCTGTTTCTTTCTTCTCTTCTCTCTCTCTCTCTTTTCTTTATCTTTTTTATTACTTTTCTCCTTTTTCATTTTCTTCCCCGTGTTTTTTTTATTTTCTCTTCGTTTTACTCATATCTTCCTTCTTTTTCTTTTTCATCTTCTCCGTTTTCTTCTTATCTTTCTTTTGTCTGTTTCTTTCTTCTCTTCTCTCTCTCTCTTTTCTTTATCTCTTTTATTACTTTTCTCCTTTTTCATTTTCTTCCCCGTGTTTTTTTTATTTTCTCTTCGTTTTACTCATATCTTCCTTCTTTTTCTTTTTCATCTTCTCCGTTTTCTTCTTATCTTTCTTTTGTCTGTTTCTTTCTTCTCTTCTCTCTCTCTCTCTCTTTTCTTTATCTTTTTTATTACTTTTCTCCTTTTTCATTTTCTTCCCCGTGTTTTTTTTATTTTCTCTTCGTTTTACTCATATCTTCCTTCTTTTTCTTTTTCATCTTCTCCGTTTTCTTCTTATCTTTCTTTTGTCTGTTTCTTTCTTCTCTTCTCTCCCTCTCTCTTTTCTTTATCTTTTTTATTACTTTTCTCCTTTTTCATTTTCTTTCCCGTGTTTTTTTTCTTTTCTCTTCGTTTTACCCATATCCTCCTCTTTGTCTTTTCCTTTTTCAGTTTTTTTTTTCGCTCAGCTTCCCACTTTATTGCCTCCCGACGGGGGCAGAGTTAGACGCATTGCAAGTTTTTAATGTGGTGCAAAATCCAACTTCCCCAAGAAGGGAAACGGTGGATTGAGAGAGAAATGAAAATAAAAGACTCAAGAAGGACAACAACTTCATTGACCGAGGACGGAAAAGATAAAGTGCAGCACTTACACAGATACTCCACCATGCTCTCGTTCTTTATAGCTCTGGTCCATCATCATGATGATCAACATCATGATCATTTTATCAGTATAATTATTATCATGATGATCATCATAATTATCATCATTATCATTATCATGATCATCATCATTATCATTATTATCATTATCATTATTATCATAATTATCCCTATCATGATCATTATCATCATGATCATTATTATCATAATAAATATTCTCAGGATGATCATAATCATGATCATCATCATTATCATAATCATGAACATAATCATGAACATAATCATCATTATTATTATCATTATCATCATTATCAGTATTATCATGATGATCCTCATCATCATCATTATTATAATGATGATAATTACCATTATAATCATTATCATTTTTATTATGATGATAATCATAATGATCATTATTCTCACTATGATTATTATCCTTATCATAAACATGATAATAAGTATTATCATTATCATTATTATAATGATGGTCATCATCATGATTGTTATTATCATTATCATTATAATAATGATGATGATATCAACATTCAAATGCCGTGCGCCATGATGTGTAATAAGCATACAGACATACTCAAACATTTTCGATTCGCATGCACAAATACTAAAAAGTGTTAAAACCAATCGCGAAAATACTTTAACAGCGTGCAATTCACATGAACAAATACATAAACACGTCGAATTACCATGCAGAAATATTCCAAGATGGTTGAATTACTTCACATAAATATTTAAAATTATGAAGTGAACTAAATTCGTATCAATCAAAATGGTACAACTTGATTCTATTTTTAGCATTTTTGCAGAAGAGGTAACGTAATGGTTGCGAACGTTAAAGTGATTCTATAGAACCGACTGGATTCGAAGTTGGCACACGCGGGTTATCACACCGCTTCAGTGCCCATTTAATCAGCGTCACCTCTTTAATGGCTATTGTGCACAAATACTCAAACACGTTCGATTTCCATTCACAACTCCTCAAAAGCGTTATACCGTAATACTCAGTAACTATACTGCTAATTTAAGCGTTAGCGGTTGAATTTTCAATTGACATTTGTTATATATTATTTAGCAGTATTATCTCTTTGAAATTGTCGATATGATTGGAACTGATTGAGATTAGTTTTACTATTTGCCATGTGCTAATAGATAAATTCTATTGGATGTTTTCGAACATAGTAGGAATTTTAATGACATTTCTAACATGGAATTTTGAAGAAAACTTGTTAAATGAAGTCTAGAAAGATAAGGCCGTTTCGACACACTGTATTTGTTCAATATGAGTGAGAGAGAGAGTATATAGACTAGCAGTTGGAGACATCGTGAGTTGCTGTTCCTGAACTTGCACTATTCAAAATATGAAACTAAATATGTGGAATTCGTATGAAAATATATAAATAATTCTTCAGTTATTAATGAACGTCTTATTAGTAATTGAACCCTGAAAAAGCAGTTAACAGCCTTTATTATCTAGTATTGCTTACAGCTATATGAAAAAGCATATTGAGATCTCTCTGTGTCCAAAGTCCGTTGTCAAGATTTGACAGCGTATCTATTTTAATAATGTGACCTTATGCTATACATATATATATATATATATATAAATATATGTGTGTGTGTGTGTGTGTGTGTAAATATAAAGGTGAGAATTCAGAGGCAGAAGCAATGCAATGTTGAAAATTGATGACGTTAAAGAAAGTGCATACAATTCAAACGCATAACTACCTAATGGCTAATAATTTGGTAATGTTAATTATTATGCTGGACACTTTAAAATGTTGCGACTAGTTTACTAATTGACATTATTAATTGTGGGATGTTTAGTTTTTATGTAGAGGGCTTCGAGTATTTTTAATTTTTTGATATTGGTATCGTGCTGTATTATTTTGGTATTGTTAACAAGGATGTTTCTATATTGGGAGGGGGTGCAATTATGTTTTTTTAGGTGTTGGCATATAAAGCTAGTGTCGGAGAGATGTAGGGTGAGTCTTCGAGATAGTGTTGTGGAAGTGAAATTTCTTAACGGTTTAAACAGTACAAACTTTTAAATCTCCGATATGTGTAGAACGCCATCACGCTCTCATGTACATTTCAACTTTACGACGTTTTTTCAAGTTATAATCTACTCGCCGTTATAATTAAAAAAATGAGCACAACAGTAAAGTCATAATTTTTAAAGGCACTAAAACTAATATCGCCTGAAGATGATTTTACGATTCAAATCGAAAGTACTTGCAAAAAAGGAAAACGAATGGAACAAGAAACCCATGAATCATATTTATATCAATTTGACCGAAACATTAGATGGACAATTCAGAAAATTGAAAAAAAAAAAAAAAAGTCGAATCAAACAAAACCACTCCGTGTTATTTAATAATGTTTGCCTAAATATATATATATATATATATATATATATATATATATATACAGAGAGAGAGAGAGAGTTTTAGTGAAACAAATTCCAGAAGGAAATCCGGGTATGAGAGCTCAATGTAATAAACAGGGCAAGTATTAAATAGAATAAAGTAACACGAATCACATAACACTGGTGCAATAATTTATTTCAAGCTTCCGGCATCGTTCAAGCATCCAAGTGAGGTGACTAAAATTTTTAATAGAAGAATGAGAAATTCACACTCACCAATTCAATATACATATAGAGAGAGCGACAACATACCTAATACATACATATATATATATATATATATATATAAAGCAACATTAATATACGTTCGTTTACCTAAGTATTTTCTTAATATATATATATATATATATATATATATATATATATATATATTACTCAAACAAAATATTTTAATAATCAAATACTTTTGCGTTGGAGTCATGTTTGACAAATGTTACTTTTTATTTTTTTCTTATTAGCTGTAATTTTCAAACATTACAATGTTTTTTTTGCACTAGATTTCAAGATAATCAGGTTGTAACTTTCAAACTAGCGGAAACGTTTTCCACTGATTGAAAGTTCTTGGAAAGAAACACGTTTCATGGAATAATAGACATTTTCTTTTATTCGTTATCTTAAAAGTAGAGAAAATAGCTCTCTGCTGAAGCTGATACAACGACAGACATTTCTCTGAACAATATTTCGTTGTGGAAATTAATATTCACGGATCTTCGAATATATATTTACCACCCTAGATAAGAGAACTATGCAATGCTATGATTACACAACAGGGTAGAATGCAGACGTTCGTACATGTGAAGAGACCGGCTTTATTGGTCATTGGGTTTAAATTATTTAATCCTTTTTCGTTTTAATGTATATCCAATTATTTCCAATAATGTAATGTCGAATCCAGTTTTGATAAAAAATATATTTTAAGACTTTCCCTTGGAAATGAATTATCTATAATTTGTAAAATCTGTTTTACTCTTTTGCAAAAGTTCCTGCAAAAAATACCTTCACTAGTTAAAAAATCAGACAAAATGCGAGGTATATTTAAAATAACGTGTTTTTACTAACTTAAGATGGCATGTATTGATTTCATTGAGTATTTGCATAAAAAATATCGTTTCTCTTATAATTCTGCTTCTACATAGACCTACACGGACGGCTGTCCAGCATTCCACGATAAGTTCTACAGCGGCGTTTATTAATCATTTTGTACAACATAAATCTTACTCAGACCCTAACTTGATTCAAACTCTTCGCATGTCTAGACGGAACTCACTAAAGTAAGTCATAAGCGTGTGGTCTCACAGCGTATGTCCGACGTTACTATTTGTTTTTCTTACAAAACTCGATGCCTTCTACAAAACACTTATCTATGGAACCAACAGATGAGGCTCTCACGTGTACTACAACTCTTTGTGTAGAGCAGGCAAAGGAGAAATGGCAACTTCGAGACAACTTCACACTCTCATAATGTTTGTAGTCGACTATATATATAGACAGAAGTAGTGGAAAGCGGAAAGGGAATGTACATGCAACAGAATGTGTCAAAAAATCGTCCAAAGTTTTGTTTCAACTCAGGGTAAACCGCTATTCTCAAATCAGTTGTAATCGGTGGCAGCCTATATATGTGTGAGCGTCAGACGTGTGTGTGTGTTCCGTCTGAATCAACAGACGATTTCATTTTTTCTATCTATCTACCTATCTATTTTTCTATTTATATATCTATCTATCTTTTTATTCTACCCTTTTTATTATATCTCTCTCTGTTCACTTTATTTTATTTTATTTTATATATTTGATTTTGTTCTTAACGGTCCCAACCACATGACTTCCCAAACATTGAAATTTTAAATTTCCCCATTTCATTCTTTCCAAATATGATCTAAGTTTAAGATCGGATTCTAACTCTGCCTGATGAGATCTTAGTTTATAATAACTGATGATCGATAACATCGACATGCCAGTGTCGCAGATTTTGTATATGTCTGTGTAAGTAAAAATAATCATATATATATATATATATATATATATATGCTTAAAGGAAATAATGCAACCTAATTACACACAATATGGATATATATATATATATATATATATATATATATATATATATATATATTAATGGAAACATCGTTTAAAAATAACAGAATTTGTCTGTTAAATTATACCTGTTTTTATTTTTTCAATTTTTCTGATGGTTATTTTTGTATTAAAAAAATGTTCTATAGGTTTCACATGTTTCACGAACGTTTTCGATTTTTCGTCGAATAATCCTCTGTTGTCTAAAACAAATGAATAAAAAAGCTGTAGAAAGAAGAGAATTTAAAAAAAAGACGGTGAAGAAACGCGCAGATAACGTTTTCCGCATTGTTCCAGGAAGTCGTTGGCGATTTCAAATTCAGCACCGCTGGATGGCATCACAGAACAAAATCGCATAACGTTAAGCATTTTAAAATGTTACTACTAGTTTCATATGTGATGTTGTTAATTGTAGGTTGTTGTGTTTTTATGTAGATAGCTTCGAGTATTTTAACTTTTTTAAATTGCTTTCGTAATGTATAATTTTAGTCGTATTAACTAGAATTTGTCTTATATCAGATGGAGGGCAGTTATGTTTTTGTAGATGTTGGTAAATTGAGCTAGAGTTTACAAGATGCATAGTTAGGCGTCGGGATAGGGTAGTGCATGTTAAACCAGTGTAGCTATTAGCTTTCTTATTATTATAGGAGTTACATTCTCCTAAAGGTCATTAAAACTCATAAATAGCATTGGTTCTTTCTAGTACTTTTGGGGTTGGGGAAGAATTGTTTATTACTACAAAATTTTGGGTTTTACATTTTTTCATCGTAAATAATAAGTCTAATGTTATTACTGTCAATTGGTGATATGTATCTGTGTATAATATTATTCATGGCTTTTTAAAGCGGGACGACTTCCTGGAACATTGTGGAAAACGTTCTCTACGCGTTTCGCCACCGTCTTTTTAAAATACTTTTCTTTCTCCAGCTTTTTTGTATATTTGCTTTTGCCACCCGAGGATGTTCGACGAAGAATCAAAAACGTTCGTGAAACATGTAAAACCTATGGAACATTAATTAACCTTTTTTGATTTTGATACAAAAATTACCATCAGAAAACATTGAAAAAATAAAAATTAATTAAACAGACGAATTCTGTCATTTTTATTATGTTTGCATAAATGAGAAAATGCTGCCTAAATACACACAATATATATATATAGCAGCGCCGACTGTCAGCTCGACGGTTGCGTTTCGATCCCGGCTTGAGGCACAAACTGGTCTAGCCGCACTGATGAGCTATGAAACAGCGAAACAGTCTGTATGTTGATGCCTATATAAAGCTCCCCCCCCCGGGTAGAGCTTATGTTTGTAAGGGTATCGCCAACTGCCATTAGCTTAAAATAAGGCAATGCTCATTAGGTAAAAACTAATTCGAGCTCCGGCAATTGCAATTTTTACATTGAGATACAACTTACATTCAGTCAGTGTCAAATGATGGCGTAGGGGTTAGCAGCGCCGACTGTCAGCTCGATGTTTGCGTTTCGATCCCGGCTTGAGGCACTAACTGGTCAAGCCGCACTTGATGTGGATGACTATATATATATATATATATAGCTATTGTGTGCGTTGGGTTAGAGCGCATGACTTAATTAAAGCAAAGATAGTTAAAAATAACAAAATTGTCCTTCTTATTATATCTTTTTTGTTTCAATACTTCTAATGATCATTTTGTGGTAAAATTTAAAAAACAGAATCGGAAACACCATAAAACAACACCAACAGCAACAAATTATTAAAAAAATAATAAAAGCATGTATTTAATTTATTAACAGATTAGAAAATATTAATTCATTAGAAACCTAAAATTAAATAAATATGCAAATGAGAGGCTGAAACGATGATATGATGATGAACGAACTACATACACTGACCACCCACGAAGGAGGAGTTAAAGCCTGAGGGGATTATATCATGACAAGAGAATAGATAGTACACTAACTCCCCCCCCCACACACACA
>OY744523.1:50457758-50487758 GCA_963556195.1 Sepiola atlantica | reverse complement strand
GCGCAAGGGTAGAGGCTCCGACTGTCAGCTCGATGGTTGAGTTTCAGTAAAGGCTTGAGGCACTAGCGGGTCTAGCCGCACTGAATAACTGTGATACAGCGAAACAGGCTGTATGTGGATGACTATATGAAGCTCCCTTTTTGGGGTAGAGCTCATTTGTAAGAATATCGCTAACTGCCACAAGCTTTAAGGTATAACTCATTGGGTAAAACTAATTGTTTACATTGAGATATCACTTACATTCAGTCATTGTCGCATGATAGCCCAGGGCTAGAGGCGTCGACCGACAGCTCGACGGTTGATGTTTCAATCGCGGCTTGAGGCACTAACTGGTTTTGCCGCACAGAAGAACTATGGTACAGCGAAACAGCTGCATGTGGATGACAATATATATATATATATATATATATATATATATATATATAATGTGTGTGTGTTTCGTTCAAGTTTTAAAGTATTGCATGGAAAGTTAATAAAATTGAAATAAAAGCCAAATTAGCAATACAAGATTAATTTTTTTTTCTTATATTAATCCTATGGATTACGGAATAACATTCCTTCTTCAGGGGTGACCAGTATTGAGTCATTTTTTTTGTTTCATCAAAAAACAAGAATAAAGAAACTTATTTCTTTGTTAATTTGATAAACGTCTTTGATGGTACGACGTCATCGCCTTGCTGTTATGAAATGGCGGGTAGGATTCAAAAACCGGTGTCGAACGAGGGATGCGTTGGCACGCTGTCGAGTAATGTGTGTGTTTTTCGTTCAAGTTTTAAAGTATTGCATGGAAAGTTAATAAAATTGAAATAAAAGCCAAATTATATATATATATATATATATATATATATATATATATATATATATATATATATATATACATATATATATATATATACGTCGTACGTAGGTAAAATATATAAGAAAAATAATTTAATAAGTAAAATTAAAAGTTGAGCACTGTGCTGCAATTCTGTTGACTGTTTAGATGTCTATGCTCGCCGCTTTCGATGTAAACATCACTTAATAACCAGGGTTTTTTACCCCGCCTAATAAACCGGTATCGTCCGGGCTTTCGGGTCTGGACTTACGCCGGTCTATCGGTTGTCCGTCCTGTGCAGTTCTAGGAGGTGCCCCCATACTTTATTTTTTCACCCTTTGAGAGGGGGTTTGTTTATTGCTAATCGCCTGAGGCGCCCCTACCGGGGAATGCCGACGGAACTGCCCAGGCAATTTTTAAACAGCCAGAGTGCTCAAATTCCTGATCGCTGGTTATTTCCCACTTTCCCGACCTTGTGTCGCATCTTACCTTGTGGCAGGAAGATAAATAGAATCACTTAATTTCTGTGTTATTACGTGACAACTTTTCGTGGGGCGAGGTGAACGCCTACAGATTCAAGGTGTATCTGTGAACCGTGTTCGTACCCTTTGCCCGTCTGATGAGAGACATACTCTCGAGACGACGACGTACGTAGGTAAAATCTTAAAATCAATAAGTTAATAGTACAAATATATATCGAAAAGATTAGACAGAGATAGAGATAAAAAGATATAGATATAAACATAGATGAATAGGGAAAGGGATATAGTTATACATAAATCGATGTAGTTAACGGAAGATAGAAAAATAGGATGGGAGACGTAGATAGCGATATACCTGAAACTACATTACACAACATACTAGGTTAACGATTTTTCATTTTGATCAAATGGCGTACAACATTATTGTGGGTAGTGCATTCGCGTCCTACATCAATGGAGAAGAAATACAATATTTTACATTATAATTTTAAAAACATGAAAATGAAAAAAAAAATAGAAAAGACATATGTTCACTGATTTGAACAGAAGTGCACAGGGTTCCTGTGTATTTCGGGATTTCAGCAAAACGCAGAGTGTGCCTGGAGGGGGTTAGAGGCTGTAAATTTACTGACATTAATTTCTATTAACGTCACATTACCTATATATCCAATCCAATATTAGACAATCAATGCTAAGTACATCAATGGGCCCCACTCTAAAAATTTGATTTCATAAAATGTAAAGAAAAGAAAAAAGAAATATGGTATTGTTATTGTTCAGGACATTGGGTTCCCCATAGACTCTGGGGTGACACTGGGTCTTTTTGCTAGCTATTAATAAAATAGTATTTAACTTGCATTTGCCATGGTAGCTTTTAAAAAGAGCAAAACATGAAGCAATTAAGCTCGAAAATGATTTACAACTTCTGCCTGAATTTTCGGTTCCCTATTCTTTAAAAGTACCAATAGTTATTCAGCTTTTTCAAATTGAGCTAAAAGTTTTAGTGGAAATGGATCAGAAAATATACTTTTAACTTCCAGCTTAAATGCGATTACCATTGATCCGGTCAGCAATCAGAAATGGAGGTTCAAATTTGTCTGAATGGGCGGCTGGTTGGTGCATGTTCAAAACGGTATTTGAGTCGCTATCTTTGTCCTTCGTATTGGAGTACGAATCATCGCAGACCGAAGCGATGCTCAAGCTGTTGTTTTGTAAATTAAATTACTTAGCCTTTATAAGCGAACGACCACCCAACCCGTCGGCAAGTGTATAAGCGCGCAAAAGAATAGGATTCCCAGTTTTGTTGTCGGTTAAAACAGTGACCTGAAAGATCAAGATTAGTCGAAATTATCTAAATTCGAATCAGTAGCAAATACGTACACCCATTAACGCTAATCATTGCCTGGGTCAGAGGTCAGCAAATAAATAAATAAGATTTCTTTTTAGTAAATATAAGCTGAAATAAATAATAAAACAAAACAGGAAATAAAATGTGTATTGCGAATGCAGGGTTTTAGAATACGGATCGCCTTTCTGCATGAGGTGGAATAATTGAAATGAATAAATAATTTGTGATGGTGGCTCAAAGCGGGATCAACACGGCGGGATCAAGCGAAGCGGACGGAGTCAAATGGCATCAAAGGAAGAGAAGAAGAGATATATTACCTCTGTGTATTCGATAATTTGATTCTAATAGCTTTATGATTGCATCATGTCATGCTTATATGTGCAGTTTTGAAAAGGAAGGCTTGTGTATAGGGGTTCAAAGTTCAGCATGTTAGAATACATGGCCGGGTAGATGGGTAACACTTAAACACGAAAAGGGGTTGGAGTAAAGTTTGGATCAACAAAGGCAATGGAAATTAATGAATATTGATTTTAAAATAAGAAACAATTAATCGCTTTTGAAATAGATATATTTTCAATAAAAAAATAATCCCGACCCTTTTTGTTTGTATTGAATAGGAAAGCATGGAAAGGAAACTTAATGACTCCCCTAAGATATAACTGAATACATACATACCCCCCCCACACACACACATATATATATATATATATATATATATATATATATATATATATATATATATATATATATATATATATATATATATATATGCGTACATATATATATATATATCATACTCATTTATCGATAGTTTCACTTCGTTCTTGATGCCTAGACACACACCATCAGCCAAACAATAAACACTCGATAAATAGACGTTCTTAAAGTTCGGGCTTTTTTTTTTATTTAAACCGGTTTTATAGGGGGGGGGCAATTATTATGATTGTATTTGAATTATTTCTTTATTTGCTTTCGATAACGTATTTAGGACACAACAATGGCGATTGATTTGGGTTGAGCTCAAATTCCCCATTTGTACCAGACGGTATTTGATTTTATTTAATTAGTTTCAACAGAAAAAATATGAATGAAGAAATAAAAGTAAAACTAAAAACATTAATAAACAAAAATAATTACATTAAATAAAATATAAAAATGAGAATACAATAATATAAATTATATGTATTGTTCCCATGGGAGAGGGTTACCTTTTTGCATTTCATATCCTATGTAAAATGTTGTTGTTATAATTTACAAAACGAAACCAGTTGCTAAATAGAAATTAAATGTAAAGTATGAATGTCATGAACATAGGCAACAAGTGAATCGATTTGGATTTTGCTTGACTTAACTATGAAGACTGTTGTGAACCATATTTTATTTTTTGTAATAAACCGGAACTAAATTGTAATTTAAAAAGATCAAGAAGATTGTTGTGACCCTCTACAGATTGTTGTGACCATGTAAATATTGTTGTGACCCTGTTAAGATTGTTATGACCATGTAAAGATTGGTGTTGTTACCCTGTTAAGATTGTTGTGACCATGTAAAGGGGCCGGTAGAAAGACACAAAGTCCGAGGGTTAGTGTAAGGGTTAGGGTTAATGTAAGGGTTAGGGTTAGGTGGTCACTGATTTTTGTCTATGTTATAATTATAGATAATCAAAATGAATAAGGTAACGTAATTTTAGATGCCTAAAAAATTATGAGTTTATTTTCTAATGAAATAAATATTTCATATTAAAATGTATTTATTAATTAATAAATATTGTAAATCTCAGTAAGATCGGATTATTGTATTTTTGATGTCATTATTCATCTGGTTGTCTTGTCTTGTTTCCATTCCCACGTTTGTGGATGTAGTGGCCTCTTAATCCTGCCATATGGCATGTCTTTGAACAATTAAAAATACAACAAAACGGCAAATAACCGTTATTTAAACTTACATACATACACACACACTCAATCTGAAAGACTCCCTATTGGGGGACTTATCTTTTGAGGCATGTCCGTCCGTCCGTCCGTCCGTCCGTCCGTCGGTCCGTCCGTCCGTCCGTCCTTCCGTCCCTTCGTCCGTCCGTCCCTCCGTCTGTCCGTCCGGATTTTTCTCCGCAACCATCCATTGAATTTCTTTGAAATTTTGCATGAAGTTGTAACTTTGGTCAGCTTAGAAGATGACATTCTCCGATTTTTGAAAAAAAATCTGGTTAGCCCCCCAGGGGGTCAAAAGGCCCCGAAATGGCAAAAAATGACTTTTTTTGCCCCATAACTTGTTATCTATCCATTCAATTTCTCTGAAACTTGACCAAAACGTGGAGGCAATTGTTCCTAATAGAAAATAAGTATCGATTAACTTGGAACACATCTGGTTCGCGCCCCCAGGGGGTCAAAAGCTCCCAAAATGGCAGATAAACCCTTTTCTCCTATAATGTTTGATCCATCCATTCAATCATTCTGAAACTTGGCCAAAATGTACAGGCAATTGTTCTGGATATAAACTGAGCATCCTTGACCTCAGAAAAATTCTGGTTCGCGCCCCAGGAGGTCAAGGGTGATCAAAAATGCCCCAAATCGCCCAAATTTATTGCATTTTACACTCGCCACATCGAGTCACATACAGAGGGGGACCACGCACGCGCGGCTTGAAAAACATTGCTTTTAATCTGTTTTCTTTGCGACTCACGATCCTGTTCTATGTCATTAACACGAGCCAAACCTATAAATCCCTACTGGTACTAATATTATTGGCATTCCCTATGGACATTAATATCGATAAACCCACAAGTAACACCAGTCGCCTTCCTCAAATTAATTCATAGATGGCTATTAACTATTTTTATTTAAAATTATAGCTTACAAACTTTAATTAATTAGCTTTCTCTTTTGTCTATCATTACTATTAAGTAGTTTTGTATAATCTAATTTGTCTTCTTAGCACCCGTGACTTCCCGCACGACATCTGATACAAAAATCACTGCTGAAACAATTATTTACCACAATAGAAAATAAAACAAGAACATCTCAAAGCGACTTAGAAGTAGAGTGTTCTTGTTCTGAAAGCATTATTTATATATAAGGAAATTTGAATTATTAAAAATAATAAACAGTGAGAAAAGCCATAAAATTCAATTAAACATTCCTTTTTTCAATTGAACTTTCGACGGTATACGTCCTCTTCAGAATGAAAATTGCGAAATTATATATTTGTCTAGTGTACACGAGTAACAGTAATTAAATATTTTTCAGTGTTATTAATATTTCGCTTCAGATTTTCAAACTGAACGGAACATGTAAAATAAAATTAGCCCAGACTGTTTTGTTTCGTTCGTCATGTTTCAAAATAATAATTGTAAAAACTAAGCAATCTTATTCAGACTTGAGACGGATATAAAAGAAAATTACGGGTCAAATTAAAAAAAACAACAAAAAAAAAGAAATGTTTCTTTAAGACTGAAGAAACAATGTTTGTTTACATTTTGCTACTCCAACTAAACTGTTTATTTTTACTAGGAATATTGTTTCTTTGATAAAGCAAGGAGAAAATGAAATTTAAACAACATGATAATATAAAGTGATTTTTATGTTTCAGAATTTTTTAGATCAGCGTTGATAATTTGTAAAATTTGGAATATTCGGACTACTGTTTTCATCTTGTTACAGTGAAACATCTGAAGTCAACCTACTTCGTACCACCGTCAGGGTCTCATCAGTGAATATTTTTTCTGAACAGACTCACTACATCTAGACTCACCATCTGGTTAGAATAAATAGGAGCATTGTTTATTTCTTCCACGAAATGAGCGTAATTCTAGACATACGATGGAGATTTGCCTATGAGTGAAGTGATTATATCTACCAGGAATCGGCTCATTGCTGAATCCCGGGCGCTGACAATGGCTCTTAATGCAATACCGTCTAGATTTTTGGGAATAAAATCATTCGTTTATATATTTTGTTTTCGTTGAGATTTAATTAATATTTTATTTTATTTTCGCTGATATTTTAGACATGGCTAAACGGTTATACATGTCCCATTAAAAAAAGTGTGTAACACACATTAAGAAATCAATAAAAGCTTTCATACCGGCGAGCATACATCCGGGTGACGGGCATGAATGAGTTAATTTACAAAAATGAACGTATTTCTTTATTCATGATATTTGAAAAGGATGTTTGTATGAATAGGGTGACCTTATTTAATTCCGTCATGGATTCGTTAACATAATTCAGAACCATTCTGGAATCTAATCATATTTTGTATAAATAAACATCAGTCTATATCTGACTTGTTCACCAAGTTTCAGTCATAGAATGTTTGAATAGTTTATTGTAACTGTTCTATCCCTGGCGGTTTTGCATTTGACGAAAGACCTAAGGTTAAAAACACGTCCAAATATATCTTCTTTTAAGATTTGTTTCCTTGTGAATTTTCATTCGTGCTTTGTAGAGTTGTAAATTAGTAAAAATAATTATTGGAATGAGTGGCCGCACATACATACAGGTTGTTCCAGAAGTTGTGAACACGGTTTGCCGTTAAATATCTCGAACACTTTTAAGGATATAAAAACGCGCGTGACATATATAATCATTAGCATTACAGAATATTTAATAAACTTAGCCGTTAGCTAATACCAAATTCGTTATACTACCATTCATAATTCAGCAAATGTAAGGACATAAAATGTGCCTAAGACTTCTGGACGACCCTGCAGTAAAGATATGTTTATATGTCTCCCCATTCAGCGGCTACGTACACATGAGAAATAATACAATAAGGAGACATGTCCTAAACATCTTTAACTCTCTATCGAGTAATACTAAAGCACTAGATATCGCCGTGTTCCAGTTGATCATCGAACCAGTTGGCCTCGAAAGAGGGAACGGCAAACAGACCAATAGCCTGACGGCATTTCTCTTTACAAACTGCAAGTTACTAATAGTGGATGCGACGTGTCTCAGTATGTTGGAAAATGGGCCTGTGGGAACGGACGCATCTTCAGGTGGGCGTATCTGTTGGAAATCGTTTGGTTTGGCTTGCGCGATTTAGTGCGGGTGGACTGGTACAGTCGAGTGCAGAATAGGGCTGTTCCCACGGTTGGAGCTCACAGATGTGACAGGTCAGCATTTTGATGAGACCTTTTAGGTCGGGGGTTCAAAGGTTCAAAGGAGTCAGACTGTGACGAATGCACATGCGCATAGGGGGTCTGTGACGTCACGGGCTTTTTTGTGGGATGCAGAGTTTTTGAAGTCTAGGTTTTGGAGGCGAGCTGAACGGACGTGTTTCACGATCTAGTCTGCAACAAGTACATTTGCGCGCTCGTCAGTAACGGAATCAGCGACAACCCCTGGACGTGTACTAGAGTAAGAAGAGGACTGCAAGCAATCAAAATATCCCGTTATTTTTAAAGATTTTTATCACAGTGGGGGTAAGTAGAGCGATAGGCACCGCCACAAATAGCTTCCGCGATAGGTTTAGTCAATTAATGACGCGCCACCCCGGGAACTATCGTGAATACACTTAGCTTTACCAGCGCCTGCCCATCGCTACTATTCGGGAAAACGCATTGAGTCTGCTCACGGCCTGTAAAATCAGCAGAGGATCCAATAAAACTTTCTGATGTCCCGAATATATGCTTTTTAAATTAGATGGTTTTAAAAGATTTTAATAATTTTTTAAAATTTAACTCATATTTTGTCAAGTGTTTAATCATATTTTTTTTAATAAAATGTATTTCATATATTGTTAAAATTTCAGCAATAAGTAAAATATATGATGCTTCCAAATTTTCTGAATGCCAAAAGACATAACAATACACACGACACTACGGTCAACATGTAAAACTACTTCTTTATTCCATACATTAACACCATTCTATTTAATAAACAGCTCCGTTTATATCAGTTTTAAATAAAAAAAGAACATATAGTAAAGTGTAGATAAAGAAAGCGCGTTCACAGACTGATTAAGACTGTGTTACGACTTAATATCATTTAGTAAGATGTCTTTATGGCTTTCAAGGTTCATTTCCAATTTCCCGAGGGGTGGGGAGATGTTCCGTCTCACTGATGATTTAGATCTTAATTTTCTTCGCACTTCTTGAAAAAATGATTTACGTACATTTTTGTCTTTAAGAACAACAGGATATCAATATCAGTATACCTATACCCCCCCACACACACATATATATATATATATATATATATATATATATATATGTATCTCACATACTTATATATATATATATATATATATATATATATATATATATATATATATATATATATATATATATATATATATATATATATATATATATATATATATCACATACTTGTGTCAATCATCCATATATATATACATATGTATATACTTATGTATATATATATATATATATATATATATATATATATATATATATATATATATATATATATATATATATATATATATATTGAACACATATATATGTAATTATATATGTAATTCTCTGAAACAGTAACATACATAGCAATCGATTCCCGTGGTAAGTATTCACGACCGATATGGATGTGTAGCCATTTGTATTTTGTGAATTCTCCGGCGGTTAAATTGGCTCATACAAGAGCTAAGTCTGTAAAATGTGGATTTAGTTAGTATCTGAAAATATATTTATATATATATATAATATTTATGAATAAATATTAAATTATTAATACCTACAGACGCTAGCGTTTCAAGCTTATTGCTCTCATCCGTGAAAGTAACAATATCAGACGGTCAGGAGACGCGAACCTGGTTCACAGAATCAGCCTAGAATCTGCAACCAGTTGCCATATCCACTCGAGAAGACTAGTCGAGAGTGTTCGACGAACGTATTCATATATATATATATATATATATATATATATATATGAATACGTTCGTCGAACACTCTCGACTAGTCTTCTCGAGTGGATATGGCAACTTATAATAGTTTATGTGGATACATGAAGTACTAATATATATATATATATATATATATATATATATATATATATATATATATATAGTTGCCATATCCACTCGAGAAGACTAGTCGAGAGTGTTCGACGAACGTATTCATATATATATATATATATATATATATATATATGAATACGTTCGTCGAACACTCTCGACTAGTCTTCTCGAGTGGATATGGCAACTATATATATATATATATATATATATATATATATATATATATATATATATATATATATATTAGTACTTCATGTATCCACATAAACTATTATAAGGAGATATAATTTTTTATGTGTCAGTTTTCAGTATTTACTTCAACAGTGCTCAATACGTAAGTAGAGCTAGGTAGTAAGCAATGAAAATATATATGGCAATCAAGCTACACAGAGGCTCCCGTGCTTTATCCCATGTGTGTATATTGTGTTGCTTCTCTCTTTTATTTCTCTTCGTGTATAAATGATTAAACACATTTTGAATAAATATATATATATATATATATATATATATATATATATATATATATATATAAATACATTTAGTTGAGATCAATATAATTAGAACATTTCTCCAATAATTCAAAATAAACTACCATTCGGCGTACGATCGTTTCCAAACTATTTGGAAATATCTTATTGTTTATTTTGCTTTATGATTCTAAAACGTCTTTGCCAGCGCCTTTTATAACATTACATAAATGAGTATGTTGGAGAAACATCATATTTAAGTATTAAAAGTCAATACCAGTGAAAGGAGTTTCGAAGAACAAAAATGAGTGCGAATAGAATAATTATATAAAACATTTAAAACCTTTAGAGTATTAACAATACAGGTTGAATCGAGAAAGAAAAAAATCATCAGAGAATAAACAAAAAAAATAAAAAATAGAAATATAAACAATAGTAACACTAAGCAACATTAAGAACAATAAGAAAATGTTTGTAATAACAAAAATGTCAGAATATTATTAAATTAAATAAAATAACATAAAGTTAAGTTTTTTTAGATTTTTTCATCATAGTTCACCCCAAACAAGACGTAAGGGACTACTGAGAATAACAAGTGAAGGTTTGGGAGGATCAGCCTAAATTAGGAGCCGCGCAGCGAGATGTCTCTTTAGATTAGTTTTAAATTTCTGCATGTCAGGAAAGCAGGGAGCAGGGAGGGTGTTCCAGAGTCCAGCAGCAAGAAGTTCGGCATCTGGGGACCTCCACAGTGTATGGATGCGATTTGGCAGATTGTCGGGTTTGTCTTGTGAATTTACGTCGTTGAAGCACCAGAGCAGTAAGTCTATCAGAGCACAATCCATTGAAGTACTTGTCAAACAGGCACAAGGAAGCAACATTGCGGCGATGGGACAGAGGCTGGAGCTTGGTGGATAGTGAAGAGGACCTATCAAGTTGGCGACTCTTTTTTGGACCTTGTCTAAGTGAGAGAGAGACTAGCGGATGATGCACCAGCCCAGTGGTAACAATACTCCATGGATGGGCGGATACTGGCTTTGTAGAGATATAGGATTATGTCAGGTGTGAGAAGTTTACTGGCACGGTAGAGGGAGCCAACAATCTTTGCAGCATCCCTGGCAATGTCTCCAATTCATGTTATCTGTGAAAGTTAGGCCGAGGGGGTTGAATGATTAACTCTCAGGCAGGGTGCTATTAGTCATGGTTGAAGACGTTTCTTATAGTTATTGAAGGAAAGTAGCTTTGTCTTTGCGGTATCAAAAGTTACCATCCATTTTTGACCCTATTCCACTACAGACTGGAGGTCATTTTCTAAGGATTCAGTTATTGCCTCAGATATGTGCGCGCCGGTTTTACTCACATGACGAGAATGGAGCGTGGTGTCGTCAGCAAATATTCCTATCTCAACTGCAATGGCATCAGGAAGGTCATTTATGAAAATCAGGAACAGTAGAGGTCCAGGAATAGATACCTGGAGTACACCAGCATTTATGTTATGTCATGTTGCTTAGAAGAAAGGCCATCGAGAACAACCTGGATCTTTCGTTTTGTTAGGAAGGATTTAATTATATTAAATATTTGTCCAGTAATACCATATGAGTGCAGTTTTAAGAGAAGCCCTTCATGCCAGACCTTGTCAAAGGTGTTGGATATATCAAGCGCTACCGTTCTAGCTTCACCTGCCTTGTCCAGTGTATGGGATATGCGTTCAGAGATGGCCGTTAGGATATCTGCAGTAAACCTTGCTTGTCTGAATCCATATTGATGATCAGAAAGAAGTTTAGCATTAACTAGATTCCTGAATATGTTAGATAAATATATAAATATATATATATATATATATTAAATTCTCGAAACAGTTTTTCATGGTAAACAACTGATGATCCCATAAATAATGTTAGAGGCAAACTAATATAATAACTGTAAAAACTAAATTGACTTACGTGAGTGATTTTCCACTGAACGACTTGGGACTTAAGGTTTTTTTTTTAATTTTATTTATTTTTGTTTAGTTTTAATGGTTGAGAAACTTCCGAGACTAATTAAGTCTTAGCATAGACAAACAGACTAAAATACAGCGAATTGTTGTTAAATGTTAGTGAAAACATTCAAAATGATATAAATCCTGCCATAGAAATAGAAGCATATATGAGGTGACTTAATTAATCGAAATATCATATTTTCTTGCCACCTTTTTTCATAGAAGTGTACGAGTCTTTTATGCACTTACGAAATCAGTGTCTTCACGTTTAATTTTGTTGTGAGATTAGATACTTCCAATATACGATGCCATATGTCATCTTTGCAAATGAATCGACGCGCATTCCCGTAAATTCGACATTTCATAATAAACCATAGCTTCCAATCTAGTTCAAGTCTAGGCTCTGAAGTGTTCCTTATTTATACTTATTCATAAAGCCACTTTCTGGTTAAGCTAGATGCATGACTATGGGTATTACTCCGTTTAACTACAAGGCTTTCTCGAAGTCTTCACTCTGTGAACTTAACCATGGAATTTAATTGTTTTCTTAGGAAATGTCAAAAGTTACAAGAGTTCGGATTTTGAACTACAGACAGCCTTAATGGTCGAAGTAATGCATCACTAATATTCCGGCCCAAAATATCACTTTCTTACTTCCCAGTCGACGCCTAAATCGCAAGCGAGAAATTTAACTCTAAATGAGTCAACGTCTCTTCCATCTATCCTGACAATTGGGCTTCATCTGTCTACAAAAAAGTGTGAAAATATGTTTCACATATACTTGTCTGTCCATTCTATTTCGATTAGATTTAATCAATATGGGGAAAACATTAGGTCATGCATCCCCTTTATCGAGACGCCTGCTTGATAATACATTGGTTTACTTGTACTCTGAGGATTTTAGGAGAAAGGTTTTTAATCTTTTTTTTAAATCTCGTCGCGGCAAATTACAAGGTCGCCATAGCAAGTAATCTACACAGAAACGTTCATGTATTCATCACCGCATGAGATTATTGGGCTAAATGCGTGGATGTATTGTTTTCAATTGTTTTTATAACTAAGTAGCGTTTTTTTTCTAGCTAACTTGATTAATATGAATTTGGCCTTGGCAAATGAAATTAATAGCCTAAGATGAAGTAATAATACTAACTAATTCAATTAGTTAGTTAGCTAGAGGAAATACAACATATATATATATATGTATATATATATATATATATATATATATATATATATATATACATATATATATGTATGTGTATATATATGTATATATATATATATATATATTGATATAGGAAATACAACATATATATATGTATATATATATATATACATATATATATATATATCAATATATATATAAATATATACATATATATACACATACATATATATATATATATATATATATATATATATATATATATATATATATATATATATATATACATGTGTGTGTACATGTATGTGTGTATCTTCTTTCTGTCAGGATGTTTTGCCAGCTATTCAAAAGAATTCTGTTGTTTATAAATTCCTGTGTCAGTGTGGCGCTGACTACGTTGGCAAGACATCCCAATGAGTAGAAATGAGAATGTTCCAACACCTACCACGTGATATTTGTTTTTTTTATTTTGATTTTAATAAAAAAATATCTGCATCTAACACATGGTTCTTTGAAAGCATTTTGCCTCTTTCTTTATGTATAAAATTCTAAAGATGCTTAAAAAATGAACTTTCCCAAATGTATACCTACCAGCAACCATGCGTGATTTAAGTTCAATTTAAAAGAGACATTTACACTGTTGGTCCACACAACATCGGGCGTCACTTCTAGAAGACCAGGAAGGATTATTACGAATAAAAATAAGGTTAACACCTTTTCTTTGTCTAAAGCTCTGTCGAGGCTTGTTATATCAAGCGAAATATTAGATAAAAAGTTAAGATGAAGAGGAAAAAAAATGTTTTGATTTTTGATTTTGAGTTTAATAAAAAATATCTGCATCTAAAACATGGTTCTTTGAAGGCATTTAGCCTCTTTCTTTATGTTTATATATATATATATATACATATATATATATATATATATATATATATATGCATATATATATATGCATATATATATATATATATATATATATATATATATATATACAGGGTGAATCATAAGTCACTTAGTTATTTATTTTTTAATTTCTAAAGTTAAAAAATACTGTAATACAAAACAGAAAGTGTATTCAACAAATTCATTTATGCGAGTTTAAAATTACAGTAGATTTTCAAAATTTCCACCTTCATTCTGCATCCATAGCTCCATTCTTTTTTGCAAGGAATTTACGACTATTTGTAGCATATTTGATTGATTATGAAATATATATATATATAGAAACAAATATATAAACGAACAAATTTAAAATAACAAATAGCAGTAATTAGAGTGTATGATAACAATCATCAAACGTTCATAGTATGTTTGTGCTTCATATGGTAATCATTTTAAATAGCTAAGTTAAGTGACTTATGAATCACCCTGTATATAAGGAATGGTCGTGTTGGGACTGACGAATGATTTATAGATAATAAAAAAACTTCATACGAAATCCAAAACTCGGAAGAATCAAAAGATATCTAAAGGAACCCAACCATAGATCCGAATTTTTACAAAATACATTTTGATTTTACTAATTCAGTATTTGATTTAATATTTATGTGTACTCTGTGCAGGAGCGCGGCGATACTTGTAGATGGGTTAAATTCACTTCAATGACATCACAGTATAATAATATATAAACAAAGTTTAGAAGTTAGAGAAGTTCGCATTGGTCGTTGATTTTAATGTATTCCACTGCCCAACGTCGTTCTAGATAAAACAAAACAAGAACACAGGAAAAAAGAAACGAACAAAAATGTAACACTATTTTATTATTTGTTTGTAGTTTTACTATATTCGCTTTCTTAAAATAAAATGTATTTTTCGTCATAATTCCAATCGTTTATGCCGTAATTATATAATTTAATCGGTAGAATAGCAACTCGTTTCTTTAAAAGATTCTACACAAAAATATCGAAAAAAATGTATATAAGTATTAGAATAGCTTTACTCGCTCCATTAGTTTGGGAGCGGCTGCCGCTCCTTTCCCCGCTCCATCTGAATGTTAAGATAACCTGTTAATAAAAGTCAATTAAGTCCTTATTTACTTCCCCCACACTACTTGATAAAAATAAGCTGCTGCTTCTTGGTTGCAGGAGAATGAAACGCGCTCTATTCTGTAACGCTCTGACAAGCGGATATACTTGACGTCAACACTTGATTTTCAATGTTCAAGTATATGCATGCAAAGAAAGTTTTTTGTTTGGTGATGGTGAGTATTGATTTACTCCTCTCCAGGAGTTAGGCACAAGGCCAGTTTTTATCTTACTCCCACAAGAAAGATGTGACCCAAGGTCGGGTCGGGAAAGTGGGGTTTAAAAATTGATTGGGCAGCCCCGTTGGTATTCCCCGGTAGGGGCTCCTCAGGCAGTAAGCAATAAACTTACTCCTCCCCAAAGGCCAATGGTGAGTACTGACAAAAAAAGCAAGCTTTCTTACTGGCACGAATATTCGGATATATAAAGAAATATTTGCTTCGTCATTGTTGTATCCTTGTTAAGAGTTACAATATACAAGGTTGTTACTCTAGTGGAAAGATCAACCAACGCAATTCTAGTAACGAGGAAGAATTGCTCACTATAATGGACAGACATTACTAATCTTTGCCAATTGAGTTATCTCCTCTTGGCAAATTGGCTGTTTCGAGCCTCTAACCGCTAGATGGCTCTGGTTAGGAGTAAATTTGCATAGGGGTGATACAAACTGTACTCTTTTGATTGAAGAGTTGTTGTTGCTGACTGAGCAATGTTCTTGGCCTTTTGGCCAAGATCAAAGTGTAGTATCTGTTCCGATGGATACTGGACACCATAGACTGGTATTGTCTTGGCCTTCGGGGCATATTTACGCCGGTCTATGGGACTGTCCTGTGCAGTTCTAGGAGGTCCACCCTCCCAGGCTTTGCCTTCTCACCCTTTGCATCTGTAAGCGAAATTGCCACTGGGTGGCTTCTCCGCTAAGTATTTTATGGGTGCACACACAAGTACATAATAATACGTAGAGACGTCATGTCTTATTTATTCAAAATTTATGTTTACTATTATTGTTAAATACCCCGGTAAGGGAATTAGATATTACATATATTAGCAGTTAGGGCATGTAATTTAAAGAGATATGTTATAATATATAGATCAAAATATCAACAGTGACTGCGAATACAGAATCGTGGGTACAGAAGTCGAAATACAGAAAAATAAGAAAGGACGTCATAAGAAAACAGAAAATTCTGGTCGAAGGTATAAGTTTCGAATGAAGGGCTCAGCAATTACGCACGAATTATTATCATTCACTCACTTGTTATCAATGTGACGATAACAACCTGATGTTGTTGATAAACTACAATACATCGATAAAATAAGCTATAACTAGTCGGACGTACAAAAACTCACTCCATTACTATCAAGATATATCGTGATGCCTCATCGACGTCGCCGATCGTTAAACCTCGACAATGAAAAAATTTAATTATTTTTTAAATGTATGTACACTCTGAAGATACACGTTTAAACTGTGTTTGTCGCTTTATTGCAGATCATAATATTGTTAATAACTTCAATAATATAAATCGCACAAGTTTGAAATTTTACACACTGAAAGAGTACTCAAAAGTAGGTAAGATACCAAACTATTTTGCAAATCTATACCATATTTCTAGAGTTATAGCCATTTATGCATTTGTTAGCCACTTTCACTGTTTCTCGCATATATCCGCATTGGTTCATCAAAAGGGTTTTCAAGGTCGGATTTTTAAGCCATGTTTGATTATTGAAGAAAAGGAGGGAGTTTCCCGCATAGAGGATGGTGTTTATTTCTAGGTCGTTTATTTCTACGAATATTTTGGCGAAATATAGAGCCTTGTTGAGAACTTCGCTATTGATGGAGAAGTAGAAGTATGCGATATCAAGTTGTGTGAATCGATATTGCTTTTTTTTATTTGGAATAGTTTTGCACCAATCGATGGTTGATTTGGGGTCAATAAGTTGGCTCTGGAGTGAATTTAACGTCTAGTCGCTAAGATCCTTACTTCTTCATTGATAGCGTTGTGTGTGTGGTGTGATGCTTACTGATATCTGTTGGTGATGCTGTCTATTGCTAGTTGTATATTCATCATTTTTAACTTAATAAAAAGTTTCTGGTTTTATCTGCGAATATCAATGTGTTGTCATTCGATTTAAGATGTTTCGGTCAGAAGATAGGTTTATTTGAAAGGAGTTATTTTGTCGTGTGAATTGGATCTCGGAGATTATGTCAAGCAAGTCTCTTTCAAAGGCGTCCATTTCGTCGACTTACTAGATTTAAGCCCATAATAATTCGTGGCGGTCGTGCCTTCCGCAGAGATAGAAGTGTAGTATTTTAATCTCATACGTCGTACAACGTATTTCATCTTGTTTATAAGATATTTTATGTAAGATGTGTTGTTGGGTGTCGGGATGTTTTTTGTAGAATATTTATTTCCATTTCTCCGGGTGATTTTCCAGATATAGTCGAAGATAATAAATTATGATTATGTATATATATATATATATATATATATATATATATATATATATATATATATATATATATATATATATATATATATATATATATGCATATATATGTATATATTTATTGTTGTGGTTGCAAGGTTGAACAATAATTAGTGAGGAATACAATGAAGACGCAAACAACAAGGAGAATGCAATAATAAGTGTATTAAAGAAAAGGTATAGTTACAGTATGTACAAATGAAGGTGTCGAGTCAGAGAGTCTTGGTGGGAGGACATGTACGCTCTTCGGCGTCACTTCCGGTTGCATTTAGGTAACACACACTAAGGCCAACCTAGGCTTGCCATTTATAGTGTAACGTTATTCGTATATGCAAATGAGTGGTTGCCACCACAACACCCCCCTCCCAAGATTTGAAGTCACACAGATTTCAATATCTTTTTCTTTTTGGGTTTACCATCAATGGTTCATTAAATTTTCTTTTCCTACCTGATCTTCGGGGTTCAGGTGTATATTGAGGCGGTTCCAAATTAAAGGATTCGTATATGATATCTATGGTTTCCTCCTCTTCGACTGCTGTCGTATAATCATCATCTAGGATATGACGTTTTTTTATCTGATTTAGGTGCCTTTTATGTATACTCTGTGGACCTTTAATCATATATGTACAATCACCAATGCGTGTATCCACTGCTCCACATTCCCAGTAAGATGTGTTATTCTTGTAGCACTTAAAATATACTCGATCTCCCGAGTTATATTTCTTTCTTCTCGTGTGTGTAGTGTTTCGGATAATTGCCTGTCTTGGCAACAGTTTATCAAACGCTGATTTTACCTTTCTGGCAAACATTAGATCAGCTGGTGATATGTTTGATGGTGTACTAGGATGTGGTGTGATCCTATAAACTTGCAAGAATTGTTGCAAAGCTTTTTCTGTTGGTGTTCCAATGGATTTCTTTAAGGCTCGTTTTAGCGTGTCCACGAACCTTTCCGCAAGGCCGTTCGACCTTGGATGATACGGCGGAGTCGTGATGTGCTTCACTCGGAACGTGTCGCAAAATTCCTTAAACTCTGCGGATGTGAACTGCGTTCTGTTGTCAGTGACCAGTGTGTCTGGTACACCGAATCTTGCAAACAACTCGTGTAGGAACCCTATTGAGTTGTTCGTTGTTGGATTCCTGCAACGCATTACCTCCGGCCATTTTGTGTAACTATCCACTACAATTAAATAATAGTTTTCTCCTACTGGACCAGCGAAGTCCATGTGGATTCTCGACCATGGTTGGTCGGTTTTCGGCCAAGGTTTGTGTACTATAGGTGGGGATTTTGCTGCTAACTGGCATCCTTTACATTTATTTATTGTTGCTGCTATGTCAGTGTCCATGTTACGCCAGTACACGTAGCTTATCATTAACGACTTCATTCGATTTATCCCCGGATGTCCCGTATGGAAATCTCTTAACATCCTATTCTGCAATGTTTTGGGTATTACCACTCTCTCACTGTACAGTAACACATCGTTACATATGGAGAAAACTTCCTGCACCTTTGTGTCCGTTATAATTTTCTCTTTTATGTCCTTTATGTATTCGTCTTTCTCGGCTTCCCTTTTAATGTCCGACAAAGTTACGGGTAGTTCATTAATGATGTTTGCTACCATATTTTTTACTTCAACATTTGTCCGAATTGCTGCAATGACTGATTCTTCCAGATTGTGTTTCTGTGGTATCAGTCTTGACAGTCCATCCGCATGGCAAATCTTTTTTGATGCTAGATGTTGTAGCTGAAAATCGTAATTAAGTAAGATTGTACCCCAGCGCAGCAATCTATTTGCGGTGTATACCGGCAATCTTTTTTTTGATCCATAGATCGTGACTAACGGTTTATGGTCGGTTTCAAGTAAGAATTGTCTACCATATAAATATCGGTGAAATTTAGTCACGGAAAAGATTATGCTCAATGCTTCTTTTTCGATTTGTGAATATGCCCTCTCGGCTGGTATCAGCGTTCTCGAAGAGTGCGCTATTGGTTTTCTAGACCAATCCGGCATAATATGTTGAATGCATGCTCCTAAGCCGTAGGAACTAGCGTCACTAGCGACGACTATTTTTAATTTTGTGTCAAAGTGCGTTAAGAATAATTCGGATGTTAGTGCGCTCTTTATTTTGTCAAAAGCGGTTTGACATTCTTGCGTCCAGTTCCAAGGTGTATCCTTTTTAAACAGATTATTTAAGGGGGCTCGCAAGTTATGCATTCCTTCAATAAAAGATTGATAATAATTTGCGAGTCCTAAGAAACTCTGCAAGGTTGTTACGTTATCAGGTGCTGACTTATTTTTTATTGCCGCAGATCTGTCTGGGTCTGGACGTCGTCCATGTTTGTTTATTATGTGTCAAGGATACTTAATATCGCTCATACAAAAGTCACATTTACTTGCTTTTACTTTAAAGCCGAATTCTTGTATTCGAGTAAATACTTGTTTCAAATGTTCCTTATGTTCTTGTAGGGATTTGCTCCTGACAACAATGTCGTCCAGGTATGCACATGCGCACTCAATACCACTTAGCATGGTGTCCATCGCTTGCTGAAAAATGGCAGGCGCTACTTTGATGCCAAAGGGCAATCGGTTGTATTTGTATAATCCCTTATGCGTATTGATGCATAGTATTTTTGAGCAATTTTCCTCGACCGGTATTTGCAAATATGCATCGCTCAAGTCTATCTTGGAGAAGATATTACCACCATTTAACTTCGTGAATATTTCCTCTGGGCTTGGTAGAGGGTAATGGTGATCTTTTAATAGGGAGTTGACCCCGGTCGAAAAATCTGCGCACACTCTAACTTCGTCATTCTTTTTCTTTACGTATACGGAGGGGGCTTCCCACTCGCTGTGTTCTATTTTTGATAGAATTTCTGTCTGTTCCAATCTATCTAATTCTTTATTAATCTTTTCCAACCCAGCGAACGGAACGTTTCGCTTTTTTCTAAAAATTGGGCTGGCGTTTTCTTTAAGTTCAAACGAGGCCTTGAATTTATTACAGCGACCTAAGTTAGTCGTGAATGCTTCAGGAAATAATTCTTTTAAATCGTCTTTTATATTTACTGTTGTTAGAGACGAACATTCTATTTTTTTACAGAATGTATTGATTGGTTTATCCCATAGTCCAAATTTCTCAATTAAATCTATTCCAAAGAGATTTTCACTATTTTTCAGTACGAATATTTTTAATTTCTTCGTAATCCCTTTTAATTTTATCGGAAGGACAACTTCTCCTTCAAATTTTATACCACAACCAGTTACCGTCCGGGCTGATTTACTCGTTTTCATCATGGTTGGTTTTTTACCCAACTTTTTCCATGTATTCAGGTTTATAATAGAAATATCGGAGCCGGAGTCGAGTTGTAACTTTATTGGTGTTTTAAATATTTCCACTTTTACGTATTTTCGCCGATCTTTGTCTAATTTTGAATTTGATTTTGTTTGCTGTACTCTCTTTCTGGTGTAATCTTTATATCTGCAGCAATCGCTTTTGTGTCCCACCTTCTTACAAATTTAGCATGTTTTCTTCTTATAAGGACAATCTGATTTCCAATGCTTTTCTGCACATCTCTTACAGTTATATCTAGGAAGAGGCTTGTTATATTCTGTCCTATATTTATGGTTATTAGGATTGTAATATCCCGTTCCATTTCGATTGCTTTTCTTTGTAAAGTTCTTGGTTGGTGTGTATGGTTTTCTAACTTTTCTTACATATGCCACTCCGGATTCTTCTATATTTTTTTAATCCTTTTTTAGTGTAATGGCCCTTTCACAGTCCTCTGATAGTTTCTGGAGGGTTACATCTTGCTCAGATTCTAGCTTAGACAACACTCGTCTGCGTATTTCTGCATTTTTCGTAGAAACTAACTCTTGTGCGAAGATTAGACATTTAAAATCTTCTACCGTTAGTTCCGCAAGCTTAAAATTATCGCAGTTTTTATTGACAACTGATGCGTATGTCAAATAATCGTGGTTGTCCATCTTTCTTAGATTCATGCACAGCCATCTTTTATGAAAAAGAGATATATTTGGATTAAATAATTCTTTTAGTAATTTCACAGCTTCCATGAACTCTAATTCCGCAGTTTTTTTAGGTAATATGTAATCTATGAATTTGCTGTGTTCTGATGTACCCAATTTCCTGAGTAAGAGGCTCACTTTCTGGCTATTTGGCCAATTTTTGCAGTCCAGTTGAAAGACATCCTCGTATCTTGTATAGTATGCTTCAAAAGTCTTTCCTTCCTCCGTCACATAATTAAATGTGTCCATACTATAAAAAATAGTTGTATGGGAGAAATTAACACTGTCGACATTTTCTCGATTACTCTTTAGTAGTTCCAGTGTTTTAGCAAAACGTTCATTTTGTCTTTCCTCGCGGTCAGCTTGTGCCTGTAAAAATTGCATGAACATTTTTGATAAGTCTTCCATTTTTTTTTTTTCGTGACGTTTTACTGTATTATCCGTTATCCAGTGACAACTTTAAAAAAAAAATCCTTTCCTTGAGCTTTAATTTCTAGCTATGGTATTTCCTTTTAGTACCGCCGCCAAACAAATTATTAATTAAAAGATTCCTTTAGTTGTTGTTTTGCTAACGGGGAGCAGTAATTAGAATCCACTGGTGAACTTTTTTTTTTCGTAGGTTACTTCCTTGTTTTTCGTAATACGAGTCTGACCTGTCGTTTTGCGACAGAACAAAATCCGCTTTTCGTTTGCAAGTTGGTCCTTTAGTAATACAAAACAGATTTGTCGTTTAGCGACAAAACAAAAATTCACTTTTACATTCGTTTGCAAGTCGGATTCCCAGAAAACGGCGTAAATTGTCGCTTTTGCCACGTTCGAGTTTTTTGGTTTTTTTCACTTAAGTTGAAACTTTTCTTTAGCGTAAAACCCGTTTGCTCGTCAACACTTTGCATTGTACTCTTTTTTTTTTAAATAGTTCTTCGTCAAACTGTTATATTTGACGCTTCATATCTCGTCGCTAACTGTTGTGGTTGCAAGGTTGAACAATAATTAGTGAGGAATACAATGAAGACGCAAACAACAAGGAGAATGCAATAATAGGTGTATTAAAGAAAAGGTATAGTTACAGTATGTACAAATGAAGGTGTCGAGTCAGAGAGTCTTGGTGGGAGGACATGTACGCTCTTCGGCGTCACTTCCGGTGGCATTTAGGTAACACACACTAAGGCCAACCTAGGCTTGCCATTTATAGTGTAACGTTATTCGTATATGCAAATGAGTGGTTGCCACCACAACATTTATGTATATATATATGCATATATATATGCATATATATATATATATATATGCATATATATGTATATATATATGCATATATATATATATGTATATATATATATATATATATATATATATATATATATACATATATATATATATATATCCTATATTATTATTGTTATGGTTATTATATGTTTATTACTATTAAATTTAGACATAATTATCCCCTTATATTACATTTTGTTGTTTTAATCTATTATATATTTCCTCATTATTTATTTCATTTCATTATAATTATTGTCATTATTATTAGTATGATTATATGTGCATACGTTTTTCTTTTTATCGGTAATAATTTAGTATATATTTTTTTTAAATAGGAAGAACATGTGTATGATTTTGCTTGTACTTCTATTTGTAATCTTTAGGAAAAGGCGCTAAATAAAAGGCATATTGTGGTTTTTAAGAGTAAAAATAAGATAACATAAAACTTCCTAATCGTCTTAGAAACTATCGATATCTTAAAACTGTAATAAATAATGATATGAATTGATTTGGCTCAACTTTGTCCCTCTCCCTACCTTTCTCTCTCTCTCTCATTCTCTATCTCTCTCTCTCTCTCTCTCTCTCCATATATATATATATATATGTGTAGGGCTTTACGGAGCTCTCTAAAAAGGAGCGCGCTCCAGGGGCCCGCTTCTTTTTGCTGGGGCGAAGGAGAGAAGGGCTCATTTTATATTCAGCGGGAGTATAGCAGGAGCAATTCGATTTGGGACTAAAGAGCGTGGTTTTATCGCTCCGCGCTCCTCGCTCCAAAATCTTTTATTTTTAAAACATTAGTTTTTTATTCAGCAATACAAATTAAAAGAAAAGAAAGTCTCAGCTAAACTGACTTATTTTTAAAAATAATATCTTTGGTAAATGTATATGAGATAGGGAGAGAGAGGGGAAGAGAAAGGGTGAGATGAAGGAAGAGAGAGGAAGAAAGAACGAGAGAGTTACACATGAAAACAGAGCCTTTACACTTTTCAGATTTTCACATCGATATGTGACATTTTTTATGGGACAGTTTTCTTAAGGCAGGAGGCAATTTGGCAACAAATTACTTCAAATGCGCCAGTGAGTCTATAAATGCCTTTGAAGATATTTTCTTACAGATTTGAACTGTTTTTGTATTTATGACAAGGATGTTTATTATTGATTGACTAAATAAGCCAATTTTTATTTGAATTCGTGTTTTTAAATAAAGAATGTAAGGTTCAATTGTACTATAGGGGCCGTTGGATTTTCTCGCCCATTTTGCTCGGTATGCACTCAAATGTTCGAAAACATCGATTTGAGATTAAATGGTACATTTTGTCCCGACAAAAAATTCTAATTTATTTTTTAGCATATATCAAATTGAACTTTTATGCCACATTTTTACCCGTCGTCTTTTCGCCGACATTTTCTTATTCTTAAATTCACGACTATTTGGTTAAAACTTGCTTTTGTAAATAGAATGTTCAAAGTGTTTTTGTACGTGTAATAAAATGTTAAAGAAGTAAAAAATAGCTTTAGTCCAAGGAAAACTCTAAAAACCAACATGGCCGCCAGCGATTAAAACTGGAATGAAAGTTAGATTCTCAACACTTTAAACAGTAAATGAGAGTTTTATTTCAGGACCAAAAATACAATTAAGACCAACAATCAGTTTCATTCAAAATGTTGCCAAATACCAAGCGAAATGAGCGATTGATTAATTGATTAAAGAAAATAGTTTAAATTTGAATTTTAAAAAAGCAAATAATTAGACTTTCTGACTAATTTGTTGTTTTTTTTAGAACCGAAAGTAGATCAGATATCTTTCTTTATTTTGAAAAATCTATTATCGAATATTAAAATTATAAACAGTTTGTTTTTGTTAGATATATCAAATATAGACGTTTTCATCTTTTAAATTCAAATTTTTGATTTTAATGAATGTTTTTGCCCGACCTAGAAAAACTTGCTCCAGTTAATTTTTCGCGGGAGGAAAATTTGACCCGATATTTTTTCAATTCCCAACGTCTAAGTCAGCTATTTTGTAGGAAATGTAAAGACATTAAATTGATCTTTGAATTGTTTATTGACAATTTATTGATATTTTTTGGTCAACTTATGAAAATATTTTTTATTCAATCTTTAAAAAATAAACTTCATTGTACTATTGAAAAAATGGATGAATTGATTTGTTTGAATGTACTTACGCGTATCTCTGTGGTAAATACTAGTATACATTATACAATATAGTTACGTTCGTAAAACAAACAAATATTCAAAAACAACACGACGATGAATGTTGCCATGGCATTCTCTCCTCTCCCAGAGAAATGTTTTATTTAAAAAGAAAAAATCACTCATAATGTTTAAAAGTAAAACTTTATTTACTTAAAACAAATCTAAATTCCCTTCCAAAATAAATAGAAAAATATCGGGTAAAATTTTCTTTACCTGAAAAATTAAAATTGTTTTAAAATACTTCAGGGAATTTTCTATTTCTATTTTATACTTTACGTATAATCCTATGCTTCGTCCGACATGTTCTTCTATTACCCTTAGCACATCTCAAAATAATAGTGAGATTTTGTCAAATATTATCTTACGGTCCTACACTAAAAGTGGCATCCCCATCTATATTGACGAGATCCTTTGACGCAGCTCCTTTCTTATAGGAGTTTTAAATAGAGCAGCTCTCTTTTAAAACTGGGGAGCGTGAGAAGAGACAGCTTAAAGTTTGGGCGTGGAGCAGCTCCAAAAGTAGTGGAGCGCGTAAAGCCCTATATATATATATATATATATATATATATATATATATATATATCTATATATATATATATATATATAATTTATTGACATCACATAATGAATTGTTTCACACTGATAAATAAAAAAAAGCATCATGGGTAACATTAAAGCATCTATAATTATAAGTGTTATAATAATTCTGATATTTCGAGCGGTGTTTCGCTCTTATCAAGAAACGATTAAAAAAATGAATGAAATTAAAATCGTTGAGAGAAACTTGAATTTTCAGCTTTGTGCCCTTTGACTGGTCTCATTATGTCTAGAAAATCTTCTCTCAGACCTTAGGTTTGATCGCAGTAACTAACACCTTTCACCAGTAATTCGGTCTACTTGAAATATATACAATTCCATAAAAACTATTATCATTCGCGGTCGACGGAAGTATTTTATAATGGCCCTAATTCTCCAATTTACATCATAATAAGCTTTTTATCTTTGGTTTAACTGAACATAATTTTGTTGCATTTATAATATTTCGACCATTTCTAAGGCAGTCCCCACGAAATCTCCTTTTTCCATCTTTAACTCTTTCGTCACCGGACACTTTGTCAACGGACATTTCCCACACTGAACAGACTCTATATTTTGAATACCTTTTTATGCATACACTTTTACTTTCCATTACTTTATATTGTTTCTATTTTTTTAATGTTGGCTATTCCCCTGCTAACTTATCCATCTATGTAATTCCTCTGATGATATTATTTTAATCTTTGAAAAGCATGGCTTAAGGAAAGATAAATACACATGTTTTTATTGAGTACACCTTGCAATGAACAATTGAAGATGAAATACATTTGTCATCCGCACATCTTTATCTTTCTTCCTTCATTTATCTTTATAATTGATCTATCTCGTATATTGAGTTTAAATCATTTCACTATAGGTTATATCCTCTAAAAGTATACTTTTAGTTTCATTTTTTATGTATATGTAATTTTTTTTGATTTTTAATTTTTTTTTTATATAGTTTTAATGGTTGAGAAACTTCCGAGACTATATATATAACGATATATATATATATATATATATATATATATATATATATATATATATATATATATATATATATATATATATATATCGTTATATAGATATATATCTTTATATATATATATATATATATATATATATATATCTTTATATAGATATATATCTTTATATATATATATATATATATATATATATATAAAAATCTTTCAAAAGCCTATCTTAAGGAAAAATAAATAAACATGTATTTATTGAGTACACCTTGCATTGAACAATTGAAATAGATTTGTCATCCGCACATCTTCATCTCTCTTCCTTCATTTATCTTTATACTTGATCTATCTCGTATATTGAGCTTAAATCATTTCACTATAGGTTTGATTCTCTAAAAGTATATATATACACACACACACACACATATATATATATATATACATATATATATTAATATATATATATATATATATTAATATATATATATATATATATTAATTTATGTATATATATATTAATATATATATATATATATTAATATATATATATATATATATATATTAATATATATATATATATATATATATATATATATATATATATATATATATATATATATATATATATACTAAGGGCCGTTTACAGTATGTTTGCAATCCAGGTTCGCTGGTAATTGCTTGTGTAATCATTTCAAATCTCACTGGTATCGCCATGTCAATATGCATTACCGCTAATAAATTAACGGAGCCTGTGGTAAATTGATAGTTAGTAAATGTGTCTCCCATCGTTCGAAATTCGCGGGATACTCGACGAACGCGGCCTTTGGCCAGACAAATCAAAGGATTGGAAATAAATGGCGCCTGACGTCGAACGATATTTAAGAAGCGAAGTCGGCTGAGTTGCGACCACACGAGATGTCTCCCAAATGTAACTCTGAGGGTGGGGACAAAACTGAATATAAAAACCAGGCACAACCATCTAAAAAAAAACAGCTTAAGATTTTAGAAGATTATAGGCAGAATTAATAATTGATGAAGACATTTATCATTTAATGGCATTAGTTTCGGTTCGGTGGTTTTGTATATACCATAGTGTACGACTATCACACGTTGATATGTATGTTTTTGTCGGATTAATATAGTTAAGCAACATTAAGCTTTGTCAATAGTTCAATGAGTGACACTTCGTGGATACAATTTGTTCCATATTAGACAGTGGGAATGGATATAAAATCACTTTTTTTCTAATAGCCTCGGTATGAATCCATATCTCCTCCATCGCAATACAGTGGAAATAAAAGTGTGAACTAGACTCTCACGTCTTTGTATGTATTTACTTCTCTCCGGGAGGTTAGGCACAAGGCCAGTTTTATCTTACTCCGACAAGTAAGATGTGACCCAAGGTCGGGTCGGGAAAGTGGGGTTTTAAAAGCCAGCGCCCGAGAAAGTGAGCACTCTGGCCATAAAAATTGCCTGTGGAGCTGCGTCGGCATTCCCCGGTAGGGGCGCCTCAGGCAGTAAGCAATAAACTTACTCCTCCCCAAAGAGGGGAGGCAAAGCCTGGGAGGAGGTGGACCTCCTAGAACTCTTATGTCTTTGTAGGAAAAAAGAAAACTCTGAAATGACAGCATTCCCGATTATCCCAACAGTGCCTTTTATGTTTTTCTTTCCGTCTTGCTTCTGAACTTAAGCAATGATGGATCAGAATATCTGCGGTAGACGTTGTGCAACTATTGCTTGTTGCGAGCTCCTAATAGCACAGATATCCATTTGTTTTCAATATATAAAAAGCTACTTATTAAGTATATAATTGAATTTAAGTTTACCTTGGACAGTTCCTATGTCCTCACTTCCTCCCAAGCTTTACCTTAATTCTTTTTGGTTGCATAAACGGTGTTTCTAATAATAAAAACATTCTTTTCTCGGGTCGGTGTTTATTTGAGTGAGCGCTGTGCAGACATTTTTAATATATTCATATACCGTTGACAGTGGAAACAGATACATAGATAGAGAGATTAAAAAACACATTTTTTTAAGTAATTTATTTAATTTATAATATTTTTTTTAATTAATTAATTTAGAAACTAATTTTTGTATACATAGATTTCTTTAATTAATTTATGAATTATTTTTTGCGTGCACAAAAAGGAAGACATGGACAAGTGTTTCTGGCTATAAGCCGTCATCAACATGACGCATCCAGGTTCTGAAGAAGAAAAGAGTTCTCGAAATATTATATCATACGGAGTTTCCACCAGACCATCTTGATACAGGTATTACATAACATTGTAACATGGTGTAGATAGACAGATATATGTGTGTTTGTGAAAAAAAAAAAAATATATGTGTGTGTGTATACATTGTATTAAGGGTGAAATTATTCAATTGTTCCACCATTATATGTCCTATTTACTCCAACTTGTGTCTATCCGTCACACCTCTGCATTGTATTGCCTTCTAAGTATCACATTTCTCTCTCTCTCTCTCTCTCTCTCTCTCTATATATATATATATATATATATATATATATATATATATATATATATATATACGTTTCGTCCTTTTTTCAATAGGAGTTCATCAGCATAGAGATATTACTATTCATTGCCGGTCATGCGATTCGAAACCCCGGATTACAAGTATTTTTCAACTGAAATCCGACATCTTTAACCACTGGGCCAATTGTAAACAGCGAATAAACGATGATAATTTTAACACGTTATCGGCGGGCTTAACGACCAGAGTGTTCTAGTTCTTTTTAAGGGAACGAACGATGCATTATAAAGCTAGTGACGTCAAAGCTGTGTTACCATTACAGTGCTCTACTTTTTCGAGCAGCGACAAATAATAATATTTGTTATTGTTTATTATTATTAGACATATCTCTATGCTGATGAGTCCTATTGAAAAAAAAACGAAACGTATACGTACATAGATAAAAAATAATAACAATTATTATATATATATATATATATATATATATATATGTGTGTTTCTGGCTATGAGACGTCATCAGCATGACACATACGGGCATACACACATTCATATGTACATATATATATATATATATATATATATATATATATATATATATATATACACCCACACACACACACATATATATATATATATATATATATATATATATATATATATATATATATATATATATATGTGTGTGTTTCTGGCTATGAGCCGTCAT
>OY744523.1:50337758-50450258 GCA_963556195.1 Sepiola atlantica | reverse complement strand
CAAGACGCATAAGTATATATATATATATATATATATATATATATATATATATATATATATATATATATATATATATATATATATATATATATAAGAGTATAAAGGTATACTCAAAAAAGAATAAATGGGAAATGTTATCAGAGTGCTCAATTAAATTAAATTAAAAGCATAATATTTTTTTTATTTATGAATACAGATTTTAATCAGACATATGGACCGGCGGTTTCTGACAGGAAAAAGGTTGGATCCCCAAACCCCGTCTTCGTCAGCACTGTCTAAAATGGTAAATAATGAAATTTCTTCAAAATTTACCATTTCAGGCAGTGCTGACGAAGACGGGGTTTGGGGATCCAACCTTTTTCATATCAGAAACCGCCGGGGTATATGTCTGTTTAAAATCTGTATATATATATATATATATATATATATATATATATATATTGTATTTATCAATCATGCAACAGCGGTACGATTTGACACAAGGTCGGGAAAACTGGATTGAAAAACCAGGGTCGTTGAGGAAGCGAACTCAAACCCAATAAACACTACCGAGGCTGTTCCATATGCATTCCTTAACAGGGACACATCTGACGATTAGCAATACCTTAACCTCTTCTCAAAGGGTGAAAAAGCAAAACCTGTTATAGTGGATCTTCTAGAACTGCACAGGGCAATACCTCAGACCGGCGGAATCAAGGCCCGAAGTCAAAGACGGTACCGGTCTATAGAGTGTAGTATTCATTGGAACAGATACTACACCCTGATCTTAGCCAAACGGTAAGAGATGAACTCACCCTCTCAGTCTCTCTGTATGTCTTCTATCTATTTCTCTCTCTCTCTCTCTCTCTCTCTCTCTCTCTATATATATATATATATATATATATATATATATATATATATATGTGTGTGTGTGTGTGTGTTGTATACTGCTTACCTTCGCAGTTGCATAACATCATACATCCGTGCATATTCCGTTGTTACCCAGGTTTCATCAAGACTCGCACTGTTGACTCATCTACCGTGCTAGTTGATGGAGAACCACGTGTGTGCCGGTTTTGTTTTAAAGGTTTTTACTTTACATGACAAACAGGCAGCAATCAAATATATGTGTACGAGAGGGATATAGAGAAATCTAGAAAGAATGAATTGGGGAGAGAGAGATACTCAGAGAATATACAGTGATACTATATTTTGTCGTAGGTTCATCGAATTAAACGTTGTGATAATTACATCCAAGATGAGAATAGCAGTCCGAAACCTCCAAATAATACAGATACTCTTCTGTGTCGAAACTGAAATGGAGGCAAATATTATTCTTTAGTGACTTACGGAAATAGTTTGCATGCAAACGTCTGCTCCGATGCCGAAGAATGTACGAAAAGATCCCTTCAATTTGCTGCTTGTTCCGTTTACATATACAAATTAGTCTAGCTAAGCTGAGTCGCATATCATGTGCGCCCATAAATATAAATCCCAACATTCTGTGTGGTTTCAAGTGTCCGACCACGCTGACTGACTGCAGTCTTCATGGGTATTTAATAGACTTTTACACCTTATCCTGGTGGGGTCTTAACCGACTGTAACAGAATCATCGACGCCCAGTTATCCGATACCGTCAAGATTACTCCAATTACCGATACCTCAGTGTGAGATGAGGCTGGGTGAAGGAAGCTGATTTGCGGGAGACCTATTTCGTGTAATCCGGCCCCGGAACCACCGACTAAAAACACCGATTAAAAGTGACACCGTTTCTTCACCGAAATAACCCCGAATAGAACGTAGGCGATAAATACCACGAGTAAAGAGTCATGTGTGTGTTTACATAGATTTAATGCTTTATAGGTACGTTTCTTTTGTCCAAATTAAACAGTGAAGCGTTAGTTATCTTCCCCTGCGATAACTTGAATAATTTGTAGAAGAACTCTACTCAAAATATCCCTGCCATCTAAAAGGGTAAGATTTGAGTTGTAAATAATAAGAAAAAACGTTTGTCATGTAATTGCGTATTTGCATAAAAAGATTGTTTCCCTTATATTATTTGCTTCTAAATAGATTCACAAAGATAGTTGTCTACTATTCCTGGATGCGTTCCACGTTGGCGTTTATTCTCCATTTTGTATAGTCTAACCCAAACATAAACCAGATCCTAAGAAGTTGCATGTTTAGATACAACTAAAAAAAGCAGTTTCAGAGCGTGCGCGCGCACTGCACATAGCTGGCGATGGTGTGTTTTTTTAACTCACTTTTCTATTAGAGCAGGAATCTTGTACAAAAGACCCTTTTAAACAACAATGTAGTTATCAGTGACAGTATTATTGGCGGTTAAAGGTTCAATCCCTGTTACAGGCGATAATAACTAAGCATACCAAGAAAAACATTGTTTCGGAATTTTTTAGATGAAGGTTGATAATTTGTAGAATTTGGTATATTCGGACTATTGTTCTCATCTTGGGTGTTTTTATCACAACGTTTCGGCCGATGGAACCTCCGGCCTTCTTCAGGTGTACTTTGCCGACCTTGCGAATATTTTGGTTAAACTCGAGAATCTGGACGGAATTTCGAACGGAACCCTTTATTAAAACATGAATTAACAATTCTACCTGATCATGAGGGACGTGTAAAAAACAATCTACCCCTGTGGTTTAAATAAAGGGTTCAGTTCGAAATTCCCGTATAGGTTCCCAAGTTCGATATAAAGGTTCCCAGAGTTAGAAAAGCTCCACCTGAAGAAGGTCGAAGGTTATATCGGTCAAAATGTTGAGAATATGATAATTAAAATGTGAATAGTAGTACAAATAATCACATACTAATTGTTTAATAGACTGTTTCGGCTCTAAAAGACACAATATATGATTATATAATTATATGCCGTAAAACAGATAAATATAACTCACTTTATCAGTACAACATATAATAAATCATCCCCGGCTAGAAATATAGATGTGGTCGCTAATAAATCAACCTATATGTGTTTTAATCATATACCAACCTTCAAATGAAACGTGCCAAGATTTGAGCACAAATCGGATTATTAGTTTACAAATTACGGTTATTTAAGTAAAGTTACTGTTGAACATTTAAAAATAAATAAAAAATAGTAATTTCGTGTGTAAAGAAAGCATTGCTTTCTGATAGAAAAATAGTGTTCAAGCAAAGTAATAGCTTGATATGTGTTATTAAGACACTGCCCACTAAGAAACAACTGTTAAGATGTTGTATGCTTACTTGAAACGTGGTAATACAGACACAAATGATGCTGAACACTAAGGTCGCCAAAATTCGGCAGTTGTCTTGGAAAACATTAAAAAAGTTCACAGACTCGTTTTGACCGATCGTCAATTGAAGTTGCGTTAGATAGCAGACAAGTTAAGATATCAATTTTGATGTTTTCAAAGTGGATGACGCGTTTGCTCAGAGTCGATCAAAAACAACAACGATTCAGAGAATTATTTTCAAGTGTTTCAATGCAACTAATAGGAGGTTTTCCGTTAATATGTGTCAATGGACGATGTATGGGTCACCGCTTTCCTCCAGTCAAAACGCTGAGTTGATGTTTTCTTAAATGACTTCTGCAATTTAGGTAATCTTCACGTATTTTTATTCATTTTCGAAAAGTTACGACGAGCTATTTTAAAAAGTATATTTAAAAAAGTAGGATTCTATTTTTATCTCTTTAATAATATTATAAATACACAATAAATGTTAAGTTTCGGAATTTTTTAGATGAGGGTTGATAACTTGTAGAATTTGGTATCTTCGGACTACTGTGTGATAAAAACACCCGCGACATTAATCCGAATATACCACATTCTACAAACAATAAATGGATCGAGAGTGACCCGAAAGCTTCGTTTTCATTGGCTACTTTACCAAAACGGTGATTTGTACTTAATTTATGTATTACTCCACTTACCCTTGATACTCACCTTATAATGCTGAGTATTTATCAAGGAAGTATGAAGCACCATTTGTCTCCCGGCCCATTCCAGAATCCTCTCATCATTATGCGAAATCGGCCGGTTGTCAATTTTACTTTGAAGAAAAAAAAACGTAGGTTTTGATTAAAAATAAGCAAAATTAGTTTTCATATTTTATGTTATTTTAAATTAGTCGATAGTAAAATAGGAAAACATTCAATGATTGTGCCATGATCTCAAATATCTTTTTAAAAAATCGGGACTTTTACAGAAATTGAAATGAACTGTGTGTTGTAAAGACAACCCTTAGACTAACACTTATCTAACCCTAACCTAACAATAACCTAACCCTTATCTAACCCTAACCTAACAATAACCTAACGCGTATCTAACCCTAACCTAACAATAACCTAACCCGTTTCTAACCCTAACCTAACAATAACCTAACCCTTATCTAACCCTAACCTAACAATAACATAACCCTTATCTAACCCTAACCTAACAATAACCTAACGCGTATCTAACCCTAACCTAACAATAACCTAACCCGTTTCTAACCCTAACCTAACAATAACCTAACGCGTATCTAATCCTAACCTAACAATAACCTAACCCTTATCTAACCCTAACCTAACAATAACCTAACGCGTATCTAAGACTAACCTAACAATAACCTAACCCGTTTCTAACCCTAACCTAACAATAACCTAACCCTTATCTAACCCTAACCTAACAATAACCTAACCCTTATCTAACCCTAACCTAACAATAACCTAACGCGTATCTAACCCTAACCTAACAATAACCTAACCCGTTTCTAACCCTAACCTAACAATAACCTAATCCTTATCTAACCCTAACCTAACAATAACCTAACCCTTATCTAACCCTAACCTAACAATAACCTAACGCGTATCTAACCCTAACCTAACAATAACCTAACCCGTTTCTAACCCTAACCTAACAATAACCTAACCCTTATCTAACCCTAACCTAACAATAACATAACCCTTATCTAACCCTAACCTAACAATAACCTAACGCGTATCTAACCATAACCTAACAATAACCTAACCCGTTTCTAACCCTAACCTAACAATAACCTAACCCATATCTAACCCTAACCTAACAATAACATAACCCTTATCTAACGCGGACCTAACCATATCCTAATCTTAAATTAACACTAACTCAATCATAAACTCAGCTTAACCTAAGTGTTATGTTTAGTTCTTCCAAAGACGGTTTCGTTCGGTTCAAATTATGTAGAAGCACCAAAAATTCTAACTTTGAATAGAATATACTATCAATCAATTTTAAATCGAACCTGAACCTTTTTTCGAAAATATTTAATTAACTCATCGTATTAGTGGGCAAGTAAACGATACCAACGCGTTTTTAAATTACATCATTAACACATAAGTAACTCGCCTGATTTAGTAGACCATTTGTCACATCTCGTAAGTTTGAAAGAGAGCAACTTCGTAACAGTTTTATATCCATCACTATTAGATCACGTTCTCTCTGTCAACGCCTTTATCTTGCTACATATCTATGCTAGCCTTTAAGTGGCATTAATGTGATGTCTAGTTTTCATTTATTTGTCTTTTTACCAAATAGAACATTTGCAGACATCAGGAGCTTTTATTACTTTTATAATACCAGAAAGATGAACAAAAAAAAAACACGCGCTAAAAAACTTAACAATTTTCATTTCATGCAACAAGAGCCATTCATTTGTAAATTATCACCCATAGTTTTTAAATAGTAAACTAATAGAAACGTTTTATACTGCTTCAAAATCACCCGTTCAATATTATTTTGAAAAGTGTATCATGATTTTTTTTATAAAACAATGTGAAGGCTTGTATAGCGAACTATTACTAAACTCTCGAATTAATAACGTTCAAATTTTAACACTTAAATTAATTATAAGAACTATTCAAATATTATAAACAATCTACAAAAAGTTTTTTTCAGTCAATTTTTTTGACGTACACAAGAGGAATAATATATAAAATAAATTAAAAAAAAACAATTAAATGTTTTATGTATGAAATAATTTGTTTTTAATTTTAAATTTTAATTACACAATTTGCTAACAATACGGAATACTTCACACTCGAAAATACGTAAACCAAAAACTAAAAGCACTGACAGATAATATATATATACAGCGCATTAGAATGTAATTCTCTAGCGAACTCGCCAAGTTATATTGTGTAGAAACGAATTGAAAGATTTTTTAAACCGTAAATGTAAAGAATTGGTAATACTCAATAACTCGTTAACCAAACTAAATATAGGAATCCGCCTAGTTTTAACGTGTGGAAATGTTTTGTAAAACTATTTTAAAAGGTAAGAATCTGACAAATCGTTTTCATATTTAAAAACAAGGCAGCTTCTGTAACGAATTTCATTCTAATGCGTTTTATATAAATAAGATGGTGTCTTCTTTTGATTTACGAGTTCTCGATGTTCTATTAACACAATGTATATCCTGAAAATAAGCCTTTAAAAATATATTTACTTATATTCAACCCAAACAGGGCAGATTGACAATAAAACGTAAGCGGCTACTGTTGATTAGGGGTCAAATTAATAGAGGAGTCATAAATGGGGAGTTGTGCAGCGAGATATTTGTTCATATTTTATTTACATTTCTGCATGTTAATACAGTCTGGGAAACAATGAGAAGACAAAAATTACATCTCAACTGTTACTTTTCACCCATCCCCTTTTTTTCAAACCTTATTAAACCTTCCTTACACTAAATTTAAACAAACATACATAACACTCTAAGCAAATAACGCGTCCAAACGAGAATGACACGTTACTTCAGATTTCCGAAACAGATGACAACAGAAGCTGAAGAGAGCCGGATGGCTAAATCCTTCAGTGCTGGAAACCGACAGTACGAATATAAGATTAAAGGGAAAAAATATATAATATATTTTTTCTTTGTTTTAATTTCAAATTTTATTTTAATTTTAACTTTATTTTAATTTTAATTTTTATTTTATTTTATTTTTATTTTATTATAAATATTTTTTCCCTTTTATCTTATATTATTATATCTCTCCAAATCTCCTCCGGTTTTAAATCTCAACAGTTTCATTACACTAAATTTAAATTCAAACAAACATACATAACACACTGAGCAAATAACGCGTCCCTACGAGAGTGTCATGTGACTTAACATTTCCGAAACAGATGACAACAGAAGCTGAAGAGAGCCGGATGGCTAAGACTTTCCGAGCTTGAAACCGACGGTACGAATGTTGTACTAATTTTTCTGTACCAAAATAAATAAATATATATATATATATATATATATATGTAGAAATAAAAATGGAATAAAGAATAAGCAATTCAACAACTAACAAAAATACACTCAAAAACTCATGTTGTAAAGTTCCACCGAGATATTTTGGTCGCAGATACGGCCATTTTCTATCGGATAATAAACTTTATTTCAAAAGTGTATTATCCGATAGAAAATGGCCGTATCTACGACTGAAATATCTCGGCGGAACTTTACAACATGAGTTTTTGAGTTTGTTTTTGTTAGTTGTTGAATTACTTATTCTTTATTCCATTTTTATTTCTACATATTGTCTGAAACATTGTTTCTTTTTTTTCAATATATATATATATATATATATATATATATATTACTCTTTTCTCTTCCTTTTATCTCTCTCTTTTCTTTTCTATTCCGAACGATGCACCTTGTATTCACTAGTCCCAGTGATGAACTAACCATCAACTAAAACCCACCTCTTTTATATATTTTCAGTCTTAACTGAGAAACGAGAATCTCGTGTTTCAATAAGTCTTGTGTTGACCGATGACGCATGCGCTGTATTTTTTCATGATGTTTCTGTGGACGTTCGCCTCGCAAGGGTGCTACATCCACAATCCCATATATAAACAATTCGCTTCCGCTCTGTTCGGCAGGGTAAGTCTCCGTCACAGCGGTCCAAAATATGTAAATAATGATAAAGTGTCGCTTGATCGGAACACACCGTTATTAAATGGAGCAATGATTAAACTATAAGATAAGTGCGTCAGATCTTTGACATCGTCGAATTGTTCGCTCATATTTTTAGTCTTTTTTTCGGTATGCGACTTTGAACTCTCTTACTGAAACAGTGCGATATTTCAACGATCAAGACACGTGTACTATTCAACCACATAATAGCAAATTCGATTAAGTTTCTCACACTAAAGTTCAGTGTTGATGCGACACTCAGGTGGATTAATAATCTGCTGGAATTCCAAACGCTGTACAGTTTCTTATCCTATATATTTCCTGTGAAAGATTTCAGTAATTAACTAGGAGTACAAGTTAAAGATATAATTTTTGATGTTTTCAAAGTGGGTGACGCGTTTGCTCACAGTCGATCAAAAACAACAACGAGTCAGAGAAGTATTTGCAAGTGTTTCAATGCAACAAATAGGAGGTTTTGCGTTAATATGTGTCAATGGACGATGCATGGATCACCACTTTCCTCCAGTCAAAACGCTGTACAGTTTCTTATCCTATATATTTCCTGTGAAAGATTTCAGTAATAAACTAGGAGCACTTAATAGGAAGTTATTTACGAATTATTCTGAAATAATTCCGTATTAATAAAACAAAGATCTGCTTGATATGCTTTTAGCCACAGTTGAATACATCATCAGATGAAGTAGCGTTGACACATCTAGGGAGGTATCGCTCAGAGCACTATTTCCTGCCTTGACATGGTACAAAACATACTTCGTTATCTAGTGGGAGATGTCCTATGCCTTCTTCTTTTCCTTACACAGGAGAGGTTGCTAGTATTTCTCTACTCTATCATTATTTTCATGCTACGTGCTCGACTGGGCTCAAATATGTGTTTCCCCCTCCTGTAAAACATTCACAATAAAAGCTCGTCTAGCTACAACTACTGTCATTAATATTTCTTTCTTCCACGGGCTGCTTCCCAGCTGACTACAACATGGTAGTTTTCAAGTTCAATGTTAACAAATTTGTGTTGGGCCGTCCTCTTCAATAATCACATGCTGCCTATTGTCAACCATCGTTACCAATCATCACAGTGTTGTCTCACAGACTTATTAACCCTTATCCTCGAGTGGTCTTTGGGCCTTGATAAGCGGTTACAAATTATTAAAAGAAATTTAAATAACAAAAAGTACTAACTAAAATTTACACAAACAAAAACGTGTAATCATTGAAAAGAGTAACAACCAATATTGGTTTGGTAGTTTGGTAGTTTTGTTTTACGGCATATCAACCCTTTTTGGGTTATTTAATGCCGAATCTGGTCTTGTTTTCTTCTCTTTTTTGTTTCTTTCCCCTTTTAATATCTGTTTCTATTTAACCCATAGTTGGGACCCTAACAGGTACTACCACTCCGGGTCAGGGTGGACCTGGGAGCAATGGTAATTAAGAGGAGGCTCCACATTCCCCAAAGTCCGTAAGCCGGATCTCACCATCGGATGTAGTTTAAGGTCATATCCAGGACCGGGAGTAGGGTAGGAAAAATAAAAAAGGGGAGGGAGAAAGGGAGAGGGGCTGTTGTTTTTGTTTTTGGTTTTGTAGAACATAATTAAGTTTTACAAACAAAAAAACAAAAAACGTCAATGTAGGTGAATTTCGTCTCAGGGAGCCACAGGGCAGCCTGATCTGGTATCACCAGGCAACCAATATTGGTAATAAAAAGAAATATATATTCACAAAATAACTAAATATGCTAAAATTTAAATATTCTCCACACAGAAAAATAAACAAAAAACTCAAGTTTCTGAGTTCGATTTCTGTTTCTTTTTTTTTAATTATTTGATTTTTTATTCATATTTAATTTACGTAATTTCAAAAATAAATTGTCAGCTTATATAAATTGTACTTTGCATTCTATTTCTGGTCCCTGTTTAATATCAACGACTACTGGGGATATCAATAATAATTTGACTTTAGGGCTTAGTTCAGTCTGACAGCAAAGAAGAAGGGAAAAGACATTCTGTTAATTAGTTTAACAAGGACCGAAACAATGGCATCGGAAGATATCACTTCACAAAAGATTGTTGTTTCGTCAGCTTCGGCTCCATTGGAACCGCAAACCAAACCAACAAAAGGATAGAAAAATGGAAAGAGAGAAAGAGTCAGATTTCCCAGAGGCACCCACTTCAATTATTGAATTGGCTAATCAAAATTTTAATAAATATGGCACTCGAGAAAATGTCAGAAAAAGATTTCCGTCCAATTGTGTCGTCCTTTGTGATCTGTGATTTTTCGGGTACAAACGCTAAAAGTCAATCAGAGAGAAACGAGTCCGTCTGAAGCCGAGAGGGTAGTTGAAATTATCCCACCGTCTGACACTATTTTCACCCCCAAACTGTTTTACACTACCTAGTTCCCTCCAACCGTCCAACCCTCACGTTTAATGGGGGTGCGGGCGGCAATGTCATGATAGGCGAGCAACTCTCTGGTCTCTTTATTTGCCAGATTGCTAAGTTCAGTTTCCCGCGTCTAATTTAATACCTGGCTGTGATACATCGTCTCCTCACCATAATTAGAACAGCGTAATTATTATTATTATTATTTTTTGTTCATGATTTAATGGCGTATGACTAATTAGTTTGCTAATTGTCTTCTTTGTAATTATTAAATTTGATAGTTCAACTGAACAATTTGTCGTCTCTCTAAAATTATAATGAATAATATTTCTCTCTCTCTCTCTCTCTCTCTCTCTCTATATATATATATATATATATATATACATATATTATTTCATGTATACACTATACAACTATATCGTGATATAATATACTGTGTATAGATTTTAAGCATGTATTTGAACTTGAATATATATATATATATATGTATATATATATATACATATATATATATATATATATATATATATATATATATATATATATATATATATATATATGGAGATTGACAACATCGCAAGGACTACCCTTATCGTAACGTCTTTTAGAACTTGACGTCTCATTCTGGTCATATCGTGATTCGACCCCTCGGGGTTAATACCATACAAATGAGGAGGTAGAAAAGAAAAAAAAACTATAAGACAGTCTCGCCTGAAAAAGTTGTTCTACAACGAAAGCTTGCGAAAATAAAATGAATTTTTCATTTAAATTGCACGATTGTTGATTTTCAAAATATTTCACTTGAATATATATATATATATATATATATATATATATATATATATATATATATATATATATATATATATATATATACATATATAATACTTAATATCACGTTCATGAGGCTAACAGCGTTACATTAGTACGTGGAAGAACACACAAATGATTTTGAAACATACATAAATTACCTACTAGACACCATCCTTGGGTGTCTTCAATATAACTGTACAAGGGTGTGTCAGACCACACTGACATGAGGATATTTCACTTTGAGCAAATATTATAACTAACATAGTATTTGAAGTCCAAATAAGGTCCCATCCGTATGCTTACACACTGGTTCATATAAAGAATGGTGTACCTTCTCCAAGTGATGTTACCTTAAGTGACAGCACTTAGGTGTATACTCCATCAGACAAGATGTATTTTTCCTGGGATCTGGTAAGACGGAGAAACAAAAATATATATACTATTACATTTGAGGAGAGGTAAATAAATGTTCTTCACTTCTTTACTAACTCAAAGTTTGAGAGATAAATAAGAATATTTATATAAAACTCAACTTTCTATATATCTCATTTAGGAATAAAGTGTAAGCCCCAGAAAGAGGCACCTTGATTTCTGAGAAATTACTCACAAAGTCAAATATAAACACCACACACAACCACACACACACATACCCACATATATACATACACACACATATTTATATATACACATATATATACACATATATATGTATATATATACATATATACGTATATATACATATATATGTATATATATACATATATATGTATATATACACATATATATGTATATATATATATACATATATATATAATATTTGTTTTGTTTATTATCTATGTACGTATGCGTTTCGTCCTTTAATCAGGACTCGTCAGTATAAAGATGAAACTATTCACTACTGGACACGGACTCCGAGTATGTTACAACTAAAACCACGACATCTAGCTAATAGCTAGATGAACAGTTATAATTGTTACACTTATTTCGGCGTCTTGACGCCAAGAATACGTTCAACTTAATGAAAGGAACGATGCTTTTATAGCTAGCGAAATCATGCCGTTTAAATACTACACTTAATGTGCTCATCTAGGGATTTTTACTGTATTTTGGAAATCTATTTATTATTATACAAACTTGTTTGAGTTTTGGACGATCTTTGGAATACTTATCCACATGAGGACGGATGTTGAAGTGATTTAAATAATGATAACCCCGAATTTTTAATTTCCATAAAGTTTCTTAATAGTCACTTTTCTGCTCGATTACCTTCACTTATAAATAGCAGCAATATATTGAGAGAAAACTTTGATAATCTTCTAATGACATTCTCCGATAATTATTAACGTCCAACCGCTTTATTATAATTGTTTTAATGGACTCATTTTAAACGTGGTTTTTTTTATCGTGTTCTGTTATATTCTAATTAATTCCTGTTAGTTTTACTTTAATTTTTTAATGTTTTGTTATTTATATTTTGTATTTGTAAATATATAAAAAAGATATATATGAAAATATAAAAATAATTGGTTTGGCTTCTATATCAAATCACTTTATTTTCATGGTATATATATATATATATATATATATATATATATATATATATATATATATATATATATATATATATGTATCTGCCCAATTCTCTAATTATTATATTTATTATTTTTTATAAGTTTTTGTTTTATTATTTTAATTTTGATTTTTTCATTTTTTTTATATTTCTTTTAATTTAAAAAAACATCTTCTATTTGGTATTTTCTAATCAGAATCTTTTTTCTTGTTTTTCTTTTTACAATTTGAAATTATAATTTTTCATCCATCTATTTATATGAGAAGATTAATTTAGGCATGATCATTATTATTTATATGAGAATATTAATCTAGGCATGATCATTATTATTTATATGAGAATATTAATTAAGGCATGATCATTATTATTCATATGAGAATATTAATTTAGGCATGATCATTATTATTCATATGAGAATATTAATCTAGGCATGATCATTATTATTCATATGAGAATATTAATCTAGGCATGATCATTATTATTCATATGAGAATATTAATTTAGGCATGATCATTATTATTCATATGAGAATATTAATCTAGGCATGATCATTATTATTCATATGAGAATATTAATCTAGGCATGATCATTATTATTCATATGAGAATATTAATTTAGGCATGATCATTATTATTCATATGAGAATATTAATCTAGGCATGATCATTATTATTCATATGAGAATATTAATCTAGGCATGATCATTATTATTCATATGAGAATATTAATTTAGGCATGATTATTATTATTCATATGAGAATATTAATCTAGGCATGATCATTATTATTCATATGAGAATATTAATCTAGGCATGATCATTATTATTCATATGAGAATATTAATCTAGGCATGATCATTATTATTTATATGAGAATATTAATTTAGGCATGATCATTATTATTCATATGAGAATATTAATTTAGGCATGATCATTTTTATTCATATGAGCATATTAATCTAGGCATGATCATTATTATTTATAGGAGAATATTAATCTAGGCATGATCATTATTATTTATATGAGAATATTAATTTAGGCATGATCATTATTATTCATATGAGAATATTAATTTAGGCATGATCATTATTATTTATATGAGAATATTAATCTAGGCATGATCATTATTATTCATATGAGAATATTAATCTAGGCATGATCATTATTATTCATATGAGAATATTAATCTAGGCATGATCATTATTATTCATATGAGAATATTAATTTAGGCATGATTATTATTATTCATATGAGAATATTAATCTAGGCATGATCATTATTATTCATATGAGAATATTAATCTAGGCATGATCATTATTATTCATATGAGAATATTAATCTAGGCATGATCATTATTATTTATATGAGAATATTAATTTAGGCATGATCATTATTATTCATATGAGAATATTAATTTAGGCATGATCATTTTTATTCATATGAGCATATTAATCTAGGCATGATCATTATTATTTATAGGAGAATATTAATCTAGGCATGATCATTATTATTTATATGAGAATATTAATTTAGGCATGATCATTATTATTCATATGAGAATATTAATTTAGGCATGATCATTATTATTTATATGAGAATATTAATCTAGGCATGATCATTATTAATATTTTACATCTTTCTAATTGTGATACAATTTCCTCGTAAAATATTATTATATTTTAGCGTTGTATCTTCACTTCTCAATATAGATTTATTTACTCTGTTATAGACTTTTTATCTTCTAATTATTAAAACTTTTAATTAATAAAAATCGTACTTTATCTTGAAATCTATTCGAAATAAAATAAATTCATATTTATTTCATTCTTTATTGATCCTTTATGATTTAATTTCTTAATTTTACCTACTTATTAACCTCATCATGTGTTATTATACTTATTTTATTATCATTATTATTATCATTATTTTTATTGTTATTATTATCATTATTTTTATTATTATTATTATCATCATTATTTTTATAATTATTATAATCATTATTATTATTATTATTATTATTATTATTATTATTATTATAAGTATTTACGCATTATTTTTAATAATGTAACTATTGTTTGTATTTTTCTTTTTTATTCATTCATTGATGTATTTTTTCTGTTATATATTTTTCTCTTATGTAATTACTTATTCTCCATTGACTATATATGATGAAAGCTTTGAATGTTTTAAATGTTTGATTTGTCATTTATTTTGTCTGTAGTTTTGCTATTTCAGAAGTTCTTTTAGTACATAAACGTGATGTGTTTTTCTTTCGAGAGTATTATTGGAATCAGCAAAAATATCGGAAAATAATATGTTATCTTAAAACGTATTGGAAACGATCGGACGCCTAATAATAGTTGGTTTTGAATTCTTGAAACAATGTTCAAATGTTATTCATCTCAACTAACTTAATATATATATAGTTATTTATAGGCAGTTGTTTGACCACAGCACAGCTTTTCAGGCCTGCTTTACGTACACTTACTTCAACTGAGATTGAACACCCACATTAATATATATATATATATATATATATATATATATATATATATATATATATATATATATATATATATATAAAACCTTTGTTGCATAAAATATTTTAAAATTAGAACAGTCAATGCCAACAAATATGAGTATCCATTTCCAAATTTAGTTACCTAAACAGCATTTTTGTTGACATTGAGTGTCCTAATGTTAGGATCCTTTCAGCAAAATCAGGATTTGTATATATATATATATATATATATATATATATATATATATATATATATATATATATATATGGAAAGAGAAAAATGAAGGTAATCCGACGTGATGGGAAAATGAAAAAGGAAAACCAAAAAATGGATGTTTTTTATGTGTACATCAACGTTTCGTCTTTATTTATAAGACTTCATCAGGATGATGATATAGAGAAAAAATGTCATGCAAGTACAGATATATGTAGGGTAGACATATTGGGAGGAAAAATAAAATGAAATAATTGCCACTACTGGGTGGACGTCCGTACTTGTTGGAGAGTAAAAATGAATGTTGAAGAAAATGAGTGGGGAAAAATGGAAGGATGGGGTGAGCAAGGACTACTGTGGCTGGTGGTAAGAGAAAGAGGTGGGGGATGAGCAGGGGTAAAGTGGATGGCAGAGAGGGGGTGGAGGAAGAGGGGGGAGGGAGGTGTTTGACCAGATAGCTGCGGTCAAGATTGAAGGGGAAAAGTAAGTTGGAATGTTTGTGTATGGGGGGTGTATGCAGGGAAAGGAGGATAGGTAGAGAGAGAGGGGGGAGGGCTGTGATTTTGGTGGATGGGCGAAAGTTATGGTCTTAGAGAGCGTTTGAGAAAATGAGGGAATTTAAGAAGGGGTATGGGAGAAAATAGTTGAGAGGGGGAGAGGGAGGATTTGTTGTGATAGGGTGTGAAATATTTGAAATATTTGGAAAATGATAGCAATGAGTGAGGGATTGGAGGGGTGGAGGAGGGCGTTGATTGAATCGGTGGTATGGAATATTTGAAATATTTGGAACATGAGAAAGTTTATTTGGACTGCAGTGTTAAAAATGTGAGGGAAAAACGGAAAAAGTAAGGAGAAAGTGAAGATTCAAGGAGCAAAAGGAAGGGTGTGAGTAAATGGAAGCCAGCAGTGATCTGTGATGGAACGGGGGTGTCTGCGGTGGCACGCATCCAGCCAGAGTAAATATGTAGAAGTAAATACGATTAGAACTTATCGAGTGAACTAAATACTACATTTATATATATATGTATATATATATATATATATGTTTATATGTATATATATATATGTATATATATATGTGTATATATGTATATATATATATATATATATATATATATATATATATATATATATATACAGGGGGTGCACAAGTGGATAACATTGTTAACATAGGGAGGGTTTTTAATGATTTGATATAAACTGTTTCCAGGACTTTAAGGTGGAATTAATAATATGATCTACTTATGACAGAGAAACTGTCACTAGTGTCAGTCAACACATATTCGACGTTATTTATGAAATATTGAGCAATAACTGAGTCAGATGTGTTGCCTAAATTATATAAATGATTTTGTCAGCCCTGGCGTATTGCAGAGATGTGTTGTTTTATTCAGGATTCAAACATTTGCACCGTCCTTCTAACGTATACGGCATCGTATCGACATTTAACTTTATTAATTATATTACTTATATAGCTGGGTGGGAGAATATCCTCATGAACCGATTTTCATAAAGGTCTAGCAGAAAGCACGATCTAAGGGTCCGAACCCTTATTACAACGTATATATACAATTTCATATATATATATATATATATACACATGTATTATAATATTTTATATTGTCCATAGATTTTAAGTATTTACTTCAACAGTTCTCAATACGTGAGTAGAGCTTAAATGTAAACTATCAAAATAGATTTATGGCAATTAAGCTCCATTAAAACGTCCATGTTTCATCTTCACATAAATATCATGCTAAATGCAATGACAACGATCCACCACACCTAAGAAAAAACCAAACAAATGTAGAGCGTCTAAGGTAAAGGTCGGTCGTGTCTATGTTGTAGAGAAACATATACATTGGCTAATGAAAACATGAACCTGTGATAAAGAAATAAGAAGGGATCTGATTCGTCGGTCAGCAAGACTGAACACCACGTGAATATGGTAAACAATCAATAGTACTCATCCACGCACTAAGTTTCAAGATTCCCCGCCGGGATAAAACATGTAGCTTAATTTCCATGAATATATAGTCATATAAATATATAGTCATATAAATATATATACATATATATATATATATATATATATATATATATATATATATATAGATAGATAGATAGATAGATAGATAGATAGATAGATAGATAGATAGATAGATATTAGAGCGTCATTGATTAACAAAGTTTCCTCTGAAATTTATCCTACGATTTTGTTCTACGCGAAATTTACTTTATTAATTTAATTTAAGATAAGCTATGTATCGTTAATGTATAATCTATCGTGATAATATGAAGCGCAATATATTGAATAGAGCAATTAATTCAAGGGAGGAAAGATGAGAATACAACATATATTGATGCAATATTTATTCAGACATCAGAAGTTCAAAGCAAGGAGTTTCCTTATTCTAAACCAATGAGATTTCAAAGAAAAACTTTGTTCATCAGAGGATAATGCTCGTTTATGTAACAGTAAATATTAACGGAAACATTTAACGTTAAAAAGGAATACATATATATATATACATAAAACAAACAAAAGAAACACTTTGGGCTGCGCGAGAAACATTACGTCAGGGTAGTCACTGTCGAACAAAAATAGCAGTAATTTTGAAAATAAACATTTGAAAATAGAGGATGTATTTAGGAGTAAAAATGTTGTTAAAAAGCTCATTGTTCGACAGTGGTCAGTTGAATTCCTGCATCCTGTGTACGTAGATGTTTTTATAAATGTTGTATCTATACAATTTGTTATTCTTATCTTTCATCTCTTGAATATATATATATATATATATATATATATATATATATATATATATATATACATGTATATATATATACATATATACACACATCCATATATATATATATATATATATATATATATAATATATGAATTATATAAGTTTCTGTAGATGTACATCCCTGTAAATTCCAGTGGTTATAAAAAGTGCTTAATAAAAAGGAGACCTGCTCTTTATTATATTTGTTTTATTTATACAAACGTTATTGGGTACATAAATGCATACATTTTTCGGTTGTACTCTTAACAGAGAGTCCACCTCTACGGACCAAAGAAGAACTGCCTTCATTAGTCTGAAGAGATGTACTCTCTGTGAAGAGTACAACCGAAACATGTATGCACCTATATAACCAATAATGCTTGTATAAATAAACATATATATATATATATATATATATATGTATATATATATATATATATGTATATATATATATATATATGTATATATATATAAATGATAATTAAATAAATAAAAAACAAATAAAAAAACAAAACTAAACAAAAACTTAACAATTACAAACTTAAAAACATAAAATCGAAATACAAGGAACCACGTGTTAAAATAAATTCACGCATTACATTGACACAACAAATGAAACAGGATATAGGCAAATCTATTGATAACAGAACAATAGAACAGGATGTCGGAAGTAACCCCAACAAAGCCTTTGCTCCCGGGAAGCACAACGATGGGCTGAGAGAACAACAAAGAATCTGATTGGTTAACTAACAAGCCGTGTATATGAAAATACCCGGTAAATATGACTCCATGCCTTTTAGCCGAAATACCCACCCCCCGGGATGAAACGCATGAGTCTCTGTTTAGCTTAATTGCCATAAATATATTTTCATAGCTTACTACCTAGCTCTACTTACGTATCGAGCACTGTTGAAGTAAATACTGAACAGTGATACATAAAAAATTATATCTCCTTATAAAATTGTATGTGAACAAATTAAATAATAATATTTATCTCCTCAAGCAGTTAAGCACTTTCACAAGAATTTATTTCCCCACTGAAAAATAATGTAGAAAAACTTAACTTAGAAACATCACTCAAAAATATCCCAACACCTAGCAAGCATGGATACATTATTAAATTAATTAAAAAACGGACGAACTAATACGTCGAATGCGATGGAGAGCACACTTCTTACTTAACAATAAAAGTAAACACGTAGATACAAAATAATCCTACGGATTCAAAAGCCTAAAAAACGCTAAACTAATAGATCTTATGACTAGCTTTCAAAATGACCTCTTAAATGTAATTAAAAACTTAAAATTTCACAAACAACAGAATAATTTTATAAAACACAATTGCTAAAAAGATAAACAACTCTAACAAAATCTTTGTAAAAGCGGACAAAACTAGAATTTTTTATAAAATAGATAAACAAGAGTATAACAAATTACTAACAGAAAACATCACCAAAAACTATTAAAAAAAACTAAATACAAGCGAACGTAACTACATATATATAACAAACACTGAAAGTAAACAAATCACCAATAAACTAAAAATTAGCAACAAAGTTAGTAAGTTAAAACCTAAGGAAGTATATATATTATTTAAAGATCACAAAAGTAACTTTAACAATAACCCCAGCACTCGCTTAATTGATCCGACCAAACCAGAAATAGGGAAAAATCAGCAAAACAATTCTATCTAGAATCAACAAACAAATAAGAAAAGACCTAGAATTAAACCAATGGGTTAATACTGCCGAAGCAATCGTTTGGTTTAACAGTATCGAAAACAAGAATAAATGTACCTTCCTACAATTCAACATAGTGGACTTCTACCCATCTATATCAGAAGAACTCTTCAACATCGCTCTAGGATTTGCCGAGATGTATACCGATATATAAGGATGAAATTCACGGCATTAAAAATGTAGGAGATCAATAACGAGGACCAATGGATTAACACGAATATGACAAACTCGTTTTATTTGGCCATGGGTGGCCTTGACTCTGCGGACACATCAGATCTTGTGGGGTTATTCATTTTATATACACTCACAAATATATTTGATAATACAGATATCGGCCTTTATAGAGATGATGGATTAGCGATAATAAGAGATTCCAACAAAGTCAAGGGAGAAAACTTCAGAAAATTATACATATGGAAATTATAAAAAACTAGGCCTAAAAGTAGAAGTACTGGCTAACATAAAAACAAAGAACTTTCTAGACGCCACGTTAAACTAAAATAAAAAATACTTACGAACCATACCTAAAAGATAACGCCAATCCAATATACGTAAACCCAAAGTCTAATCACCCCCATCAATCATAAAACATATCCCGAATTCTAGCGAACGTAGGCTTATCAACAATTCTAGAAACGAAAGCGTTTTTAAAAAATCAATCAACATTTACAATACAGCTCTAAAAAGTAGTGATTGCCATAATACTGAAATTAAATTTAAAAAAAACAGGACACTAATAATTACAAAAAAATTCAAAATAAAAGAAAAAGAAATATAATCTACTATACGTCGCCCTATAACCAGATGCTAAAAACAAAACTAGGCAAAAAATTCCTACATTTGATTGAAAAACACTTCCCCGTAACCAACCTTCTACATAAAATATTCAATAAAAATAATCTAAAACTATCCTACAGCTGCTGTGAAAATCTAGAAATGATAATTAAGGCACACAATATCAAAATACTAAAAGAGAACAACGTAGAGGAAAAAATAACAACTTACAGAAAAAGTGGAAAATATAACAAAAATAACACTAAGAAGAAAAATAATATAAACAATACTAATAGAAATAAACACAACACTAATAATAACCACCCGAAAAGAACGAAAAAGTTAGCAATGAAGAGAAAAAATGTAACTGCATAAACCGTAAACTTTGTCCACTACAAAATAAATGTTTAACCAAAAGTATTGTATACCAAGCAAGAATTTTTGCCAAGGAAAGACCAAATAACAAGAAATACTACGTGGGTATGACATCCCTAGATTTTGAAGACAAGATATTATGACCACAAAAGTATATATAAAAACAGAGAACGTCGAATAAAAAAAACACTAGCAAACCACTATTGGGAGCTAAAAGAAAATGGGCGCTCTCCAATAATTGAATAGAAAATAGTAAGACCGGCCAGTACATGAAGAAATTTAGACGATCCGTGTAGATTATGCCCGAATTAAAAATTTGAAATCCTAAATTTAAACATTTCCCGAAATCTATTAAACTTAAAAGTTAGATAGCAAACAGCTGCTTACACAGAAATAAATTTACGTGCGGCTAACGATAAATAAATAAATAAACAAATAAATAAAAAAACAAATGGAAAATAAAAAACCAAACAAAAACTTAACAATTTAAAACTTAAAAGCTAAAATAGAAATACATGGACCACGTGTTAAAATAAATTCACCCATTACATTGAGACAACAACGGAAACAGGATATAGGCAAATCTATTGATAACAGAACAATAGAACAGGATATAGAAAGTAACACCAACAAATCCTTTGTTCGCGGGAAGCGCAACGATTGGCTGAGAGAACAACAAAGAATCTGATTGGTTAACTAGCAAGCCGGTTATATAAAAACACCCGGCGAAAAAAACTCCATGCAATTTAGCCTGAAGACTCCCCCCCGGGGATGAAACGCGGGAACCTCTGTGTAGCTTAATTGCCATAAATATATTTTCATAGCTTACTACCTAACTCTACTTACGTATCGATCACTGTTGAAGAAAATATTGAAAATTGGTACATACAAAATGATATATCCTTATACAATTTTATGTGGATACATGAAATACTAATATATATATATATATATATATATATATATATATATATATATATATATATATATATATATATATACATATATATATATATGTATATATATATAAATATATATATATATATATATATATATATATATATATATATATATATATATATATACATATATGATGCGTGTGTGTGTTGGTAAAAGGGAACAATTTTGGCAAACAATTAAGAGTAGAAAAAGGTGTCTGATTATGAAAACAAAAAGATAGGATCCAGACAAATAACCCGAAAAGTGTCAAATAAGACACTTTTTTTCAGGGATGATAAAATCGGAATGCTTTTTTCTATTCATACGTTATGAAAAATAAAAGAAGTCGAACAAATCTATAGTCAGTGGCAAAGATACGAATAAGTGACTATCTGTACAGATATGGAGATAAGGAAACTCGGGATAGAACGACACACTAGAAAGTAGGTTCGCGCCTATATATATATATATATATATGTATGTATGTATATATATACATATATATATATATATATATATATATATATATATATATATATATATATGTATGCATATATATATATTAATGAGTATATGTGTGTATGTATACATATGCATATATTTAGAGATATATAGATAAATATATTTATATATATATACACGCGTTTGTGTACATAAGATATAAAAACGTACACATGTATAGATACACGACTCTCTAAGTATCCATATATATATATATATATATATATATATATATATATATATACATATATATATATATATATATATATATATATATATATATATATATATATATATCAAGCGTTCTATACAGTTTATTGGGATACGCTGTGGAAGGTATGTGTAAGTTGGGATGTCGTCCTGACTTTGTTAGACTCCTTCGTGATCTGCACGACAACATAAACGCACGTATCAACTGCAATGGTTGTCTCTCTGAACCCGTTGCAGTTGACACTGGTGTTAAATAGGGCGATATTTCTGAACCTACTTTGTTTCACTCTATTTAGCTTTAACTCTGTCATTGGCTTTTTCTAACTATGACAAAGGTGTGATTTCGCACATAGGGTTGACTGTATAACTTACAGCGTTTTATGACAGTGTCAACAATTTTCTCCACTGTTATTCGAGATTTGCTTTAATCAGATGACGTGAATCTCGTAGCTCACTCGCAGAATGATATGCAATATATCATAAATAGTTTTGCATTGTCGTTGTCTATAGGGGATCGTTTTATGTATCTGGGTAGTGTTTTTTCGAGGAACGGTCGTTAAAAGTAGACGTATTGAACAGGCTAGTGTGTATTTTTGTAATTTTTTCAAAATAGTGTGCACCACGTTATATCAGCCTAAAAAAATAACCTATTTGTGTATGAGACTAGAGTTGTATCAATTTTGTAATATTCTTGTGAGACAATGACCACTTACAGAGCTCATGTTCGCCTGCTAGAGTTTTTTCAGCTTAATTGCCTTTGACACTTGTCTAATATCCGTTGGAATAGACTTACCCCTGACATCGAATCTTTGGAACGAACTGATCTTCAAAGAATTGAGTCTCATATAAGTAAACGCACACTTCGTTGGGCTGATCATCTTATTCGTATTACTGGTGACAGACTGCCCAAGCAGGTGATTTATGAGGAATTAATTGTGGATACTTGCCTGCAGCACACACCGCGTAAGCGATTCAAAAATTGTCTAAAAGACTTTTAAGTGCTTTAGAAGTGATGTTAAGCGATAAAAGTGGGTGGCCCTCGATATGTCAAAGTGGAATATATATATTTTTGAAGGTGGCAAGCATTTTGAAATAAAAGAGACAGGACGTGAAACTTCCAAAACCTGGAAAAAATATAGAGCACCTACAATGCCAAGCTTTCAATTTGGTAACTACGTCACGTGCAGGTTGTTTGAAAGTGAGTGCATGATTTGCAAAATCAAGCACATGCAAGCGGTGGTTTTATTCAAGGCATCCTCTTATATCATTACAACACCTGCCACTTATGTGGTCGGTGTGATCTGTAAAAAAAATGTTGCATGATTCTAATATTTCAAGGTTTATCATTTCAACAGCGTTTCTAAGCTGTAGTTACATTTAAATCTCATTATTGTCACACGCGTTCCAGCACCATTCACTACAGATCAGACATAAAAAATAGTCTCTTCTAATAACACCAAATGATCGAACTTCGGCTACGCCGTACGACCTCGACTATGAAAAAATAGATATGAAAAAAAAAAATGAAAAAAAGAAATGAAAAAAAGAAATGAACAACAAAACAAGATATCGTCTGCACTACTACGAATAACATTTTTTGAAACATCATTTGGATTGAAAAAAAATTATCTAATGAATATTTCATTTATTTTACAAACTCTCGCGTCATGTTGGCTGATTCTAAAATTTCAAAGTTTATATATATATATATATTGTTTTGTTTTGTAGGATTCTCTGCACAGTCGGATAAATTTTTCTTCTGGTTTAATTATTTTTGACAAAGGGAAGTCTCTTTTCCCGAAATATTATAATAGTGATTTTTAATCACCCGGACATCACACGAACAGCTAAAAACACTCTTGGTGTTATGTAAGATTTTAGGAAAAAAGGAAAAATAAATAGTAAGTCATATTTCGTATTCGATTTATTGTTATTGTTTTTGTTCCTTACAACTTGAATCTTACCCGGAATTTGCATTGCCCACAGCCTTTCAAAAACTTACTACTAATATATATATATATATATATATATATATATATATATATTTATATATATATATATATGTATATATATATATATATATATATGTATAGTTTTATAGTGAAATAAATTCCAGAAGGAAATCCGGGTCTGAGAGCTCCATGTCATAAAGAGAGCAAGAATAAAATAAAATAAAGTAACACAGAATAACATAAACACCGGTGCGATAATTTATTTCCACCTTCCGGCATTGTCAAGCATCCAAGTATTAAAAAATGTAGTCACCTCAGTTGGATGCTTGACAATGCCGGAAGGTTTTAATAGGCAGTGAGTTCTTATTCGGCGATGTGAAATTTTACGGAATTTTCGCGTCTGATTATTTTAAATAAATTAATGGATAAATAAATAAATAAATAAATCAGAAAAAATATAAAAAATAAAGTACTATAACTAAAAAAATGTAGTAAATACACAAATAAAAAAAGATAACAGTAGACTCAACTACACCCCTTTCTTTTTTAAACTCTCTTCATCTATTTTTACCAAAAGCTTTAAAGCAAGTCAATAAAAAACACAATAAATAAAGTCTTCTCACAAATCAAAACCTACTCGTGATGTACACAACGAAAGTACAAAGAATTCGAGTGATAGCCGAATTAAGTACACTCAGAAACATATACCGGCAACAATCGCCGGAGACCAAAAAGCTTGCACCGAGAATTATACCTGAACAATTATACCTAAACCAAAGGCGAAAATTCCGTGTCATCGTACAACGGCTGCCTATATATATATATATATATATATATATATATATATATATATATATATATATGTAAATATATTTTATATATATATACATATATATATATGTAAATATATATATATATATATAGAGAGAGAGAGATAATTAAGTGATTAAATGGATAAAATTTGCATATTTTTCAATCTTATTAACTCACCAAGTGTTAAAAAATGGAATACAAATACATGATGACCTTTAAGACATGGCTTTTCAAAGATACATCTCTTATAGTCAGAATATCTGGCTTATTACAATATTGAATATTAATTATTATTAGAGGAAAACATCTTTAAATACAAAAGTGAAATCTGTTTGTATATATATATATATATATATATATATATATATATATATATATATAAAGAGAGAGAGAGAGAGAGAAAGAAAGAAAGAGAGAGAGAGGGTTGGGGAGAGATTACTTTGTTGTCTGAAGCCCAGATGTTATTGGAGAAACGTAATGTTGATAATCCGACACAGTTTATTGTATGATGTATTTCTTAATTCCTTATGTTTTGTTAACTTTGGACCGATACCTATGTGCGTCTACGCGCGTGTTGTGTATTTGCACATTTCTGTGCATGGGTGTGCTCGACAGCTAATTCTGTATGTGCTTACATGTCGATTCTGCAAATGATCGGAGTTAAAGTTATGTACGTCTTTCTGCGTCAACCTCAACTTGATAATTGAAATAAAAATTTCAGCTGATTGAAAAAATAAAGTAATGAAACATTAATCACATTGTAATATGTTAAGGTTATTAGAATAGGTCTTTATGAGTTAATCATGTGTCTAGTTTAAAAGATAAATATCATCTTTATTAAATAAAGCGATAAAGAAAACAGGTTACCATTGAACAGGTTTCAATTCCCATAACTATAAACCAAAAATGTTTTACAAATTTGTCGATAACTGAGGTTCGTATAAATAATGTGTTCGTCGTATTCCAGGTATTCAGTGTAATTATAAAGGGTCAATTGCTTTAAACTGTGATTCTAAACACTATCACCAATCAAGAGAAGTAAACACTGCGCCATAAGCCACTGTTATATATATATAATGTAAGTCTATAAATATATATATATATATTCAAAAAGCTACAACTTGTGCTTTATTTTTTATAAAGATGTATACATTTACACAAAATGGGAGCTAGTTATACCCTTTAGCAGTGAGCTAATCGCGCTAGGGGGTGACACAGTTATATCTTTATTCATACGTACAGCTGTTTAAGCTGTTTCCCCGTATATATATATATATATATATATATATATTTATATATATATATATATATATATATATATATATATATATATATATATATATAAATAAATATTAATTATTGTCATGCTTATGCAATCTGCAGTGCAGGAAGCTAATCCCCTTCAGTCGACGAGCACGAACTCCGATCACAAATCGCCACTGATTCGCTATCAGGAAAGTTACTAGTCAGACACCAGAAATTAGCTTAGAATTTAGGTGGAATTTAACTTTGTAAATACCAAGTCGGCGAGTATTCACAGCAAGCGGCGAAGAGTGATCGACGACAACAGAAAATCGTGTTCGACCTCGCAATGAGGCTAGTAGTACTACTTGTTATTAAACTCACTCAGAGTGGGCAGACTTAGTAAAAAAGGCTATACAATAATATTTATGAATAAATATTAATATTTGCATGTTTGACAATGCCACGTTTTGGGAACATAACATATATATATATATTTTGAAAGGTTCATACTTTTTTTTTTAAACATCTGAATGAAATTTAGTAAAAAAAGAAGTGTGGTAAATAAACTACCATCCAAGCTGGTAATAGATGCAATATTTATTTTATTTAAAAGAAAAGGCAAAATCGAAACCGATTTTTCTTTCTTTTCTTTTTTCCTATAAACTGTCATTATTTTTTTTTTTTATAGTTTATAGTTATACATATATTTCGCTAATAATATTAGCCTCATAAGTGTGTTTTAAATTCCGATGTAATTGGGAAACCAGCTTCAGATAGTGTGAGCCGGCGAGTGAGATGTCGTTTGTTATATATATATATATATATATATATATATATATATATATATATTTTTTGTTGTTGTTGTTTTCCCATAACGTCCTCGTGGAGTCAGGCAGATAATCAGTTACAGTTAGTGGCAGATAACCCCATCAGAGTTCTCCATTACTAAGATAATTAAAAAAATAAGAGCGTAATGTTTGCTTATATATAGATTATAGAAAATAAAAGCAACATCGATATAGTCGGTTTTAGAACCAGTCAAAGAGGACGTACAATTGCCTAGGCTGAAGAGAGTTAGTTAAAGGAAACACATTATAGGTCCCTTTCGTTTAGATTTGAAACAGGCGGTACCGATGTTTTCTGATCTACTGTAATATATATATATATATATATATATATATATATATATATATATGTATATATATATATATATATATATATATATATATATATATATATATATATATATATATATATATATATATATTAAACCAGAAACTACCACGACGGTTGAACCGGCGGTTTCGTACACTGAGGAATTGGTTCTCAGGCACTCATCGGCAATTCCTCAGTGTACGAAACCGCCGGTTAAACCGTCGTGGTAGTTTCTGGTTTAATAAATAAATATTAAGCTCTTAATTCTCTTTACTGATTTAATTGACCACTCTGCTGGAAGTTTCCTACATCCTTACAACTAATATATATATATATATATATATATATATATATATATATATATGTAGAAGGATGAAAAGGAATTAGAAAAGCAAAAGTCAAATCGTTTTTCTATTCAGTTGCAAAGAGCAAGGTATACTTTCCACCTCACGTTTTATTGGACCTTTTACCCTCTGGATTCTTTCTATCTTCGCCGCACCTGAAGAGTTGTTTTTTGGAATTTAAATTTGAATCCTCTCTTGTCATTTTTCGTGCCTTTTAACGACCTACCTATCTACATATCGCTTTCTCCACTGGACTTTTTGACACCGGACTTTTTTGCAATCGGACATTTGCTTGCATTCGGGCAGAGTTTTGCCTTGTGTTTTTTCCCTACAATTTTTATTTTACTTTTTCAAATTTTAAATCTTGGCAGTTGCCAACTTATCTATCTCAGCGATTTCCTCTGATGATAAGATTTTGATCTTTGAAAAGCCTGGCTTAAGGAAAAAAATTACTTTAATAAATTGGCTTTTTGCGGAATATACCTTGCTCTGAGCAACTGAATAGAAAAACGATTTGACTTTTGCTTTTCTAATTCCTTTTCATCATTCTACATATCTATCTGCTCTATCCTGGATATTGAGCTGTATACTTTTCACAATAGGTTTTACCTTTCTCTAAAAGTTCGCTTTTAGTTCACCACTTTATATATATATATATATATATATATATATATATATATATATATATATATATATATATATATATATATATATATATATTTATTTATGTATCTATTTATATTTATATAAATATATATACATTTATATATTTATATACATATGTATGTATGTATGTATATATGTGTGTAGTATATATATATATATATATATATATATATATATATATATATATATATATATATATGTGTGTGTGTGTGTGTGTGTGTGTGTGTGTATTAGCATTCTATCCGCATGGATCCCGGTGAAAGTACAAAGAAAAAGGTTTAATTACAGCCCTGGATATTTTTATATAATTGTTTATGTATTTACATAATAGGTAGTCACCCGGATCGAAGTGAGGTTATGTTCTCAAAATGTAGCATTGTCAAACATGCGAATACGTTTCTTTTTGAAATAATTGGAGTATAAAACCATTTCAAAAGCATGTATAAAAACATGTACAAAAAGTTCGGATTAGGTTCATAACTTTTGACCCCCAGAAAAATATGTCCATCGCAAACGGAGAACAATGATGATGGTGATGATGATGATGATAATAATAATAATAATAATAATAATAATAATAATAATAATAATAATAATAATAAGAAGAAGAAGAAGAAGAAGAAGAAAGAGAAGAAGAAGAAGAAGAAAAAGAACCACAACACCTACAACTACAAAAGTTCATTTGTGAAGAGATGTATATATTTTTATGTGGGACAATGAGTCTAGCAATTTACGTGGGTCGAATATGACCACGTACGTAGATTCTATCTATTGTTATCCATGTATCTGTGCCAAATTAATATGTGAGGGAAGGGCAGACGTGAGCATAGATAGTTATACAGACATGTAGATACATATATAGGTGAAAGGAATAGAAAGACAGCACGAGCGAAGGAGAGAGAGAGAGAGAGGGGGGGGCGAGTGATGGAAGAGAGGGGCGAATACATGGCGTAAATGTACGCTAGAATCCAAAATGATAAATCAGATTAGTCGCGTTATTTATTCATCTTTGAGACGAAATAATTCCCGCGCCTTTTTCCTAACTAAACTCGACGAGAATGTGGAAAAGTATGCATATTTCGCGGCCTGGACAAAAAATGACTTATTCTAACCCAAACTATTCGTCTGCTGAATGACCAAGGCAACAAGGTTATTCTGTTTTATTACATTTTTGTAACCTTTTTTTACCCGCGTTCTATTCTGAATCAATTCAACTTTTATCCATTCGTACGTTCAGCGGCCATCTTTATTTATTGCTTCTCGGCTATTAATTCTCTTTCTTCGCGTTCATCGTTCCCGCGCAAATTCGTTTATTATTCGCTATTTCCAGCGTTTTATTCGTTTTCTTTCTTTTCCTTCGCTTTCAAATTATTACTTTTATCATCGCTATTTATTTGATCATTTGTCATACTCATTTTCTTTTTTATTTCATTTTTGTTCCATTTTTAGTTTTTTCAGTCTCGTTTTATTGATTTCTTTTTTTCGTGTATCTGTTTTTTTATCAGTTGACGCCATTCTTTTATTTATTTCCTTTCTTTTCATTTGATTTCCTACATTTCTGTCCCTATTTCTCTCTCTTCCATTCTTTTCTTTCTTTCATCTTTTTTCTTTCTTATTTATTAAATCCATTCATTATTTTTATATGTTTTTTCTTTTTATTTTATTCATTCATTTTTGAGTATTTCTTTCATTCATTTCGTTTTCTTTTTTCTTTTCTAATTTCTTTCGTTCATCCATTCTTAGTACTTTTTTCTATTTTTTCTTTCATCCATTATTATTATTTGTTTCTTTCTTATTTCTCTCATTAATTTTGTTATTTGTTTGTTAAGTTTTCTTTCATTCTTTCATCCTTTTTTTCTCATATTCATTTTCCTATCTGTCGTCATGTTTTAGTTTTATTTGTAGAATTATTTTTTTGTTTTATTTCATTTTTTCTCATTTCTTTCCATTTTGGTTTCATCTTTCTGTCTTTGTCTTTTCTATGTTGCCATCCTACCTTCTTATTAATCACTTGTTTAGCGTTCATTAATTGCATGTATTTTTCTCATTCCCTAATTAACTCACTTTTTTACCTCTGTATCTTTTCTTTCATTGTTTTTACAGCACCTATATTCAAACTTAGACAAGAATACACGGTACCCGTTGGGTCACCCATCGAGCTGAGGTCAGATTGTAATAATTATGACAACGTTAGTTTGTTTGCAAACCCATTTAAAAATTAGAATAAGGAAAAAAAAAAAAGTACTCCATTTCTGTTTGCTATATTATAATTCTCTCTTGCGTTCTTTGTCTTTCTCCATTTCTCTTTCTCCCTTTCGCTCGGCAATTAGGGTTATATAAAGTTACTACTACTGCTGATATACATTTTTGTTTATAATGGACTGTTCAAAACTGTTAATTGTTTTCCTTTTTTTAATTTTTTTTTTACTTCTAACTGTTAATAAACGGACGGAAGCCAGAATGCTGTATGCCATTAAAACACATACAATTAGAGAATATCAAGATGGTCACTTCCTAAGAGATCGATAACTTGATGAGGTAAAAACAAATTGCCACTAATTCGAAACATTCAACGTGATTTTTTAAAACATAACTCAACCCAAACATGGTGGAATATGGTAGCATGGATTTTGTGGGAGTAAAATTTAGCGGAAGAATGCCTTAAGGTAATACGCACTGATTAACTGAGCTTTGATCTCTCTCTCTCTCTCTCTCTCTCTCTCTCTATATATATATATATATATATATATATATATATATATATATATATATATATATGTTATATATGATGGACTCTCCCGTCGATTTCGACGTATGAGTGCCCCACCAGGGGCTGCCCGCGCGTGAATGTGTAATTGCAAGGGTTGCGCAATCCCAACAACCGCTCTCCTGAGTCGGCATTGCTTGAATCCAATGGCAAGTAGTAATACAAGACGAAACAATGCCGAGATAAGCAGAGAGCACATACAGCACCTGGTATTCCCAAATGGTCACCCATTTAGTACTGGCCAGGCTCGACGCCGCTAAACTTCGGTGATCTAACGGGAACCGGTGTCTCAACGTGATTGTGCCGTGTGTGTGTATATATATATATATATATATATATATATATATATATATATATATATATATATATATATATATATATATACATATATATATATATATATACATATATATATATATACATATATATATATACATACATATATATATATATATATATATATATATATATATATATATATATATATATATATATATATGTATATATATATATTTGTTTGGTGTCACCCAAAAATGAACCGCTGTATAGTGTAGTTTTTTTTCAAGACACTTTGATCCAAGAACGTTTTACTCTTTGTGATTTTTTTCTGATGATTTTGTAATGCTGCAGAGACGATATTGACATAAAGATGTTGTTTGGCACAAGACAAATGAAACGGACCGTAAACATATATCTCACAAAAATGTTATGTTTTTTGGGAATGTGAAAAAATAAAAATAAAAATAATAAAATAAAATCATTGTTATTGGACTATAATATGAACTTGACTTATATATATATATATATATATATATATATATATATAGATATAGATAGATATATATATATATAGATATAGATATAGATATAGATATATATAGATAGATAGATAGATAGATAGATAGATAGATAGAGAGAGATTCCACGAATTCTTTTTTTTTTCATTTCTATTTCACATTTTTCTATTCTTTCTCCATATATACTTTTTTTAAATTGCTTGTCTTCTGTCTTTCCAATTGTCTTCATTCTCGATAGAAATCCACATTGTGTCTTTGGTTTTTACTAATGTAAGCACATATGTAGCCAAAATGTTTTTTGTATAAATAAACATCTATATGTAAATATAGCTCAATATTATAAACATTGAATTCACATTTTTTCTTTGTTTTTTTATACACACAAACACCCCCAAACACACACACATAAGCATCTATGAATATTTATTAATACAAACATTCTTGGCTACATATGTTTGTACATTTTTCAGCTAAGATTATTTCTAAAGCAGGCTTCTTTAGGCCACTAACAGAAGATTTTGAAATTATGATTATGAATTTCAGAATCTTCTCTCTCTGTCGCATAAGAAAACTTGACTCATAAATAAGTCCTAGCTGAAAAATGTATGCACATATGTAGCCAAAATGTGTTTGTATAAATAAACATCTATACGTAAGTATAGCCTAATCTTATAAACATTGAATCTACTTCTATGTACTAATAACCCTACCAACACTGTATACATCAACAATATTACGCTAAATTCCAGTGACCAAGTTTTAATTTTTTTTTTTTATTTGTTTTTTTTATTTCATCTAAAAAATTCGGTGCATTTTGACAGTCCGTTTAGCGCATGGATAAACAACCATAAATGTATAAGTCAATTCAGGGTCTTTCATGTATGCTGCTTTTCAGAAATCCAAAGTCCAACTCCAGAAAGATATATGGTAAAGTAGCAAGCAGAAAAAAAACTCAGCAAGCAACTTACATTGAATCTTGTTCCAACGAGAAAAACATTAATTTTTTCGTCCTATTCAGGAAGTCATATTTTTACAACGCAGATACATGAAAAGTAAGTATCCTATTACGCATGTGATATGCCGGAACAACCAATAATTAATGAGATAAATTAATTTTAAAAATGTTACGAAAATATATAAATAAAATAGGACTTACATATACAATCATGCTAAGGTTTTAATGAAATTATTTCAGAATATAAGGATACAAAAAAGCAAGAATTTGCCAAGTGCTAAAATGAATACTGAATACCAAATATTTAAGAACGGTTTATAATTACGTATAAAAATGCTACCAGTGTATAATGTTTAAATGAAATTATTTCAAAATATAAAGATACAAAAAAACAAGGAGTTGCCAAGTGCTAAAATGAATACTGAATACCAAATATTTAAGAACGGTTTATAATTACGTATACAATTTTTTTTACCATTGTATAATGTTTAAATGAAATTATTTCAAAATATAAAGATATAAAAAACAAGGATTTTTCAAGTGCTAAAATAAATACTGAATACCAAATATTTAAGAACGGTTTATAATTACGTATAAAAAATGTTACCATTGTATAATGTTTAAATGAAATTATTTCAAAATATAAAGATACAAAAAACAAGGATTAGCCAAGTGCTAAAATGAATACTGAATATTAAATATTTAAGAACGGTTTATAATTACGTATAAAAAATGTTACCATTGTATAATGTTTAAATGAAATTATTTCAAAATATAAAGATACAAAAAACAAGGATTTGCCAAGTGCTAAAATGAATACTGAATACCAAATATTTAAGAACGGTTTATAATTACGTATAAAAATGTTACCATTGTATAATGTTTAAATGAAATTATTTCAAAATATATAGATACAAAAAACAAGGATTTGCCAAGTGCTAAAATGAATACTGAATACCAAATATTTAAGAACGGTTTATAATTACGTATAAAAAATGTTACCATTGTATAATGTTTGAATGAAATTATTTCAAAATATAAAGATACAAAAAAACAAGGATTTGCCAAGTGCTAAAATGAATACTGAATACCAAATATTTAAGAACGGTTTATAATTACGTATAAAAAATGTTACCATTGTATAATGTTTAAATGAAATTATTTCAAAATATAAAGATACAAAAAACAAGGATTTGCCAAGTGCTAAAATGAATACTGAATACCAAATATTTAAGAACGGTTTATAATTACGTATAAAAAATATTACCATTGTATAATGTTTAAATGAAATTATTTCAAAATATAAAGATACAAAAAAACAAGGATTTGCCAAGTGCTAAAATGAATACTGAATACCAAATATTTAAGAACGGTTTATAATTACGTATAAAAAATGTTACCATTGTATAATGTTTGAATGAAATTATTTCAAAATATAAAGATACAAAAAAACAAGGATTTGCCAAGTGCTAAAATGAATACTGAATACCAAATATTTAAGAACGGTTTATAATTACGTATAAAAAATATTACCATTGTATAATGTTTGAATGAAATTATTTCAAAATATAAAGATACAAAAAACAAGGATTTGCCAAGTGCTAAAATGAATACTGAATACCAAATATTTAAGAACGGTTTATAATTACGTATAAAAAATGTTACCATTGTATAATGTTTGAATGAAATTATTTCAAAATATAAAGATACAAAAAAACAAGGATTTGCCAAGTGCTAAAATGAATACTGAATACCAAATATTTAAGAACGGTTTATAATTACGTATAAAAAATGTTACCATTGTATAATGTTTGAATGAAATTATTTCAAAATATAAAGATACAAAAAAACAAGGATTTGCCAAGTGCTAAAATGAATACTGAATACCAAATATTTAAGAACGGTTTATAATTACGTATAAAAAATGTTACCATTGTATAATGTTTAAATGAAATTATTTCAAAATATAAAGATACAAAAAACAAGGATTTGCCAAGTGCTAAAATGAATACTGAATACCAAATATTTAAGAACGGTTTATAATTACGTATAAAAATGTTACCATTGTATAATGTTTGAATGAAATTATTTCAAAATATAAAGATACAAAAAACAAGGATTTGCCAAGTGCTAAAATAAATACTGAATACCAAATATTTAAGAACGGTTTATAATTACGTATAAAAAATGTTACCATTGTATAATGTTTGAATGAAATTATTTCAAAATATAAAGATGCAAAAAACAAGGAGTTGCCAAGTGCTAAAATGAATAGTGAATACCAAATATTTAAGAACGGTTTATAATTACGTATAAAAAATGTTACCATTTTATAATGTTTGAATGAAATTATTTCAAAATATAAAGATACAAAAAAACAAAGATTTGCCAAGTGCTAAAATGAATACTGAATACCAAATATGTTACAATAGTCATCATACCGTAGTATAACGGAAGATTAAACGTAATTATTAAGCTAATTCGAGAAAGATTATATCTGAGATACTTTTAACACAATAGAGTAAAAAGTACGTTTTACACAATAAATAAATAAGCACTGATGTGCGGTTGATAAATTTATGATAAAATTAAAATTTTAAAATAAATTAAAGATAATAAATTATAATAATATCGGTATAGATTGCATTAAACTATGAGAGAGGGAAGAATTAAACAACTATTAAACATCCGTATCAAAGTACATCAAGGCTTTATCGGAGATGTATTACCACAAGAATTCCACCTTAAAAAAACATAGAGTATAAATAAACAAATCTAAAGATGACAGCTGCATTGCTAAAACTAATGGAGTTATCTCCCGTAATAACTAATAAGAGTGCGTTTAAAAATACCTATGAAATTAACCTACAATTGACACAAAAACAGTTTTAATTATTACTAAAGATTATATATAAATATCATAAAAGCAAAATTAAGCATAAGACATGTATTTCTGATTGAATTCAATAAAGCAAGAGAGTTTTGTATTAGGACTTATATAAAATGGTTTAATAATAAAAGTAATAAATAAACCTACATTTAAAATAAAATAATAAGAATATTTCTAAATAAGATACAGAAAAATATCTCAAATACCAAATAAGCAAAATAAATATGTTTCTTAATGAATTAAATACAACTAAGAGAGTTTATAGTCTAGTACTTATATAGAAGGTTCAATCAGAATTTTAAATTGGCAACGATATTTAACTAAAATACTTCTTTTTATTATTTACAAGGCCTTAGAGAAATTTTAGAAAGTTGCTTATAGTATCAGGTTGGAAAGAAAGTAATATCGTATTTTTACTTCATCACTTTGCAGCTTCCTAAGTTGTACACAGTTCTACATTATTTGGTGAATAGGTGTCTTAATATCTTGCTTTGCCTTTCAGATATAATAATTAGTTGGAAAATATTAAGTTTAACGGTCTCGGCCATCAAGAAAACCGATATTAGTGATGAGCATCTGGGACATTGCATGCTCTATAAATTCAAAGAAGGAAACTCAGTTGCATAAGCTACAAAGAATATTGGAACTTTCTATGGGATAAATGTTTTGAATGATCGAAAATGTCAACGGTGGTTTGCAACTTTTTTTTCTGGAGATTTTAACTTGTCAAATCGGCGATGTTCGAGAAGGCCAAAATCAATTGATTAAGACGCCATTAAAGACGCTGTAGAAGCCAATCCAAATTTAATCAGCGGATAATTAGCTCAACAATTTAATACAATCCATACCACAATTATTTCATGCTTTCACGAGTTAGGAAAAGTTGCAACACTTGGACTTTGGGTTCCCTACGATTGTACCGAACTCGACGAAATCAAAGTTTGACTGTTTGCACATCTTTGCTTTCCAGGAATCATCGAGAACCATTTTTCCATGACTGGAAATGGAAAATGGGTTCTTTACAATAATACCAAACGCAAAAGACAATGGTTAGACCGAAACCAAAGTCTACAGCCTGTTCCAAAAGAAGGTTATGTTTCAGATGAAATAAATGTGTTGGACAAAAACGACATTACTTTCTTTCCAACCTGATATTTGTCACGGTATTCGACCAATAACTTATATTGTATTAGCCCTGTTAAACTAAACTATGTTAAACTTATTCAGATTCGGATTAATATACTCATTCAGAATGTGTTATTCACTACTGATTGTTAATGGGTAGACCACATATTATGTACACACGTTTACCTCATGTAATGATTGATGTAGTCAGACAAATGCAACGGTTTACAAAACAATATTATATTATTAATAAGCTAATCTACTTATCAATGAAGCTGAAAAGCCCCGAAAAATCAACATTGAATCACACACAGTTTTATTCTAAAAGACCACTTTATATCATATCTGCAAGAATTCAAACACGCGCAATATGTTGTTCTGTCTTTCTTTCTTTCTTTTCTATTTTCATTCCCATTTTTATTCTGCCCGTCTCTCTATTAACATTCCTTATTTATTTTTTACTTTCGTACTGTTTTGTGTGGATCATTCTAACCTCGCCCGTCTCTCTCTCTCTCTCTCTCTCTCTCTGTATCTCTCTCTTTCTCTCTCGCTCTCTCTCGCACCGCCCGACCGTCTTTCTTTCTTATTCGCTTTTCCCTTTTCACACAAACAATCCCTCGTTTCTCTTTCACTTTCTATTTTCTTCCTTTCTTATTTCTGTATATTTTAATTTTTTATCTTTCTGTCTTTATTTCCTTCTATCTCTCTTTTTTCTCATTTTCTTTCTTTTTTTCAGCTTGACACTTCTCTGTACGTACGTTATTTCCGTCCGATTATCTTTCTCTTTATCCCTTTACTAATCTCTCTGACATTCTCTATTTTTTCTTCTTTCCCTGTCTCTCTCCCTTTCTAGTGACATCTAACTCTTTCTTTCCCACTTCTTTCTTCTTTCACTCCTACATACTAACACATCCTCCTTTCTCTTTCACTTTTGTCTCCGGTTCCATATATATTTTTTGTTCTTATTGTTCGGGTGTCTTTTTATATTCGCAGACGTAAATCTTTCACAGTTCAATTCGGTCAATATAATGCAATAAAGTCCGTCGCTGGGCGGCTAATTTTTTTGGCCGCCAAGGTCAGCCGTGGGTATTCAACTCTTCGCGGTGTTACTTTCGCGCAGCTCTGAACACTCGTGAACGGAAAGGCCTACATTGGTGGAAGGTGGAGGCGGGAATCGATCAGTAATTCCAGACACGCTCGCTACCAAACGCCCTGGGACATACGACGGCCCAGTAGAGAAGCTTCGCTGAGATGGTCATTAGTGAGTGTTTTTGCTGTATGGATTCTACTTAATTTGTCATGTACAAAATGAATATTTCAAATAATAAGAAATAATGTATATATATATATATATATATATATATATATATATATATATATATATATATATATATATATATATACATACATATTGAATAAAATAGATGTCAATAGTTACAAAAAGACCCACTTTTACATACATCTATATTCTTATGTATTTTGGCTAGATACAGTTCTGCATAGAAAAATAATATTTACAGTTCTATAATAGATAACTATATAGAAAAGCATGCACACATACACACACAAACACCCCCACACACATATATATGTATATATATATATATATATATATACATATATATAATTCAAAATGGCGTATCAGTGTGATCTTTTCTTTGTTTTTTGTTTAGTTTAACCCCAAAATGAACCACTGTATAGTGTAGGTTTTTTTCAAGACTCTTTAATCCAAGAACCTTTTACTCTTAGTGAATTTTTCTGATGATTTTGTAATGTTGCAGAGACGATACTAACATCAAAATGTTGTTTGGCACAAAACAAATAAAATGGACCGTAAAAAATATATCTCACCAAAATTGTATGTTTTTTTGGAAATGTGAAAAAATAAAAATAAAATAAAAACATGGATATTGGAACATGATATAAACCTGACTGATATATATATATATATATATATATATATATATGTGTGTGGTGTGTGTGTGTGTGTGTGTGTGTGTGTGTGTGTGTGTGTAAGTGTAATATAATGAATACTCGTCCTAGTACAGGTACAATTACTTCCCCGAAGAGAGAGGTCTTTTAACACTTTTATGTCACCTTAAGAAGATACAAATCCAGATATAAAGATACTAAACCTTATCTCTAGAATTCTTATTCCAATTATGGTATGAAACCATTACCTGATTTTAGTACTGGAAAATATTACAAATTTAGGATTCAGTATTATTTAGTATTAAGATGAAATTAGAATTCAGAAAATCTTGCGTAATTGATGTGTTATGACTATGGATCAAATCCAATGATATATTTCAATTTCAAATGAGAAGTAACGAACCATAATATGCCCCTTAAAACTGTTAATAAAATTGATATTTTGAGAACATTTATTTACTGAATATTTATTGCTTAGTGTATAATAGCTACTAATTTACATATCAGAAAATCGGAGGTATCTAAATTCTCACGACGAGCTTCAACATTTTCCCCCTTTATTTAAAACTTAATTAAACTAAATATAGATCATATTTTGACAATTGGCACCTAGCAGCAGTGTTTCATAAGTCATAATGATCGGTTAATTAGCTTAGGTGCTAATAGTGTACATGAAAATGAATCAACATACCTACCTTTATATTTATATATAGAACAAAAACTACCCGCCTTCCGGGCAGTAATCAATGTAACGGTAGCCTTATCTACAGAAACACCATAGACACAATGTTCTGTTTGTATGTTGGTTATTTGAAGAAAAACAATAAAAAGATGATTCTCATGGTGTTATTTGATATATTTCGATGATGATATTTGATTTTGTATAATTATAAAAATTTATTCCTAATAATGAAGCTATTGAACGAAAAATCACGGCGATTGTCACGAATAACCAGCAGGAAAAAATAGCTGCAAATACAAATAGCTATTACCAAAGTCAATAAAGGTACTTTTTTATCGACCTGCCTATGTTAATGTGTTTTATAGTTTTCTTAAAGCATCTGCATTTCTTTGTATATATTCGTAAAAATATCATTGCCATACAGTTCCATTTTAAAGATGGCATATGAGAATATCATCGAAGTTTGTTTTTTTGTCTCTTCGGGTATAGAATATAGAAACAAAAAAGGAAACTAATAACTGTCCCAAACATCTTAAAATCTACCTTTCTACCTGATTGGGTATTAAAAAAATCGTTAGACTTCGTAAACTGTCGGCGAACGACTGTCATAAATCTTTGTATTTCAATATAACGTAATATATTTGACCGAGCTTTTTAATTTAAATAAGAAAAAAACGCTTTGAATGACTTTGGAATACACACAAGTTTAGCATGTTGGCATAAAAGTAACTTTTATTGCCTTTAGTAAAGCGTATTTGTTTACTATGCCTGCTATGGGTCATTCGTGACAATCGTCAAATGCGAAACGTAAATTAGCCACATAAAAGTATCATTAAGTATTTTTTAATAATAATTAAATACAGAAATGTGAACCAAAACGTAATGACGATTTTATAAGAATATCATTGTATTTTTATTTTGTAATTTTAAAAAGTGAGAGGAGAGGACTTTTTTTGTTTTTTTTTAATGGAAAATGTAATACTTATCTTCATAATCATAATCATCATCAGCAACATCGTTGTCGTCGTCGTCGTCGTCGTCGTCGTCGTCGTCGTCGTCGTCGTCGTCGACAAAAACACCACCACCACCAACAACAACAACAACAAAAACAACAGCAACAATAACAAAACTAAAATGTATTCTTTAATATTTCAAAATTATCATTTTTGATGGTAAACATTTTTACTTAAATCGTTGTAATAATTATTACTACTACTAATAATATTAATGTTAATATTGATATGAACAAAAGTATTATATTTATGTAAGGAAAGTGTGAATAACAAATAGAAATTAAACTTTGAAAGAATGATAATTTATTTGAGAGTGTTTATGAAATTATTATTCAAATAAAACATCTCGGACAGTGTGTCTTCACACTGTTCTGTTGGGTATATATAATGTTTATTTTACATATTTAAATGTAAAATTGAATTAAATAACTTAACGAGGTTTGATATCAATATTATCAACACTCAAGTTATATATATATATATTATATATATATATGAAGCAATCCAACAAAAGATATAAGCGTCAACTAATATCTGATAATTAGTGAAACATCCGGATAAAACTGAAGCTCAATATACTGGATAGAGCATTAATATTATAATATAAAATGAAGTAATAAAATAAGGTGTCAATCAAATTTTATTAGAATTCAAAGTTCAAGCAAAGTATCCTTAAGTCCTTAGCTCATGAGTTTTCAAAGATAATTCTTCTCTTCAGAGGACCATTACCGCAGTTATACTACTACAGGTAATACAATTAAGCTTTGAAAATATATAAAAATTATATACACAAATACATAAAAATACATAACATCAAATATATCAACCCAAAAACATACTTTTTGTTGAATCTATACAATCCATCCAGGTCAGACAAATTGAAAAAACATAATGACATTCAGAGGGTTAACCGAGGATTACTCCAAGTTATAAATAGCAGTCCATATACGTGAAATTGAAGGAGCTGACAAAGTTATCCAGTCGCGAAATGTGTCACTTATCGATGAAGTGAAAAGTATTCAATGTTAATGATAAATAAATAAAATAATATAGGAAGTTCAATAAACTCATATATATATATATATATATATATATATATATATATATATATATATATATATATATATATATATGTATATATATATGTATATGTATATATATATATATATATATATGTATATATATATATGTATATGTATATATATATATGTATATGTATATATATATATATATATATGTATATATATATATATATGTATGTATATATATATATATATATATATATATATATATATATACGGAATATATATATATATATATATATATATATATATATATATATATATATATATGTGTGTATATATACATACGGAACTTTTCTTTTCATTCAATACGTTTTTTTTTTTAACAAAAATTATTTTAATAATTTTTAATAATAATTTTCATATTTTTCAAATATTTGAACTTTGGTTTTTTCGAAAGCCAACTTATCCATCTGTATTTCTCCTCTGATGATAAGATTTCGATCTTTGAAAAGCCTTGGCTTAAGGAAAGAATAATGAACACTAGTTTATTACTGAATGCACCTTGCATTGAACAATTGAAATTTGAAATAAATTTGGACAATCGTCGCATATTTATCACTCTTTTTTCTTCTATCTCTATATGTATATATATATATATATATATATATATATATATATATATATATATATATATATATATATATGTATATATATATATATATATACTATTTTTACAAGGTTGTAGGAAAAATCCTAGAGCGTAATATTTATTTATTATTCGGTACAGAAAATCAGTATCGTTGATGTCAAGCTCAGAAGGCGTTAACCTTCCTGCTCTCTTAGAGTTTTGGTAAAGTTGATAGAGAAATTGCGACTCTCGCATAAACCACGATCGTATACGTTATACGCTTTGAAGGGTTAAATTTGTATCGGTTTAATGATGTGTTAGAGAAAGATACGTGAGATTATAAATTTTGATAAATTAAAAAAAAGATGAATCAAATTAGTATACTTAAATTCAAATTTAAAAATATATTTTTTAAATTAATTTATTTAAAAAACTTATTTACATTTTTGTTTATTAATTTTTGTAATTTTATTAATTCGCTTATTTATTTTATTCATAATTTTATTTATTTATTTTAAGATATTGATTTGAAGTTTTATAACTTGTTTCTCTATTAGCCATGCGAGCGCAGAGCAAAGTATAGGCTCAACTTTCACGCTTATGTTGTGCTATTATTTAAGTTATGAACAAATATGCTTGTTCTGAGTAAAGGTTCACAATCGACCTGATTTATTAAATTTAGATTCATTGTGCTAATGTTAGTCTATAGATTATTTTTATTATCATGCAGCGAATAATTTTTGTACAATATAATTTACTGTTCATAGATTAGTTCGTGTCTCTATATTTATTAATTTTAAATTCAATTTACTGTATGTGAACACTGCTGTGAAACAGTGATCATGAAATAAAAAGATGAGCCAAGGTTTAGTATGTTGTTAATAGCGGGATGTAATCTTGATATAAGTATGCACTTATTAATCCGGAGATACCTAACGTTCCGCTTCGTGATAGTAGTTTTTACTTTGATAAATTCGTTTGCAACTCTTGATATGTTTGTGAAATTAAGAAACATACGTGTGCAAGTGTTGTTTGATTTTAACATGAAAGGCTCTTGGTGTGATACTGATGTAGACATTATTTCATGTGGTGTATTATACGCTGTATACTATGTATGTGTATTGAAATATGCCTGTAGTGTCCGTAAGGCAATTCAGCATGGTACAATTTTGATTTAGATTGCGTGTGGTTAATTGTTGCAGTAATTGTCCGGGATCGTCCGGGATACGACAGATGTATGTTTAGCGACTCCCTACGTATAGCCTTGAAGTAGCGGTGGTGTTTTTATCACTGAAGTGTCTGTGGCTTTAAGAAGCGGATGTTGAAAAAGTGTAGACTCTTTATTTAGCTCTACGAAGAGAGGTCGGTTTATGATGTGGAGATTTACCTAGAAGAACCGCTCCTGTTGATTTTGGTAATTATCTTTTATTTCTTTGGAAAGTTGACATCCGTAAGTGCTAAGGTAAAAAATTGACCGTGTATTCGCTTGGTGTCATGAGGATTGTTTTGCTTACTTTCAGAACGATGTTCGGATGAGTATGTCGTCCACGTATCATTTAAAGAATAGAGAAAAGTAGCAGGAGTTCAGAGCATAGCGCTCTAATTTGTAAATTTACGCGATTGCCAGAAATTCCGAGAATTTCGATCCTACGGCTATTTGTTTAACGTATTCTTTCTAAAGTAAAATAAGTGTTGTCTTCTTGTCGCGGGACTTGTAGCCGTCATTCTTACCCAATGAAACTCTGTTTACCAACAAGCACGCCCACAACATGCTCGACGTTAGTTAAGCCTGCGGTCGTGGAGGCGTTCGCCGTTTTAGACTAGGCTCTGGTAGTCAAAACGTGTGACTCATTTAGCGCCCGCCTTGAAATAGTCGTCTCTGCCAGAAAAATAACGTAGTGTTTAATTCACATGATACATTTAACCTAAAGTGTGTCATCAAAACCGTTTAATTCACATAATACATTTAATCTACAGTGTGTCATTAAAACTGTTTAATTCACATGATACATTTAACCTACAGTGCGTCATAAAAAAATGTTAAATTCACATGATATATTTAACCTACATTGTGTCATTATAACTGTTTAATTCACATGATATATTTAACCTACAGTGTGTCATTAAAACTGTTTAATTCACATAATACATTTAATCTACAGTGTGTCATTAAAACTGTTTAATTCACATGATACATTTAACCTTCAGTGCGTCATAATAACTGTTTAATTCACATGATAAATTTAACCTACAGTGTGTCATTAAAACTGTTTAATTAACATGATATATTTAACCTACATTGTGTCATTATAACTGTTTAATTAACATGATAAATTTAACCTACAGTGTGTCAGTAAAACCGTTTAATTCACATGATACATTTAACCTACAGTGGTTCATTAAAACTATTTAATTAACATGATACATTTAACCCACAGTGTGTCATCAAAACTGTTTAATTTGCATGATACATTTAACCTACAGTGTTTCATTAAAACTGTTTAATTCACATGATACATGTAACCTACAATGTGTCATTAAAACCGTTTAATTCACATGAAACCTTTAACTAACAGTGTGTCATTAAAACTGTTTAATTCACATTATACATTAAACCTACAGTGGGTCATTAAAAATGTTTGATATACATGATACAATATACATTTCAAACTTACTCTTGAAAAATAAGTTAGACAATTTTCCATTTTAACGAAATTGATAAATTGACAAAGGTCGACATTTTATAGTTTCAGAAAAACAAATGGCTTTCAATTTTCAAACGCCATGTCATTTCGTGATTACATTTCGTGTCACATTCTATCAGTTGAAATAAACCAACTAAATTCTTTTCAGAAGAAATCGATTTATATTTTTTCTCCCTAAAGAGGTTTTATATAATTTGGTTCTTAATTCATTGAAAATCAACAAGTCGAAGTTTTCCTAAATTATAATTGATAATTTGATTGGCACTAATTTAGAAATATTTCCGGAAAATCACAAACCGTATAAAAACTTAAAAACACTATGAATCGGGTTTTGCAACTGGTCGGTTTATTTACTGTTCAACTGTAAATCAACACTTTTTGGGTCATTTTATGTCGAGATACAATAAAAGTTAGAAACTATTTGCGTTATACCTTTAATTGATGAAAAGTTTTTTATTTTTCTCATGATAAAATGATGACGTGTCTGCGATCTAAGACAAGCTAGAAAATGTTTTCAAAGTTGCAGAATAATATCAGATTCGAAAGGTTTTTGATTGACAAAATTTGACTTTTCTTAGTTTACGAGCTGGGATTAAAGTGTAGTATCTGTTCTGTTCTCGGTCGGAAGAGGAGGAATACTTCTCGAGTGAGGTAATATTTATTTTCTCACTAAAAGCGCCCTTTTTTAGAAGCTGGATATATCGATGTAGAAAAACAACATTGTGTCTTATCTTGCCCTCGTAGGGAGGCAAGTATATGGGGACACAAGTTGACAACATTTTCGCAAGTTTCCCGGTGGATATGTGGCTGTCCCATTGATCGATTTAGTTATCTGATATAAAAGAGGTTATGGTACTCTTATCGATCCCGAACCAGCTTTCGTGACGTTCGACTCGGAATCGTTCGGCTGTCCTATGCAAACGGCCGAGTGTTGACGAGCCGATTTGTACCAGACGACAATTTTGATATGGTGCTGCGTCCTATGATAATAATGTTTTGCTTGTTTTTTGTTATTTGTTTGTTATGGTTACAGTTAGGGTTTAGGGTTAGGGTTAGGGTTCGGGTAAGGCATTTTTTAAAGAAACAACAAAGAAAATTAAACATATTTTCATTAATTTTTTTGGAATAAACAACAGGAAAACATAACAGCGAGGTTACTGTCATAAAATGAATGCTGTATTTTTATTTACAAATAATCTTTTTGAAGAAACAATTAAGAAAGAAAAACATACCAAAATTACTGTTATAACGACATATTTTTTTACTTTTATTATTTCATTTTACTTGCTCACTGTTCCATGTTTTCTTTTGCGCTGAGCACAGCTTAGCTAATCGCTCAATATCTCTCCACTAATCGGCTCGTCAACACTCGGCCATTTGCGTAGGACAGCCGAACGATTCCGAGTCGAACGTCACGAAAGCTGGTTCGGGATCGATATCAGTACCGAGGTTATCAAGATGTTGCAAAAGCTTAGATGTATATGCTTACTTGAACCCAAGTTTATATTTTGCTCATTACAATATGATGGCTTATATGCAGTGTTGAGCTGGCTAGAAAATGGTTTCAAAGTGTAAAATAATCTATATATATGAAATAGTAATTTTGTCTGTGTGTATGTATCTCCGCCTGATCTTTGTGTCTTATTGTTGTGGGGTACAAATCACCCCTATTGAAGAACTAATGGAAGCAACCATCTATAATAAATACCATGGTTGCAAAGACTCCAACAGAGCACACTCCTATCATGTGAGTGTCCACGTGTGGTATCTGTTCCGATGTATACTACACCCTATAGACCGGTGTTGTCTTGGCCTTCGGGGCATGATTCTGCCGGTCTATGGGTCTGTCCTGTGCAGTTCTAGGAGGTCCACCCTCCCAGGCTTTGCCTCTCCTCTTTGGGGAGGAGTAAGTTGATAGCTTACTGCCTGAGGCGCCCCTACCGGGGAATGCCGACGGGGCTGTCCAGGCAATTTTTAATGGCTAAAGCGCTCACGTTCTCGGGCGCTGGCTTTTCAAATCCCACTTTCCGACCTTGTGTCACATACTCCTATAGTGGGTAGGTGTTAAATATCGAGGACATTCCTATTATGTGAGTGTCCACGTGTGGTATCTGTTCCGATGGATACTACACCCTATAGACCGGTGTTGTCTTGGCCTTCGGGGCATGATTCCGCCGGTCTATGGGTCTGTCCTGTGCAGTTCTAGGAGGTCCACCCTCCCAGGCTTTGCCTCTCCTCTTTGGGGAGGAGTAAGTTGATAGCTTACTGCCTGAGGCGCCCCTACCGGGGAATGCCGACGGGGCTGTCCAGGCAATTTTTAATGGCTAAAGCGCTCACGTTCTCGGGCGCTGGCTTTTCAAATCCCACTTTCCGACCTTGTGTCACATACTCCTATAGTGGGTAGGTGTTAAATATCGAGGACATTCCTATTATGTGAGTGTCTACGTGTGGTATCTGTTCCGATGGATACTACACCCTATAGACCGGTGTTGTCTTGGCCTTCGGGGCATGATTCCGCCGGTCTATGGGTCTGTCCTGTGCAGTTCTAGGAGGTCCACCCTCCCAGGCTTTGCCTTTCCTCTTTGGGGAGGAGTAAGTTGATAGCTTACTGCCTGAGGCGCCCCTACCGGGGAATGCCGACGGGGCTGTCCAGGCAATTTTTAATGGCTAAAGCGCTCACGTTCTCGGGCGCTGGCTTTTCAAATCCCACTTTCCGACCTTGTGTCACATACTCCTAACGTGGGTAGGTGTTAAATATCGAGGACATTCCTATTATGTGAGTGTCCACGTGTGGTATCTGTTCCGATGGATACTACACCCTATGGACCGGTGTTGTCTTGGCCTTCGGGGCATGATTCTGCCGGTCTATGGGTCTGTCCTGTGCAGTTCTAGGAGGTCCACCCTCCCAGGCTTTGCTTCTCCTCTTTGGGGAGGAGTAAGTTGATAGCTTACTGCCTGAGGCGCCCTTACCGGGGAATGCCGACGGGGCTGTCCAGGCAATTTTTAATGGCTAAAGCGCTCACCTTCTCGGGCGCTGGCTTTTCAAATCCCACTTTCCGACCTTGTGTCACATACTCCTATAGTGGGTAGGTGTTAAATATCGAGGACATTCCTATTATGTGAGAGTCCTCGTACCACGTGTGGTATCTGATCCGATGGATACTACACCCTATAGACCGGTGTTGTCTTGGTCTTCGGGGCATGATTCTGCCGGTCTATGGGTCTGTCCTGTGCAGTTCTAGGAGGTCCACCCTCCCAGGCTTTGCCTCTCCTCTTTGGGGAGGAGTAAGTTGATAGCTTACTGCCTGAGGCGCCCCTACCGGGGAATGCCGACGGGGCTGTCCAGGCAATTTTTAATGGCTAAAGCGCTCACGTTCTCGGGCGCTGGCTTTTCAAATCCCACTTTCCGACCTTGTGTCACATACTCCTATAGTGGGTAGGTGTTAAATATTGAGGACATTCCTATTTTGTGAGAGTCCTCGTACCACGTGTGGTATCTGATCCGATGGATACTACACCCTATAGACCGGTGTTGTCTTGGCCTTCGGGGCATGATTCTGCCGGTCTATGGGTCTGTCCTGTGCAGTTCTAGGAGGTCCACCCTCCCAGGCTTTGCCTCTCCTCTTTGGGGAGGAGTAAGTTTATAGCTTACTGCCTGAGGCGCTCCTACCGGGGAATGCCGACGGGGCTGTCCAGGCAATTTTTAATGGCTAAATCGCTCACGTTCTCGGGCGCTGGCTTTTCAAATCCCACTTTCCGACCTTGTGTCACATACTCCTATAGTGGGTAGGTGTTAAATATTGAGGACATTCCTATTTTGTGAGAGTCCTCGTACCACGTGTGGTATCTGATCCGAAGGATACTACACCCTATAGACCGGTGTTGTCTTGGCCTTCGGGGCATGATTCTGCCGGTCTATGGGTCTGTCCTGTGCAGTTCTAGGAGGTCCACCCTCCCAGGCTTTGCCTCTCCTCTTTGGGGAGGAGTAAGTTGATAGCTTACTGCCTGAGGCGCCCCTACCGGGGAATGCCGACGGGGCTGTCCAGGCAATTTTTAATGGCTAAAGCGCTCACGTTCTCGGGCGCTGGCTTTTCAAATCCCACTTTCCGACCTTGTGTCACATACTCCTATAGTGGGTAGGTGTTAAATATCGAGGACATTCCTATTATGTGAGAGTCCTCGTACCACGTGTGGTATCTGTTCCGATGGATACTGCACCCTATGGACCGGTGTTGTCTTGGCCTTCGGGGCATGATTCCGCCGGTCTATGGGTATGTACTGTGCAGTTCTAGGAGGTTCACCCTCCCAGGCTTTGCCTCTCTTTTTTGGGGAGGAGTAAGTTGATAGCTTACTGCCTGAGGCGCCCCTACCGGGGAATGCCGACGGGGCTGCCTAGGCAATTTTTAGTGGCTAAAGCGCTCACCTCTCGGGCGCTGGCTTTTCAAATCCCACTTTCCGACCTTGTGTCACATACTCCTATAGTGGGTAGGTGTTAAATATAGAGGACATACCTATTCATGTTTTACCGCATTGTAGGAATCCGGTCATCTCCTACCACATTTAGTGACGTTACTGTATTGTTATGAATAAATACATTGTATATTTTAACCTGTCACATTTTGTGGTTGTTATCTTTGTGACCCCTAGCACGGGTCTACAACACTTATGTTCACCCAAACCGCTGGACACAATTGCTTGGAAATTAGTATGTGGACTACTGACCCTTCAGTGTAAGTCATAGGCTATATAAGATATATATCACTTCAACGCTGGAGGTCCCCGGATGACACAACCCCCTACCGAAACTGTTATCCCTTAGATTCAAATACAATTTAAACCATAGGTAAATGACTATAAATGATATCTGTTCTGAAAATTTCAGCAAATTTTGATGATATAAAAAAGGCACCCGGGAGCACAAACCCCCTATAAACATGACCTTTTATTCAAATAAAATTTAAACAAAATGTAAATGACCCAAAATGATATCTATTCTAAAAAAAATCAGCAAATGTATATCTTAAGAGGGTGCTCCTCCCAACTGAAACTGTTTTCTCTTTGATTCAAATGTAATTTAAACACTAGGTAAATGACCGAAAATAATGTATATTCCAAAAATCTTAGCAAATTTTGATAATATTAAGATGGACCTCGGGAGTACAGCACATCAACTGAAAACTGTATTCCCATTGATTGAAATAATATATATATATATATATATATATATATATATATATATATATATATATATATATATAAAATATTTCAAAATACCTTCAAAAGAAAAAGAAAAATATTTCGAAACATTTAATAAAATATTTCAAAATACCTTCCGTTTTTTTTTTCTTCATCTTGATTTTTTTTTTTAGCTAATATTTCGCTTGACAAAAACAAGCTTCGACAGAGCCAAGACAAATAAAGGTATAACCTTTTTTTTCCATAATTTACTTCCTGGTGTTGGTGAAGTGTCACGTCCGGTGTTGTGGACTATTGTTGAAAATGTCTGTTTTAAATAGAATAGAATTAAACTTGATTTCGCATGGTCGCTGCGAGTTATAAATTAGGAAAGTTCATTTTATAAAGATGAAGAAAAAAAAACGGAAGGTATTTTGAAATATTTTATTAAATGTTTCGAAATATTTTTATTTTTATTTTGATTTAATTACTCGCATCTAATACATGGTTTTTGAAGGCATTTTTGCCTCTATATTTATATTAACTTACAAAAGATGCTTTATAAAATGAACTTTCCTAATTTATATATATATATATATATATATATATATATATATATATATATATATATATATATATATATATATATAAAACCAAGGGGAACACGTCTCTGTCTGAGCATGTCTGTCCCTAAAAACGAAGACATACTAGAAAGTGTACTTTCAATATAATTGTATTCACATGCACAATTTGCATGTAAACATAATGAAAGTATTTTTTGCGTCTCTTGATGCCCCTTAGAGTAGCTAATAACAATGTTCAAACATGTTACACAATTAAATGAATCTATTTATTAGCGTTGGTTTAAGAGTATTAACATATATCTGAATAGCTCGGTGAATAAGATATCTAGCTGACAGCATCAAGGTTGCTGTTATAGTAAACTCTCCCTATCATTATGTTGCATATGATGCTATCCCACACTCTTAACTGGGCAACACCGGGTATCTCTGCTAGTATCATATATAAAAGGTTATTGATTGTAAAAAGGTTGACCCTAATGGAACTTGTCTATTCGAGGCATACATATTTAATTGAATGAATCGATACAGGTTTCATCTATTCTAAACATATTAACATCAACACAAGTTGTGCTTAGTTAAATATGTGATCCAGAATTACATGTTGTACTACTTTATATATAATATACTGCAAACACCCACAGACACCTTCACATATTCTTAAATTGCATACGTATTTCATAAATAACTTCTAATAAATTTATATTCTGTAATGTACAGTTGTAATTTTTAATTGTCGTATTTTCTCATATATACGCAGTATTTTCGTCGATATAAAAACGTCTGATGTAACTATGTTGAGAACAGATACTAAACTTTGATCTTAGCCAAAAGACCAACTACCTATAAATATGATATTTTTATGGCTAGAATGTTTAAATAAATCAGAAAATATGATTTAATCTATTATTGTATTATTTGTTAATGGAAGGTTAGTGTAGTATCGGTTCAGTTGCCATACGACCGTCCATCCAGAAATTACTTCATACTTTGTTAAGGGTGTCGAGCGAATCATCTCAGGTGCTACATCCTCTTTTTGGAGCATGAGGTAATGTAAAATATTTTTGTTGTCATGAAACAGGGACTAGCTTCTGCTTTTAGGGCTGGGGCCATTATGCTATAGTTACAGGCACTAATTTCTCCTTTTATGGGTCTACCCTTCCAGATATTACTTCCTTATTTTGGGGGAGTATAGCATATGTTCGTTTTCCATGATACCACGCTTTTATGATTATCTTCTCCGTTTGAGAAGGTAGTATAGTTTGAGAGGGGGCATCATCATGATACCTTCTTCTCAATCATTACCTCCTCTATTAGGGGCCCTTGTAGTATATATTCGTTCTCCATGATATTATCCTCCCAGGCCAGCAAAAATATGTGACCCCAGGGAGCATATATTTATAAGTATATATTTATATATATATATATATATATATATATATATATGATAATTTTATTTACACAGACATGTACAAAATCTGCGACACTGGCATGTCGATGTTATCGATCAACAGTTACTATAAACTGAGATCTCATCAGGCAGAGTTAGAATCCGATCTTAACCTCAGATCATATTTGGAGAGAATGAAGTGGAGGGATAGAGAAAGAGAAGAAGAAGGAAAGAAATTTAACATTTCAAAAATTAAAGCCGTTAAAAAAGATTTTAGATTTTAGATTTTTGTTTTGTGTTTTTTGTTTCTTAGATTTTTTAATTTTTAATTTTAATTTTTTAATTTTTTAACGGCTTTAATTTTTGAAATGTTAAATTTCTTTCCTTCTTCTTCTCTTTCTCTATCCCTCCACTTAATTCTCTCCAAATATGATCTGAGGTTAAGATCGGATTCTAACTCTGCCTGATGAGATCTCAGTTTATAGTAACTGTTGATCGATAACATCGACATGCCAGTGTCGCAGATTTTGTACATGTCTGTGTAAATAAAATTATCATATATAAAGCTCTATTTTGATATTGAGCACTTTTTATAAACCCGGTTAAAATTCTCTGGATTACCACCCTGTGGATATTTTTCACCTGGATTATTACCATTATATATATATATATATATATATATATATATATATATATATATATATATATATATATATATATATATATATATTCTCGGAATTTTCTCAACCATTAAAACTATATAAAAAAATTATAGTCCCAAGTCGTTCGGTGGAAAACCACTTTTTTGTAAGTCAATTTACTTTTTGCAGTCACTATATTAGTTTGCTTCCAATAATTTACGCTAGTCTTTACATTATTTAAATGAATCATCAGTTGTTTACCATGAAAAACTGTTTCGGGAATTTAAAAACAAAACAGTATTTTATTTCGTGGCTTCCCAGCAGAGTTGATCAGACCCCTTAAAAGACAAGAACAAATACGTTATATATATATATATATATATATATATATATATATATATATATATATATATATATATATATATATATATATATAGTCTCGGAAGTTTCTCAACCATAAAAACTATATTAAAAAAAAATTGAAAAACAACTTTTAGTCCCAAGTCTTTCAGTGGAAAATCACTCATGTAAGTCAATTTATTTTTTACATTTATTATATTAGTTTGTTTCTAACACTATTTTAAGGGATCATTAGTTGTTTACCATGACAAACTGTTTCGGGAATTTAAAAACAAGACAGTATTTAATTTCATGGCTTCCCAGCAGAGTTGATCAGACCCCACTTCCCTTAAAAGACAAAAACATAAACGTTCCTTATACTAAATCTACGTTTTGTTCCATATAAATGTTTTGCTAACTTATATTAGTTATTTAAAAAAAAAAATTTTTCCTTACCTGTGTTGTTCTTCTGTCTAATAAAATTAATCCGTTACTTACAAAAATGTTGCTGCATTTTAAAGTGTTTGGACGAATCCATTACACTATATATATATATATATATATATATATATATATGAGCAAACACCGTTAGATATAACAACATTCAAGTGAATAATTATACATTTTCTTATTTTTGCGATTCTTCTAATGATATTTTTTGTGGTAAAATCAGAAAAATGGAACTTATGCATTTTACAGACCGGGCTTCCTATCACTTCCCGGTTTCTTTTCAGAGTAAACCCACCAGACCGAAGAAACGTAGCACACAGAAACCAAAAATATTTACAAACTATTAAACACATAGCCACATCGTATACACACAGCTCAGCAAGCTTACTTACACACAAGTTCACGTACGGACTCTCACATTGACTACAGAAAGACAAGTACACATACACACACCGGCTGATCGTCTGCTGAACATACACACAGTCACATGCAGGCATACACTTACAACAGATACACATGTCTACACAACTTCTTCTTACGGACTAAAGAATTTCTGATTTGATGCTGAACGTTTCATGATAATCTCTATCCATTAGTAACTTTATTTTTGGTGGTCAGAACAAGTCTTTTTTTAATATTCATAAACTTTTATTCACCTCAAACAAAGCATATGTCTCTAATGCGTTAGCTGGCAAATTTATAGGGAGCGGAATCTCGGTAGGAAGTTGAGTAGCAAGAGGTTTATTCACATTACATTTAAAGTTCTGCATGTTTATACCGTCGTGTAAAATGGTATAAGGTTGGGAATTCCTAAGGTAAGCGTTACGAGGGCACATGCTTTCAGGTTAGAACATTTTATGACACCTAGGTACCTCTAAAGTATAAAGGTTTGATTGAGCTGCTAGTCGGGTGGATCGCGGGTATTCTTGTTTAGAGAATAGAAGTGCTAAAAAGTCACCGTAGCACAGATGCCCATAGAAGTACTTAAAAAACAAGCACAGAGATGCGACAGGGCTGGAGCTTGGCAGACCTATTATGCTAGAAATAGTCTATAAAAATTCATATATTTTTGCATGATATACTTCGTTATTTTATCTTATGAGATTACTTTTCTCTCTACACTTTGGACACAACAGGATTCGAACACGAGACCCCGTGTCATCATGTTCAACTTTACCGCCATATTCAAGCAATAGATGTGGCTTAACATTATACGTACATGATATTATCGATCGGAGAAATCCGCCCCTCCCTGCTAAAAGAATATAAATAAAGTGCCGACATATTTTAATGCCGTCACGAATAGTATAATATTTCGAGAAAAAAACTGTCGAAATGATTCTTGGCTCGGACGGAAACGAAAACAACAACAAAAACAAGAAAATAAAAACAGAAAAATAAAACAACAAAAATAACCACAACAAAAAAAAACAGTTCTAATTTGATAAGCAAACTGCCCGCTCATGAAAAAATTCGAAATATAAAAAAGATTCCAAGGTTTTTGGAGCAGAATTTTGATTTTAGGATTCCAAGCAGCCTCCAAGAAAATAAGAGCAAATGAGCATATATACATCATCAACCAAGATAGAAAGATGGACACATTTTTATTAAAGAAAAAAAAACAGACCATAATTCGGACACTTGATAAAACGGTTGTGTTTCGATTTCAGCTTAAACGACTTAAACATTGACTTGTAATGCCGCAAAACAGTCGATCTATATTTTATTACATATGCCCCCCTAACTTCGTGCATTAAGCGTTCTGGTAAAAGAAATCGTTGCCTGTCATTAGCGATAGTGTATGGCTCTTCTATAAATATAGATCTCTAAGCAGTCCATAATGCGTATAGACACATTACGATTTCCTTTAATCCTTCCATCGGAAAAGAGAGGGGCCTTTTCTGACGGGTACTAGACAGAAAATATCGACGGGTCCGTTGTTGGCTATTTTTGGCAATTTACAGAGTAACAAGGGGAGTAGAAAGTAGACACGGGGTTTACTTTCGGCAACCTCCTAACTCTTACTTTCCTTATCTTGTCCTTTAGTCCTCACATTCCATGTGCGATGTTTCTGACAAAGAGGGAAGAATTGCTGTTTTCTATCCATGAAGCACTTATCGTTGGATGTTTTTCATCTTAAAGTTCTCTTATTCAGCTTCTTACATCAAGTGGCTTCATGCCTTATCTGGAGCAATTTGCATAAAATCAAGGTAACCTGTAAATTATGTCAATGTAAGAAAAAGGGTAACCTGATCATTATGGCACTGTTAAAAAAAGAGTAACATGTAAATTATGTCAGTGTAAGAAAAAGGGTAACTTGTAAATTATTTCAGTGTAAGAAACAGGGTTACTTGTAAATTATGTCAGTGTTAAAAAAGGGTAATCTGTAAAATATGTCAGTGTTAGAAAAAGGGTAACCTGCAGATTACGTCAGTGTAACGAAATAGCCTAACTTGTTGATCATGTTAGTGTAAGAAATAATGTAACCTGTAAAGTATGTCAGTGTTAGAAAAGGGTGTAACATGTAAATTATGTCAGTGTTAGAATAAGGTATTCTTTAAATTGTGTCAGTGTTAGAAAAAAGGGTAACCTGTAAATTATGTCAGTGTTAGAAAAGGGTGTAACATGTAAATTATGCCAGTTTTAGAATAAGGTATTCTTTAAAGTGTGTCAGTGTTAGAAAAAAGGGTAACCTGTAAATTATGTCAGTGTTAGAAAAAGGGTAACCTGAAAATTGTGTCCGTGTAAGAAAAATATAAACTGTAAATTAGTGCAGTGTTCGAAAAAGCGTAACCTGTAAATTATGTCAGTGTTCGAAATAGAGTACCCTGAAAATTATGTAAGTGTTAGAAAAAGGGTAACCTGTTAAATATGTCAGTGTTAAAAAAAGGGCAACATGTAATTTATGTCAGTGTTAGAAAAAAAGTAACCTGTAAATTATTTGAGAGTAATAAAAAAGGTAACCTGTAAATTATATCAGTGTAAGAAAAACGGGTCACCTGTTAATTATGTCAGTATTAGAAAAAGGGTAACCTGTAAATTATGTAAGCGTTACTAAATGGGTAATCTGTAAAATATGTCAGTGTTAGAAATATGGTACCCTGTAAATTATTTCAGTGTTAGAAAAGGGGCAACCTGTACATTATGCTTGTGTTAAAAAAGGGGTAATCTGTAAATTATGTCTGTGTAAGAAAAAGGGTAACCTTTAAATTATGTCATTGTTAGAATGAGAGTACGTTTAAATGATGTCAGTGTTAGACACAATGCAACCTGTAACGTATGTCACTGTTAGAAAAAGGACCACCTGTAAATTATGCCAGTGTTAGAAAGAGAATAACCTGTAAATTATTTCAGTGTAAGAAAGAGGTTAACTTGTAAATTCTGTCAGTGTTAGAAAACGGCAACATGTAAATTATGTCAGTGTTAGGAAATGGCAACCTGTAAATTACGTCAGTGTTAGAAAAAGTGTAACTTGTAAAGTATGCCAGTGTAAGAAAAGAGTGACATGTGAATCATATCAGTGTTAGTAAAAGGGTAACCTGTAAATTATGTCAGTGTTAGAAAATGGTACCTTTTAAATTGTGTTAGTGTTAGAAAAAAGAGTAACTTTTACATAATGTCAGTGTTAGAAAAATGGTAACGTGTTAATTATATCAGTGTTAGAAAAAGGGTAACCTGTTAATTATGTCAGTGTTAAATAAAAAGTAATTTGTAATTCATATCAGTGTTAGAAATAGGGAACCTGGTAAATAATGTCAGTGTTAAAAAAAGGAAATCTGTTTATTATATCAGTGTTAGAAAATAGGTAACCTGTATATTATGTCAGTGTTTGAAAAAGAGTAACCTGTAAATTATATTAGTGTTGGAAACCGGGTAACCTGTAAATTATGTCAATTTTAGAAGAATAGTGACCTGTAATCCATGTAAGTGTTGGACAAAGAGTAACCTGTAAATTATGCAAGTGTTAGAAAAGGGCAACGTGTTTATCATGTCAGTGTTAAAAAATAGCAACCTGCAAATTATGTCAGTGTTTGAGAAAAAGTTACCTGTAAATCATGTTTGTGTAAGAAAAAGAGTACCCTGTAAATTATGTCAGTGTTTGAGAAAAAGTTACTTGTAAATAATGTTTGTGTAAGAAAATGTGTACCCTGTAAATTATGTCAGTGTTTGAGAAAAAGTTACTTGTAAATCATGTTTGTGTAAGAAAAAGAGTACCCTGTAAATTATGTCAGTGTTTGAGAAAAAGTTACCTGTAAATCATGTTTGTGTAAGAAAAAGAGTACCCTGTAAATTATGTCAGTGTTTGAGAAAAAGTTACTTGTAAATCATGTTTGTGTAAGAAAAAGAGTACCCTGTAAATTATGCAAGTGTTAGAAAAGGGCAACGTGTTTATCCTGTCAGTGTTAAAAAATAGCAACCTGCAAATTATGTCAGTGTTTGAGAAAAAGTTACCTGTAAATCATGTTTGTGTAAGAAAAAGAGTACCCTGTAAATTATGTCAGTGTTTGAGAAAAAGTTACTTGTAAATAATGTTTGTGTAAGAAAATGTGTACCCTGTAAATTATGTCAGTGTTTGAGAAAAAGTTACTTGTAAATCATGTTTGTGTAAGAAAAAGAGTACCCTGCAAATTATGTCAGTGTTTGAGAAAAAGTTACTTGTAAATCATGTTTGTGTAAGAAAAAGAGTACCCTGTAAATTATGTCAGTGTTTGAGAAAAAGTTACTTGTAAATCATGTTTGTGTAAGAAAAAGAGTACCCTGCAAATTATGTCAGTGTTTGAGAAAAAGTTACTTGTAAATCATGTTTGTGTAAGAAAAAGAGTACCCTGTAAATTATGTCAGTGTTTGAGAAAAAGTTACTTGTAAATCATGTTTGTGTAAGAAAAATAGTACCCTGCAAATTATGTCAGTGTTTGAGAAAAAGTTACTTGTAAATCATGTTTGTGTAAGAAAAGGAGTACCCTGTAAATTATGTCAATGTTTGAGAAAAAGTTACTTGTAAATCATGTTCGTGTAAGAAAAAGAGTACCCTGTAAATTATGTCAGTGTTTGAGAAAACGTTACTTGTAAATCATGTTTGTGTAAGAAAAAGAGTACCCTGTAAATTATGTCAGTGTAAGAAAACAAGTAACCTGATAATTATGTCAGAGTTAGAAAAAGGGTAACCTGATAATTATGTCAGTGTTAGAAAAAGGGTAACCTGATAATTATGTCAGTGTTCGAAAAAGGGTAACCTGATAATTATGTCAGTGTTAGAAAAAGAGTAACCTGTAATTATGTCAGTGTTAGAAAGAGGGTAACCTGTGAATTATATCAGTGTTAAAAACTGGGTCACCGTTAAATTATCTCAGTGTTAAAAAAGGGTAATCTGTTAAATATGTCAGTGTTAGAAAACGGGTAACCTGTAGATTATGTCAGTGTAAGAAAAAAGGTAACCTGTAGATCATGTCAGTGTAAGAACAAATGTAACCTGTAAATTATGTAAGTGTTAGCAAAGTGGTAACCTGTAAATTATGCCAGTGTTAAAACAAGGTATTCTTTAAAGTATGTACTTTTAAGAAAAATTTCACCTGTAAATTATGCCAGTGGTAGAATAAAGTATTATTTAAATTATGTCAGTGTTAGAAAAAAGGATAACCTGTAAATTGTATCAGTTTTTGAAAATTAGTAACCTGAAAATAATATTCGTGTGAGAAAAATCGCAAACTGTTTATTAGGTCAGTGTTGGAAAAAGCGTAACCTGTAAAGTATGTCAGTGTTCGAAAAAGATTAACCTGTAAATTATGTCAGTGTATGAAAAAGAGTACATTTAAATCATGTAAGTGTTAGAAACAAGGCAACCTGTAAATTATGACAGTGTTAGAAAAAGGACAACCGGTGAATTATGTCAGTGTTAGAAAGAGGATAACCTGTAAATTATGTCAGTGTTAGAAAACGACAACCTGAAAATTATGTCAGTGTTAGGAAATGGCTACCTGTAACTTATGTCAGTGTTATAAAAAGTGGTAAACTGTAAATTATGTCAATGTGGGAAAAGGGGTAACCTGTAAATTATGTCAGTGTTAGAAAAAGAGTGACCTGTAAATTATGTCAGTGTTAAAAAAAGTGTAACCTGTAAACTATGTCAGTGTTAGAAAAAGGGTAACCTGTAAATTATGTGAGTGTTAGAGAGAAGAGTAACCTGTAGATTATGTCAGTGTTAGAAAATATGTACCTGTAAATTATGCCAGTGTTTGAAAAATAGGAACGTTTAAATTACGTCAGTGTTTTAAAAAGTGTAACCTGTAAATTATGCCAGTGTTAGAAAATGGGTAACCTATAAATTAGGTTAGTGTTAGAAAAATAGTGACCTGTAGAGTATGTCAGTGTAAAGAAATAGGTGACCTGAAACTAATGTCAGTGTTAGAAAAAAAAACATGTAACTTATGTAAGTGATAGAAATTGGCAACCTGTAAATAATATCAATGTAAGAAAATGGCAACCTGTAAATTATGCCAGCGTTAGAAAATGGGTAACCTGTAAATTAGGTTAGTGTTAGAAAAACGGTAACTTGTAAATTATGTCAGTGTACGAAAAAAGCTAACCTGTAAATAGTGTCAGTATTTGGAAGATAGTACATGTAAAGTGTTTGAGATAGGAAATCTGATTATTATATCAGTGTTTGAGAAATAGTAACCTGTAAATTATTTCAGTCTAAGAAAAAGGGTACCCTGCAAATTATGTACGTGTAAGAAAAAGGTATCCTGATAATAAAGGTCAGTGTTAGAAAAAGGGTAACCTGTAAATTATGTCAGTGTAAGAAAAAGGGTAACCTGACCATTATGTCAGTGTTAAAAAAGAGTAACCTATAAATTATGTCACTGTAAGAAAAAGGGTAACCTGTAAAATATTTCAGTGTAACAAACAGGTTAACCTTTAAATTATGTCAGTGTTAAAAAAAGGGTAATCTGTTTAATATGTCAGTGTTAGTAAAAGGGTAACCTGTAGATTACGTCAGTGTAAGAAAAAGCCTAACTTGTTGATCATGTTAGTGTAAGAAATAATGTAACATGTAAATTATGTCAGTGTTAGAATAAGTTATTCTTTAAAGTATGTCAGGTTTAGAAAAAAGGATAACCTGTAAATTATGTCAGTGTTAGAAAAAGGGTAACCTGAAAATTGTGTCCGTGTAAGAAAAATATGAACTGTAAATTAGGGCAGTGTTCGAAAAAGAGTAACCTGTAAGTTACGTAAGTGTTAGAAAAAGGGTAACTTGTAATTAATGTAAGTGTTAGTAAATGGGTAATCTGTAAAATATGTCAGTGTTAGAAAAATGGTAACCTGTAAATTATGTCAGTGTTCAAAAAAGGGGTAACCTGTAAATTATTTCAGTGTTAGAAAAAGGGTTACCTGTCAATTATGTAAGTGTTAGAGAGAAAAGTAACCTGTAGATTATGTCAGTGTCAGAGAATGGGTAACCTGTAAATTAGGTCAGTGTTAGAAAGATAGTGGCGTGTAGAGTATGTCAGTATACAGAAAAAGGTTACCTGAAACTTATGTCAGTGTTAGAAAGCAGATAACCTGTAAATTATTTAAGTGATAGAAAAGGGCAACCTGTAAATAATGTCAGTGAACGAAAATAGCAACCTGTAAATTATGCCAGTGTTAGAAAAAGGGAAACCTGTAAATTAGGTCAGTATTAGAAATATAGTTACTTGTAGATCATGTCAGTGTAAAGAAATAGGTAACCTGTAAGTTATGTAAATGTTGGTAAGAGAATAACCAGTAAATTATGTTAGTGATAGAGAAGGGCAACCTGTAAATTATGTCAGTGTCAGGAAAAGGGTAACCTGTAAATTGTGTGAGTATTCAAAAAAGTACCATGTACATTATGTCAGTGTTAGAAAAAGCGTAACTTGAAAATCATGTCAGTATTAGAAAAATGGTATCCTGGGAATTATTTCAGTGTAACAACAATGGTACCCTGTAAATACCGTCAGTGTTCGAAAAAGGGTTACCTGATAATTTTGTCAGTGTTAGTAAACATGTAACCTGTAAATGTTGTCAATGTTAGAAAAAGGGTAACCAGTAAATTATGTTAGTGTTTAAAAGAAAGGAACTTGTAAATCATGTCTGTGTTAGAAAAAGGGTTAACTGTAAATCATGTCTGTGTTAGAAAAAGGGTAACCGGTAAATTATGGTCAGTGTTACAGAAATAGTGACCTGCAGATCATGCCATTGTTAAGAAATAGGTAACCTGCAAATAATGTCAGTGTTAGAAAAAGGATAACCTGTAAATTATGTAACTGATAGAAAAGGTCAACCTGTAAATTATGTCAGTGTTAGAAAATGGCAACCTGTAAATTATGTCAGTGTCAGAAAAAGAGTAAACTGTATATTATGTCAGTGTTAGAAAAAGGGTACCCTGTAAATTGTTTCAGTGTTAGAAAAAGGGAAACCTTTAAATAATGTCAGTGTTAGAAATAATGTAACTTGTAAATTGTGTCTGTGTTAGAAAGAGAGTCAATGTAAATGATGTCAGTTTAGAAAAAGAGTAACCTGTAAACTATACCAGTGTTAGAAAAAGGGTACCCTGTAAATTATGTCAGTGTTAGAAAAAGAGTAACATGTAAACTATACCAGTGTTAGAAAAAGGATAGCCTGTAAATTATGTCAGTGTTAGAAAAAAAGTAACCTGTACAGTATGTCAGTGTAAGTAAACTGTCTCCTGTACATTATGTCAGTGTTAGTTAACAGTAATCTGTAAATTATGTCAGTGTAAGTAAACAGTAATCTGTAAAATATGTCAGGGTAAGAAAAAGGGTAAACTGTAAAGTATGCCAGTGTTGGAAAAAGGATAACGTGTCAAGTATGGCAGTGTTAGAAAATTGGCAACCTGTAAATATGTCAGTGTTAGAAAAACGGTAACCTGTAAATTATTGCAGTGTTAGAACAGGATAACCTGTAAATTATGTCAGTGTTTGCAAAAGGGTTACCTGTAAATTATGTCAGTGTTTGCAAAAGGGTTACCTGTTAATTATGTCAGTGTTAGAAAAACAGTAACCGGTTAATTATGTCAGTGGTAGTAAAAATGTAACCTGTAAATTATGTCAGTGTCAAAAAGAGAGTAACCTGTAAATGATGTCAGTGTTAGAAACAGGGTAATCTGTAAATTATGTCAGTGTACGAAAATATGTAACCTGTGAATTATGTCAGTGTTAGAAAAAGGGAAACCTGTATATTATGTCAGTTTTAGAAACAGGGTAGCCTGTAAATTATGGAAGTGTTTTAAAAAGGGTTTCCTGTAGATGATGTCAGTGTTAGAAAAAGGGTAAGCTGTAAATTATGTCAGTGTTAGAAATGTGTAACATATCAATTATATAAGTGTTAGAAAAAGTGTGACCTTAAACACTGTAATTGTTTGAAATAGGGCAACCTGTCAATGATGTAAGTGTTAGAGAGTAGGTAACCTGTAGATTATGTCAGTGTTGGAAAATATTTACCCGTAAATTGTGTCAGTGTTAGAAAAAAAGTAACGTGTAAATTAAGTCAGTATTAGAAAAGATGTAACCTGTAAATTAATCCAGTGTTTGAAATCAGGTAACCTGTAACTTATGTCAGTGTTAGAAAAAGGGTAACCTTTGAATTATGTCAGTGTTTGAAAAAGGGTAATCTGTAAAATGTGTCAGTGTTACAAAAGGGTAACCGTTGAATTATGTCAGTGTTAGAAAAAGGGTAATCAGTAAAATATGTAATCAGTAAAATAGGTCAGTGTTAGTGTTGTGGGGTACAAATCACCCCTATTGAAGAACTAATGGAAGCAACCATCTATAATAAATACCATGGTTGCAAAGACTCAAACGTGGACATTCCTATCATGTGAGAGTCCTCGTACCACGTGTGGTATCTGATCCGATGGATACTACACCCTATAGACCGGTGTTGTCTTGGCCTTCGGGGCATGATTCTGCCGGTCTATGGGTCTGTCCTGTGCAGTTCTAGGAGGTCCACCCTCCCAGGCTTTGCCTCTCCTTTTTGGGGAGGAGTAAGTTGATAGCTTACTGCCTGAGGCGCCCCTACCGGGGAATGCCGACGGGGCTGTCCAGGCAATTGTTAATGGCTAAATCGCTCACCTTCTCGGGCGCTGGCTTTTCAAATCCCACTTTCCGACCTTGTGTCACATACTCCTATAGTGGGTAGGTGTTAAATATTGAGGACATTCCTATTCATGTGAGAGTCCTCGTACCACGTGTGGTATCTGTTCCGATGGATACTACACCTTATAGACCGGTGTTGTCTTGGCCTTCGGGGCATGATTCCGCCGGTCTATGGGTCTGTCCTGTGCAGTTCTAGGAGGTCCACCCTCCCAGGCTTTGCCTCTCCTCTTTGGGGAGGAGTAAGTTTATAGCTTACTGCCTGAGGCGCCCCTACCGGGGAATGCCGACGGGGCTGTCCAGGCAATTTTTAATGGCTAAAGCGCTCACCTTCTCGGGCGCTGGCTTTTCAAATCCCACTTTCCGACCTTGTGTCACATACTCCTATAGTGGGTAGGTGTTAAATATAGAAAACATTCCTATTATGTGAGAGTCCTCGTACCACGTGTGGTATCTGTTCCGATGGATACTACACCCTATATACCGGTGTTGTCTTGGCCTTCGGGGCATGATTCCGCCGGTCTATTGGTCTGTCCTGTGCAGTTCTAGGAGGTCCACCCTTCCAGGCTTTGCCTCTCCTCTTTGGGGAGGAGTAAGTTGATAGCTTACTGCCTGAGGCGCCCCTAACGGGGAATGCTGACGGGGCTGCCCAGGCAATTTTTAGTGGCTAAAGCGCTCACCTCTCGGGCGCTGGCTTTTCAAATCCCACTTTTCGACCTTGTGTCACATACTCCTATAGTGGGTAGGTGTTAAATATAGAGGACATTCCTATTATGTGAGAGTCCTCGTACCACGTGTGGTATCTGTTCCGATGGATACTACACCCTATGGACCGGTGTTGTCTTGGCCTTCGGGGCATGATTCCGCCGGTCTATGGGTCTGTCCTGTGCAGTTCTAGGAGGTCCACCCTCCCAGGCTTTGCCTCTCTTCTTTGGGGAGGAGTAAGTTTATAGCTTACTGCCTGAGGCGCCCCTACTGGGGAATGCCGACGGGGCTTCCCAGGCAATTTTTAGTGGCTAAAGCGCTCACCTCTCGGGCGCTGACTTTTCAAATCCCACTTTCCGACCTTGTGTCACATACTCCTATAGTGGGTAGGTGTTAAATATAGAGGACATACCTATTCATGTTTTACCGCATGGTAGGAATCCGGTCATCTCCTACCACATTTAGTGGCGTTACTGTATTGCTATGAATAAATACATTGTATATTTTAACCTGTCACAATTTGTGGTTTTTCTTGGCAAAATATAATCAACGAATTTGTTATGTTCGGATGCACCCAACTTTTCCAAGTGTTTTTTCTGAAAAGCTTGGATGCTGCACGAAAATAAAAGCGAGATTCAAATTGCTGTATGAAGCAAAACCAATATTCAAAAAACCACGTAGCGTACCGTTCGCTTTAAGAGAACAAATTGAAGAAGAATTGGAAAGACTAGTTAACACAGGGATTTTGACCCATATTAACTATAGTGAGTGGGCAGCCCCCACCGTATACATAAAAAAAAATCAAAAGAAATCAGAGTATGCGCAGATTTCTCTACCGGATTGAATGCATCGCTCAAGGACCACCACGATCCGTTACCAAACCCAGAGGAAGTATTATTAAGAATATGCATAATTTGCGCGCGCCTTTGAATAAACTATTAAAAAAGGACAAAAAATGGAACTGGACGCCAGAGTGCCAGTCGGCATTTAAGCAGTTCAAAGATGTACTAACACCAGATTTATTTCTGATTCATTTCAATCCAGAACAAGAGATTATTATCGCAACCGACGCAAGTGCTTATGGAATAGGGGCATGCATTCTACATAAAATGCCAGATGGGTCCACTAAACCGATCGCCCATGCGTCGAGAATCTTACTGCCAGCCGAGAAGAATTATTCCCAAATTGAGAAGGAAGCACTGGGGATCATATTCGGAGTTACAAAATTCCACCGTTTTTTACATGGTCGAAAATTCAAACTACAAACTGATCACAAGCCGCTTATAACCATTTTCGGTTCAAAAAAAGGGATACCAACTTACTCAGCCAACAGACTGCAAAGATGGGCGACCATCCTGCTAAATTACGATTTCAGTATGGAATTTCTTGCATCTGCGAAGTTAGGTCACGCTGGCGGATTGTCGCGATTAATCCCGAAATCAAGGGAACCGCTGGAGGACACAGTAATAGCGTCACTACAAAGTGAAAAGGACTATACACAAATACTGTGCAATACGATCAGGGAATTATCAGTGACTTTGAAAGATATAATAAGGGAGGCTGAAGAAGATAGTTTCATCAAAGAAACGAAACAAAAAATGCAATCAGATGAATCGGCGGCGGAAGTTTATTCTATGTGCAATGAGGTACTGTTGTACCGAGAAAGGGTGGTAATCCCAGCCACGCTGAGGAAAAAAATGTTAAAGGATTTTCATACGGGGCACCGTGGGGCTACTAGAATGAAGAATCTCATGAGGTCCTACGTTTACTGGAAGAGCATGGACACTGATATTGAAGACATGGTAAAGTCGTGTAAGGGATGCGCATTGGCTGCAAAAGCGCCCCCAATACAATTTAGCCCGTGGCCTAAAGCTGACCATCCATGGTCAAGGATACACGTGGACTTTGCAGGTCCATTGGAGGGAAACTATTACTTAATAGTTGTTGATAGCTTTTCAAAATGGCCTGAGGTATTTAGATGCAAGAGTCCAACGACGGATTTTACAATCAGTGCTCTTCACGAATTGTATGCTAGGTTTGGTGTGGTCGATTGTTTGGTGTCGGACAATGGCACGCAATTCACGTCAGCAGATTTTAAAAGTTTCTGCGAGGATTTCCAGGTCAACCACATAACAACGCCAACCTATCATCCTCGATCGAACGGTCAGGCAGAGAGGTTCGTCGACACGCTAAAAAGAGCCCTGAAAAAAGCTAAAGGAACGCCCTCAGGAAAGGTGTTACAACAGTTTTTACAGGTGTACCGAATTACGCCAAATGAAAGCGCTCCATCAAAGATGTCGCCGGCAGAGTTAATGTTTGCGAGGAAATTAGGCCGGTCTTCGAGAAACTTTTGCCTAAACAGGTAAAACCGCCGAATACTACAGTTCCTAAAAAGATGTATTTACCTGGGGAAAAGGTATTTTTCCAGGTACATAAAAATAATAGTATGATGTGGGAACTAGGAAAGGTCAAGCAGAGGATCTGGCGGATGGTTTACATAATCGAAGGTCCAAAATTCACTCACAAGAAGCATTTGAACCAAATTCAGAAACGTGTCACTGATGACGACAGGCAACCTCCTGTTGAACAAGAAGTAATGGACCATATATATGACACGTTCGACCTGGTAACACCACAAGCAGCCGAACAACGCCGGTCTTCCAGAAAAAGAAAAAGGATCGATCCCATAGAGATCAATCCCAGGAAAAAGAGCTATACGATCATTCCAGGGGACTGAAAAGCTCGGGAGGGGGTTGTTGTGGGGTACAAATCACCCCTATTGAAGAACTAATGGAAGCAACCATCTATAATAAATACCATGGTTGCAAAGACTCAAACAGAGGTCATTCCTTTTCATGTTTTACCGCTTGGTAGGAATCCGGTTATCTCCTACCACATATAGTGGTTACTGTATTGCTATGAATAAATACATTGTATATTTTAACCTGTCACAATTTGTGGTTGTTATCTCTGTGACCCCTAGCACGAGTCTACAACAGTTAGAAACAGGGTTATTCGTAAAATATGTCAGTGTTAGAAAAAGGATAACCTGAAAATAATTTTTTCTTAATTTTTACGTTCATATTATTATTTTATTTTTTGTTTATTTCTACGTTAATTTTCTTCCTCCAGAGTTCTCTTTATCTCAACCTTCATATACTTTCTTTTATATTTTGTTTATTTCTACCATCATATTCTACCATAATTTTTTCTTCATTTCAACCTATATATACTTCCTTCATTTTTTTAAAATTTCTACCTTGATATTCCTTCTTCATTATTTCTTTATTTCTACTCTCATATCTTTTCTTCATTTTTCTTTATTTCTACCTTCATAGTTTTTCTTTCATTTTTTCTTCATTTCAACCTTCATATTCTTCCTTCATTTACTCTTGATTTCTACGTTTATATTTTGTTTTATTTGTTTCTTTATTTCTACCTTCACATTCTTCCTTCATTTTTTCTTGATTTCTACCTTCATATTCTTCCTTCATTTTTTCTTCATTTCTACCTTCATATTCTTCTTTCATTTTTTTCTTTATTTCTACCTACATATTCTTCTTTCACTTTTTTCTTCATTACTACCTTCATATTCCTCCATTATTTTTCTTTATTTTTACCTTCATATTCTTCCTTTATTTTTACTTTATTTCTACCTTCATACTTTTCTTTCATTTTTTATTTATTTCTACATTCATATTCTTCCTTCATTTTTCTTCATTTCAACCTTCATATTTTTCTTTCATTTTTTCTTTATTTCTGCCTTCATATTCTTTCTTCAGTTTTGTCGTATTTCTATCTTCATATTCTTCCTTTGTATTTTTTCTTTTTACTACTTTCATATTCTTCCTTAATTTTTTTCTTTATTTATACCTTCATATTCTTGTTTCATTTTTTTCTTTATTTCTACCTTCATATTCTTCCTTTGTTTTTTTTCATTTCTACTTTTATATTATTTCTACATTTTTTCTTTATTTCTACCTTCATATTTATCCTTCATTTTTTCTTTATTTCTACCTTCATATTCTTCCTTAATTTTTGCTTTATTTCGACCTTCATATTCTTTATTCATTGTTTTCTTTAATTTTTTTCTGCATTTCTACCTTCATATTTTTCCTCCATACTTCTTTTAATTTCTACCTTCATATATTTCGTCATTTTTTTCTTCGTTTCTACCTTCATATCCTCCTTTCATTGTTTGTTCATTTCTACGTTCATATTCTTCATTCATTTTTTCTTTATTTAAACCTTGATATTCTTGTTTAATTTTTTCTTTGTATCTTCCTTCATATTCTTCATCCAAATTCTTCTTTATTTCTGCCTTCATATTCTTCTTTACTTTGTTTTCTATATGTCTACCTTCATATTCGTCCTTGATTTGGTCTTCATTACAACCTTCATATACTTCTTGCCTTTTTTTCTTTTTTTCTAACTTCATATGTTTCTTAAACTTTTTGTTCATTTCAACCTTCATATTTTCATTTTATTTTTGCTTTATTTCTACCTTCATATTCTTGCTTTATTTTTGCTTTATTTCTACCTTCATATTTTCTTTTATATTTTTCTTTATTTCTACTTTCATATTCTTCTTTCATTTTTCTATAATTCTACTTTCATATGCTCCCTTCATTTGTTCTTTGTTCTACTTACATATTCTGCCTTCATTTTTTCTGTATTTCTGCCTTCATATACTTTCTCCATACTTCTCTTGATTGCTACATTCATATTTTCCTTATCTTTTTCTTCAGTTCTACCTTCATTTTCTTTTTTTATTTTTTATTCATTACTACCTTCATATTCATCCTTCATTTTTTGTTTATTTCTACCTTCATATTCTTCCTTCATTTTTTCTGTATTTCTACGTTCATATTCTTTCTTTTATTTTTTCTTTATTTCTACCTTAATAATCTTCTTTAATTTTTACTTTCTTTCTACTTTCATATTTTTTCTTCATTTTTCTCGATACTTCTCTTTATTCTAACCTCCATATTATTCCTTCATTTTTTTCCTTATCTAGTTCTCTTTAGTTCTACCTTCATATACTTTCTTCAATTTTTTCTTTATTTCTACCTTCGTATTTTACTTTAATTTTTTCTTTATTTCTACCTTAATATTCTTCCTTCATTTCTTTCTTCATTTCTACCTTCATATTTTTCCCTCATTTTTTTATCATTTCTCTCTTCATATTTTTCTATAATTTTTTCTTTATTTCTACCTTAATCTTCTTCTTCCATACTTCTCTTGATTGCTACCTTCATATTTTCCCTGTTTTTTCTTTATATCTACCTTTATATCCTTCCTACATTTAATCTTAATTTCTACCTTTATATTCTACCTTCATTTTTTTCTTTATTTTTACGTTCATATTATGCTTTTATTTTTTGTTTACATCTACGTTCATTTTCTTCTTTCATTTTATTCTTTATTTCTACCTTCAAATTCTATTTTTATATTTCTCTTTATTTCTATTTTCATATACTTTCTTCAATTTTTTTTTCATTTCTACCTCAATATTCTGCCTTCATTTTTTCTTTATTTCTACTTTCATATTCTTCCTTAGTTTTTTCTTCATTTCTACCTTCATATTTTTTCTCGTTTTTTCTTCATTTCTCTCTTCATATTCTTTCATCATTTTTTAAATTATTTCTACCTTCATATTCTCCCTTCATATTCTTCCATATTTCTCTTTATTTCTACCTTCATGTACTTTCTTCATTTTTTCTTTATTTCTACATTCATATTTTTTCTTTCATTTTTTCGTTGTTTCTAATTCTCGCTTCTTCCTTCATTGTTCCTTTATTTCTACCTTCACATTTTTCCTAAATTGTTTCCCTTATTTCTACCTTCATGTACTTCCTTCATTGTTTCTTTATTTATACCTTCATATTCATCCTTCATTTGTTTCTAAATTTCTACATTCATATTTTCCCTCATTTTTTCTTCATTTCTCCCTTCATATTCTTCCCTCATGTTTTCTTTATTTCAACCTTCATATTCTTCCTCCATACTTCTCTTGATTGCTACCTTAATATATTCCTTTATTTTTTCTTCATTGGGACCTTCATATATTACCTTCATTTTGTCTTGATTTCTACCTTCATATTCTTCTTTCATTTTGTCTTAATTTTTACCTTCGTATTCTTTCTTTATTTTTTTCTTAATTTCTACCTTCATATTCTTCCCTCATGTTTTCCCTTATTTTTACGTTCATACGCTTCTTTTATTTTGTGTTTATTTCTACGTTCATAGTCTTCCTTATATTTGTTTGTTTATTTTCCCCTTTCATATTCTTCTTCCATATTTCTCTTGATTTCTACCTTCGTGTACATTCTTCATTTTTTCTTTTTTTCTACATACATATATTTTCTTTAATTTTTTCTTTGTTTCTTATTTCCCTTTCCTTCTTTTATTGTTCCTTTATTTCTACCTTCAGATTTTTCCTTAATTTTTTCCTTATTTCTTCCTTTATATTCTTCCTTAATTGTTTCTTTATTTCTACCATCATATTTTTCCTAAATTCTTTTTTTCATTACTACCTTCATTTTCTTTCTTTAAGTTTTTCTTTATTTCTACCTTCATATTCTGCCTTTATATTTTCTTTATTTCTACGTTCATATACTTGCTTCATTGTTCTTTATTCCTACTTTAATATTCTTCCTTCATTGTCTTTTATTTCTACTTTCATATTCTTCCTTCATATTTACTTTATTTCTACCTTCATATTCTTCCTCCATACTTCTCTTTATTGCTACCTTCATATTTTCCTTAATTTCTTTCTTCATTTCTACCTACATGTTCTTTTTTTATTTTTTATTCATTTCTACCTTAATATTTTTATTTCATTTTTTCTTTATTTCTACCTTCATATTCTTCTTTCATTTTTTTTTTATTTCTACCTTCATATTCTTCTTTCATATTTTCTTTATTTCTACCTTCATATTATTTTTACATACTTGTTTTCATGTCTACTTTCATATACTTTCTTTTAAATTTTCTTAATTTCTACGTTCATATGCTTCCTTCATTTTGTCTTCATTTCAACTTTTATATTCTTCCTACATTTTTTTTTATTTCTACCTTTATGTTCTTCCTTCATTTTTTTATTTATTCCAACATTCATATTCTTTCATTCATTTTTTCTTTATTTCTACCATAATATGCTTCATTTCTTGTTTTCTTTATTTCTACCTTCATATTATTCTTTCATTTTTTCTTAATTTCTACCTTCATATTCATCCTTCATTTTTTCTAAATTTCTACCTTTATATTCTTTCTCAATACTTTCCTTTACTTCTACCTTCATATTCTTCCTTAATGTATATTTATTTCTACCTTCATATTCTTCCTTCGGTTTTTCTTTATTTCTAACTTCATATTCATCCTACATACTTCTCTTTATTTCTACCTACATATTCTTCCTTAATTTTTTTCTTAATTTTTACGTTCATATTCTTTTGTGTTTATTCTTTCTCCATAATTTTCTTGTTTACTACCTTCATATACTTTTTTAATTTTTGCTACTTTTCTACTTAAATATTCTTCCTTCATTGTTTCTATATTTCTAGTTGCATATTCTACTTCCATATTCCTATTTATTTCTACCTTCATATACTTTCTTCAATTTTTTCTTTATTTCTTCCTTCATTTTTTCTTTTATTTTTTCTTTATTTCTACCTTCATATTCTTCCTTAATTTTTTTCTTCATATCTACGTTCACATTTTTCCCTTTTTGTTTCTTCCTTTCTCCCTTCATATTCTTCCATCATTTTTGCATTATTTCTACCTTCATATTCTTCCTCAATACTTCTCTTGATTGCTACCTTCATATTTGTCCCTCATTTTTTCTTCATTTCTACCTACAGATTCTTTCTATATTTCTTCTTATTTCTACCTTCATGTACTTTCTACATTGTTTCTTTATTTCTATCTTTTATATTTTCTTAATTATTACCTCTATATTCTTCCTTCATCGTTTATTTATTTCTACCTTAATATATTTCCTTAATTTTTTTATTTATTTCTACATTCATATTCCTTCTTTTATTTATTTTTTTTTTACATTCATATTCTTACTTTATTTTTTCTTTATTTCTACCTTCATATTCTGTTTTCGTTTTTTTATTTCTACTTTCATATTATTCTTTTATTTTTTCTTTATTTCTACCTTCATATTCTTCCTTAATTTTTCCTTTATTTCTACTTTTATATTCTTCCTTCATTTTTTCTTCATTTTAAGTTTCATATTCATCCTTCATTGTTTTCTTTATTTCTACCTTCATATTCTTCCTTCATTTTTTCTTAATTTTTACGTTCATAATCTTCTTTTATTGTTAGTTTATTTCTACGTTCATCTTTTTCTTACATTTTCTTTTATTTCTACCTTCATATTCTTCTTCTATATTTTTCTTTATTTCTACCTTCATATACTTTCTTTTATTTTTTCTTTATTTCTACCTTCCGATTTTGCTTTCATTTTTTATTTATTTATACCTTCATATTCTCCCTTTACATTTTTTTTCTACCTTCATATTTTTCTTACAATATTTTCTTCATTTCTACCTTCATATTCTTCCTCCATTTTTTTTCTTATTTATACGTTCATATTTTAACTTTCATAATGACTTCATTTCTACCTTAATATTTTTCCTCCATACCTTATTTTTACCTCCATACTTTCTTTTATTTTTTCTTTATTTCTACCTTCATATTTTTTCTTCATTTTTTCTTAAATTTAACCTTCATATTGTCCCTTTACATTTTTCTTTTTTTCTACCTTAATATATTCTTTAATTATTTTCTTGATTTCTACCCTAATATTCTTCATTCATTTTTTTTTCATTTCAACCATAATATTTTCCCTTATTTTTACTTCATTTCTATCTTCATATCTAGCCTTCATTGTTTCCTCATTTCTATTTTTATATTCTTCCGTCAATTTTTCTTTCATTTCAACTTTCGTATTCTTCCTTACTTGTTTACTTTATTTCTACCTTCATATTCTTGCTACATTTTTTCTTCATTTCAACCTTCATATTGTTCCTTAATTATTTTCCTTATTTCTACCTTCACATTGTTCCTTCATTTTTTCTTCATTTCTACCTTCATATTCTACTTTTTATTTTAGTTGTATAACTTCCTTCATATTCTTCCTTCATTGTTTTCTGTATTACTACCTACATATCCTTCATTCATTATTGCTGTATTTCTGCCTTCATATTCTTCTTTCGGTGTTTCTTTATTTCTAACTTCATATTCTTCCTCCATACTTCTCTTTATTTCAACCTACATATTCTTCCTTAATTTTTTTCTTAATTTTTACATTCATATAATTGTGTGTTTATTATTCCTCCATAATTTTCTTGTTTTCTACCTTCATATACTTTCTTTTTTATTTTTGCTTCTTTTCTACTTAAATATTCTTCCTTCATTTTTTCTTTATTTCTACCTCCATATTTTTTTCTTTAATTTCTACGTTCATATTTATCCTTTATTTTTTCTTTATTTCTACCTTCATATTCTTTCTTAATTTTTTCTTGATTTTAACGTTCATATTCTTTTTATTTTTTTTTTTATTTCTACCTTAAATCTTACCTTAATATTCGTCCTTTATACTTGTCTTCATTTCTACCTTCATATTCTCTCTTCATTTTTTCTTAATTTCTCCCTTCATATTCTTCCTTCATTTTTTCTTTATTTTTACTTTCTCATTCTTCCTTCATTTTTTTTCTTAATTTTTACCTTCATATTCCTTCTTCATTATTTCTTAATTTCTACCTTACTATTCTTTCTTCATTTTTTTTAATTTCTACCTTAATATTTTCTTCATTATTTCTTCATTTCAACCTTCATATTCTTCCTTCATTATTTCTTGATTTTACCTTCATATTTTTCTTTTATTTTTTCTTAATTTCTACCTTTATATTTTTTCTTCCTTTTGTCTTTATTCCTAATTTCATATTCTGTTTTCATTTTGTCTTTATTTCTACATTAATATTCTTTCTTCATTTGTTTCTTAATTTCTACCTTCATACTCTTCCCTCATTTTTTTCTTTATTTTTACGTTCATATTCTTTTATTTTGGGTTTATTTCTACGTTCATATTCTTCCTACATTTTTTTTATTTCTTCCTTCATATCCTTCTTCTATACTTCTCTTAAGTTCAACCTTCATGTCCGTTTTTTCATTTTTTCTTAATTTTAACCATAATATTTTTTCTTCATTTTTACTTTCTTTCTAATTACCTATTTTTCCTTCATTGTTTCTATATTTCTACATTCATATTCTTACTTCATCTTTTTTTTATTTCTACCTTAATATTCTGCCTTAATTTTTATCTTTATTTCTACCTTCATATTCTTCCTTCATTTTTGCTTTATTTCAACCATCATATTCTTCTTCGGTTTTTTTCTCTATTTCCACTTCATTTCTACCTTCATATTCTTCCTTCATTTTTGCTTTATTTCAACCATCATATTCTTCTTCGTTTTTTTTCTCTATTTCCACTTCATTTCTACCTTCATATTCTTTTTTATTTTTTTCTTCATTTTTACCTTCATATTCTTCCTTCATATTTTTTCTTAAGTTTTACGTTCATATTCTTTTATGTTGGGTTAATTTCTACGTAGATATACTTTCTTAATTTTGTTCTTTATTTCTTCCTTCATATCTTTCTTCTACACTCTCAATACTTCTACCTTCATGTACTTTCTTCATTTTCTCTTGATTTCTACCTTCCTATTTTTCTTCCATTTTTACTTTGTTTCTAATTTATTATTCTTCCTTCATTGTTTCTATATTTCTACCTTCATATTTTTCCTTCATTTTTTCTTTTTGTCTACCTTAATATTCTTCCAGTATCTTTTTTTATTTCTACTTTCATATTCTTCCTCCATTTGTGCTTGATTTCTACCTTCATATTCTTACTTAATTTTTTCTTTATTTCAACCTTCATATATTTCCTTCATTATTTTCTTTATTTTGTTACCTTCATATTCTTCCTTACCTTTTTTTAGTTCTACCTTCATATTCTTCCTTAATTTTTGCTTTATTTCGACCTTCATAATCTACCTTCATTTTTATTTATTTCTACCTTCATATTGTTCCTTTATATTTTTGCTTTATTTATACCTTCATATTCTTTCTTTTATGTTTGCTTTATTTCTACCTTCATATTCTTCTTTCATTGTTTTCTTTATTGCTACCTTCATATTCTACTTTCATTATGTTTATTAGTTCTACCTTCATATTCTTCCTTAATTGTTTTCTTTATTTCTACCTTCATATTCTTCCTTCATTTTTTCCTTATTTCTACCTTCATATTCTTCCTCTATTTATTTCTTTATTTCTACCTTCATATAACTTCCTTCAGTGTTTCTTTGTTTCTACCTTTATATTCATCCTTTATTTTTTCCTTATTTCTACTTTCCTATTATTTCTTCATTTTTTCTTTATTTTACCTTCATATTCTTATTTAATTTTAGATTCATCTATACCTTCATATTTTTCTTTCATTTTTTCTTTATTTCTTCCATTCATATTCTTCCGTCATTTTTATCTTTATTTCTTCCATTCATATTATTCCTTCATTTTTTCTTTATTTCTACCTTCATATTTATCCTTCATTTTTTCTTTATTTCTACCTTCATATTCTTCCTATATTTTTGCGTTATTTCTACCTTCATATTCTTTATTCATTGTTTTCTTTATTTCTACCTTTATATTTTTACTTCATTTTTGTTTTTTTTCTACCTTCATATTCTTCCTTCATTATTTTATTTTTATTTCAACCTCTATATTCTTCCTTAATTGTTTTCTTTGTTTCTTCCTTCATATTGTTCCCCTTTTTTCTACCTTCATATCCTTATTTTATTTTTTGTTTATTTCTACTTTCATATTGTTTCTTTTATGTTTTCTTTATTTCTACCTTAATATTCTTCCTTCATTTTTTCTTTATTTCTACCTACATATTTTCCTTAGTTTGTGCTTTATTTCAACCTTCATATTCTTCCTTCATGTTGCCTTTATTTCTACCTACATATTTTCCTTCATTTTTTTTTATATCTACCTTCATATTCTTCCTTCATTTATGCTTTTTTCTACATTCATATACTTACGTCATTTTTTCTTTATTTCTACCTTCATATTCTTATTTCATTATTTGCTTTATTTCTACCTTCATATTTTTCCTTCATTATTTTCTTTATTTCTACCTTCATATTCTTCCATTCATTTTTGCTGTATTTCTACCTTCATATTCTTCCTTTTTATTTTTCTTCATTTCAACTTTCATATTCTTCTTTCATTTTCTCTTTATTTCTACCTTCATATTCTACCTTCATTGTTTTCCTTATTCTTACCTTCATATTCTTCCTTCATTTCTTTTTTATTTTTACCTTCATAATTTTTCCTTTATGTTTTTCCTTATTTCTACCTTCATATTCTTATTTCATTTTGTTTCTTTATTTCCTCCTTCATATTTTTCCTTCATTATTTTGTTTATTTCTACCTTCATATTCTTCATACAGTTTTTCTTTATTTCTACTACCATATTTTTCTTTCATTATTTGTTTATTTTATGTTCATATTCTTCACTCATATTTTACATTATTTCTACCTTCATATCCTTCCTTCATTTTTCCTTTATTTCTACCTTCATATTCTTTCTTCATTTTTTCTGTCTTCCTTTATTTACTTATTTTCATCTTTCCTTTTTATATTTCTATTCAACTTCATCTCTCCTCGAATTTCTATTTCTTCTCTGTTTATTTGGTTATCAAACGTTTTTCCATTTAATTCCCAGCCAATTCTTTCTCCCGGTTCATCTGCCACGCGATTGACGAATGCCCGCAAATAAAACCCAGCAAATGTGGAAAATAGCAAATCAGGCCTCCAAAAATATGACCCATGAATGTCTCATAATTGTCAACTTTGGACGAAATTGACTACGACGGGAAATCCCCGAGGAGGTTCGGTTACCTTTTTATCTTCTGTTATTGTCTCTTTACAATTCTCTCCCCCTTCTCTTTCTCTCTTACGTATCCCTCTCTCTCCCTTCCTCTGTATTTTGTTATTGTTCCTCACCCGTTGTCTCTCTCTATGTTTCTTCCTCTCGTTCACTTATCTCTCTCTCTCTCTCTCTCTCTCTCTCATGTATTCTCTGTATTTTATTACTTTCGCTTATCTGTAATCTCTCTCCAGATCTCTTGTTCTATACACACACACACACACACACACACACACACACACACACACACACACACACACACATATATATATATATATATATATATATATATATATATATATATATATATATATATATATCACCTTTTCTCTCCACCGTTCTATATTCCTCTTCGCACATACATAGATATTGGTAATTTCTGAAACACATGATCTTACACCTCTTGAATATAAACACAATACTTTCTATATATAATACGTATATATATATATATATATATATATATATATATATATATATATATGGATTATTACAATATATGTATTAACATATACTATCAATACATTTTAATTAGTATTCTCTTAAAACAAGATTCATCTAGATGATTGGCAACCATAAACAACAGGGCATATATATATATATATAAACATTGTTTAAAATAACAGAATTCCTCTGTTTAATTATATCTTTTTTTTTTCAATTTTTCTGATGTTTTTTTTGTATTAAAATAATATAAAGGATGTTCTATAGCTTTCTCAATTTCCACGAACGTTTTCGATACTTCGTTGAATCATCCTCAAGTCTCAAAAGTAAATGAACAAAAAAGCTGGAGAAAGAAGAGAATTTTTCAAAAGACACCGGGGAAACGCGCAGAGAACGTTTTCGCATTGTTCCAGGAAGTCGTTGACGACTTTAATTCAGCAACGCTGGATGGCATCACAGACCAAAATCACATTACGTTAAGCATTTAAAAATGTTACCACTGGTTTCATATGTGATTTTATTAATTTTAGGTTGTTGTGTCTTTTTTATTTATATAGATTCGAGTATTTTTAATTTTTTTTAAATTGGTTTCGGAATGTATAATTTTAGTGTTATTAACTAGAACTTGTCTTTAATCAGAGGGAAGGCAGTTATGGTTGTGTAGATGTTGGTAGATTGAGCTAGAGTTTAGAAGATGCATGGTCAGGCGGCTGGATAGGGTAGTGCTGTTAAAACCAATGTAGCTATTAGCTTTATTATTATGATGGGAGTTATATTCTTCCAAAGGGCATTTAAACATATAAATAACATTGTGAGAATGGTCTCTAATAGTAATCAGTGTCGATATTAAATAAATCAAATGAGTTGATGTGCTGTAAAACAGTCACGTTTAACTCTGGCTAATTTGTTTATGTATTTACAGCATTTTGAGACTTTATATCTTGCAACAGACAAAGAGACAGCTGCCCCATTTGAGGAGACTCGGCGGAGAGCACTCTCCGTTTCCTGAATAGAGTAAAAAATCGAAATCTAGTGGGGGACCGATCTCTTCCTTTTCTTTCCTACATAAGAGATCTTGCTAGTCTCTATCCACCCTATCTTTATTTCCATGGAAAGTGCTCGACTGAGCTTCAATTTCCGATTACTCTTTGTAAGACATTTATAGCAAAACATTGTATTTTTACCACAAGGAAAAAGCTTTTCATTGTTCCTCTGTATGCCTAGCGGGATTTGAACGACCAAGGCGTCTTACAACATATTGCCACATAACTGCTTCCCTGCAGGTTATCACTTAGTTGTTATTTTTTAATTCAATGCCAATAGATTCCTGGCATAAACCGTTTTCACAAATATTCTCACTTGGTCCTGACAATTATTCTATCTCATTAATCATTATCCTCGAGTGGCTTCTACTTTTGATAAGTGATAACCATTTCGTAGTAGAAAATGAGCAAAAGGATGCCCCGGTCTTATGAAAACATCCTTTAACGAATATTACAGCTAATTTTAATAATGTTCTTGAAAGTTTAAATGTAAAGACAGTATTGGGAGACAGATTCGCCGCCACATAGACTATTTGGACTAGCTACATCATTTGTAGAGCAGAATTTCTAGGCGGATAGTTGTTGCATGGCGTTCAACCAGAGCATAAACAAATGATGAAGGTAAAAGATATAACCTTTGAAAGCGCATCCCCCTTTTAGTTCGTATGCGTCGTATAGTAAGCCTTTTTGGCCGGATCATCTTTTATAACACCGAATCAGCATTTACAGGTTGCCAAAGCTACTCACGGATAAGGGTTAATCAGATCGATCGATTACCAGTTGATTGATGGAGAATATTATGAGAGGAGCAGCAACACAATTTCATTACTTATGAGGACGTGTTATTACAAGTATTTGGTGACATTGGATTTGAAGACGACCATGTTGTAGTTTGCAGAGAAGCAGTACCATTGTAATATGTCACACAAATCGGAAGCCCTTGAAAATAAAACTTGACGCTAGAAACATGGACGAAGAAAGGACATTTATTTCCTGTTGTGGTAGTACGACGACTTGTGGCTGCGAATCTGTCTGTTGTTAGCATTGGTTGCCCTTCTTTTTTTAATGAAATAATACTCCGAGCAAGCCCGTAGATGTTCCTAATGTCAATAAGGAAAGTGGGTGCTATGGAACAAACCAGATTACAAATGTGCACACTTATGTCGTGAGTCTTCGTCGGTATCAATTAAGCAGACATCTTTTGGCGGTACATAAGGTAGCATATCCCAAGTGTGGAACACTGAGTCAGTAAATCAAAGAGAATCGTCGGCCTTGTTTTGAAACAACCCAGGTCGGAGAAGCCATCAATGTCATTACAGGTAAACCGCTGTGTTACATTCTCGCTTACCGTTGGGTATATACATCGTTATACACCCATTATTTTTGTTGTGCGCCAAGCTGGGCGCAGGCGGCGGGTCTGCTCCTCTACATGTCCAGCATCATCATCGCTATAAGCCTGGCTGTCGGGAAACCACGATGACGCCGTGGTTGCGTTATTTAAATAGTTGTATTTAACAGACAAAACAGAAAGTAGTGGAAATTTAGAGACACAGGACACATGAATTGCTGGGAAAAAATTACTTGAGTCATTATGAGCTCGCTGCTCAACTTTCCCTCCGCTCTGCTTGCTTAGCTGGCAGTAGCAGTCGGTTTTCGATCCTGTCGACCGAGAGTCTACAACAAAAGAGATCGAGTCTCCCCAGAACGGAAGTGACGTACCTTCGGACACATCTTTTTGGGCGTATCGTTGATTTGCCATCTTTCAACATCTAGAGCTGCACTTGACCCGTTGAAAGTTTTCCCCAACAAGCGGGACTTGATGTACAGAACTTTCAAAACCAACATACCCGTCGTGGGTGGTCGACTTCTACATGCAGTTTTGTTTGTAACTGACAGCCGACCCCAACGGGCGGATAGTATTGCGGACTACGCTGACGTAGTCAGACGCTGAGATGACGTAGCAGCATTTGGAGGATCACTGTTATTCTTAAAATAACCGAAACTATAGATTAACCTTGTCAGTGATCGTTATGCCCGCTGGACGAGTTCGCAAATATCACTTACGTATGTTAAGTGCTACCGGTAATATATAAGTACATATGTCTACTGATAGACGCATTGCGTATTTAACTATATGACAATTATAAACTTAAATATCTTAACAGATGATGCACCGAGAGATCTACGTATCACTTCTTAAAAAATATTGAAAAACAGTTAAAATTAGATTACCTTTTCATAAATATGGTATGTAAATCTACGAAGTATAATTCATATACATAACTACGCCATATATTCGCTTAATTATGGTGATTATATGTATATATATATATATATATGTATATATATATATATATATATATATATATATATATATATATATATATATATATATACATATATAATCACCATAATTTAGCGAATTTGAGCCTGGCCAGTACTAGACAAGTAAACATTTAGGAATAATACACACTTTATATGGGTTTAAGACGAAACTTCTTTGAACAAAATACACCAATGAAGGCATCTTTAACAAGTAGTTCTATATAACCTGCTTATCTGCACTTGTTGGCACAACGAAATGAGCGCCATCTGGGAGAAAAGTATATACTTAATACGTGTCAAAGAGACAATAAACAGCTAATTTTTATTTTATTTTCATTTCGTTCTATATATATATTTGCATACTTAGGCAACATTTCTTCATGTATGCATGTTTCATTAAACAACATGGACAATTGTTGTTTGTTTCTTTTTTGATCCATCTTTTAATGTTAACGGACTAATTAATATACATATATATATATATACATATATAGATACTTAGGCAACATTTCTTCATTGATGCATGTTTCATTAAACAACATAGACACTCTCTGTTTGTTTCTTTTCTGATCCATCTTTTAATGTTAACGGACTAATTAATATACACATATATATATATATATATATATATATATATATATATATATATATATATAAGTTTGTCTTTCTCTCAAATCTTTCAGAATGTAATAGAAAACACAAATTAATTACAGGAAAAACTCTAACTCACTGCTTTATTTATAAATTCTTGTACAACCACTGTGAAGCCATTTTAGAAGCCGGTGTTAATATATTGTTTACCCCGATCAGGGAGTGATCATTTCCTCTCACCTTCTCAATAAGTTTCATAATTTGACATCTGGTAGAGATGTATCGTTTAGTTTGAAATACGTACAGTAGTTATGGAAGTTACATTAGGTTTTAAAAATACCAGTCTAAGTCGTTGTTTCCGGCGTGGTATTTTAGTCTCTCCAGAAATTCTTGAACATACATTTTCTAATGAAGTATACACGCATGCTTCTTTTATTAAACGATATTTGAGAAAATAAATTCAAATAACAGCTGCTAAGCGTAAGCGGTCTTTATGTGGTCTATATTTATTTTCGTTTCATGTAAAGGAGGTGGCTAAAGTCCATCGTTAAAATTCAGATACCTCTTATTTTTTGTAAAATTTAAACAATAGGTATTTGACATCTATTAAAAATATTCCCCACATTTCTTTACGGTATTGAAAAGGGATGATAAAAGGCAGACACACTAATTTGCAAATTCAAATATTTCAGATTTGAAAGAAATTTCATCCGTAGTCATTCACCAACAATTAAGCAAGATTTACTTAATTTTTAATTCCTTCTTAAGAGCCCTTGAACTTAAGCTTTACATTTAAGATATATTCAAAAATTAAAAGCATGTGATGAATTTTGATCAGAATTGGAATTATAATGCTAGTCATAATGGTTTAGTAGCATTATATGTTGATGTAAAGTTCGAGTGTGAACATAAACTCGCCAAAACTGCTTACGTTTTCGAATCCTGTCATAACAAAAACGATTCTGGACCATTCATAGGCTGGATCAAAGAAGAACTCAGACACCTTGACCAGAGGACTAGAAAATTAATGACCATGCACAACGCACTACATCGAAAAGACGATATGAACAGACTCTACATGAAAAGAAACGAAGGGGGAAGAGGATTGGTAAGTATAGAAGATTGTCTGGAAGACTAAAAAAAAAAGAGCTAGAGAAATACATAACTCAACACACGGAAATCCTTATCACCGCAGCAAGAGACACCGTTCCAACGAGCAACTCGGGAAGCACCTAAACCAGAAAAAAACCGAAAAGAATAGAAAAACAACTACATGGACGCTTCAGAAGACTGATAAGGACACTTGGACAGAGAAAAATAATATTTACTTATGGCTGCAAAGAACAATGCAATTAGGACAAACTAAATTAAAGCTAAAATAGATAAAACCCAGGAAAACAGAAAATGCAGACTGTGTGGACAAAGAGACGAAACAGTAAATCATATAATAAGTGAATGTAGCAAACTAGCCCGAAAAGAATACAAGAACAAACATGACTGTGTAGGGAAAGCAGTACACCGGGAACTGTGCAAACAATTGAATTTTGAATACGCAGACAAATGGTACAAACATAAACCAGAAACAGTACTGGAAAACAAAAAAAAACACATATGGATATACAAACAGACAAACTCATACAAGCAAGGAGACCGGATGTTATAATAATAATAAACAAGAGGATAAAATCTTGCAAAATCGTAGACTTCGCCGTTGCAGCAGTCCACAGAGTGAAGATCAAAGAAACGGAAAAACGCAAATACATGGAACTAGTCAGAGAACTGAAAGGAATATGGAGCATTAAGAAAGTCAATATAATACCAATAATCGTAGGAGCACTAGGAACAATCCCCCAAAAAACTGGAAAAAAGATTGAGAGAAATTGGAATCATAGGGATCATTGAAACTATACAAATGACGGCAATGATCAAAACGGCTGCAATTTTAAGAAAAAATCATCGAATGCGGACACCAACCCGCATGAGCTACGAAGGGTCACATGGAATCTACAACAGGGAAAACAACACAGGAAAAACACATCACAAAAAAAGGAACAGAATATGCAAAAAACATCACTTTATAAGCCACCCCTCATAAATTACACCGGCCTCAACTGACACGACACAAAAATGAACTAATGAACAGAAATAGCAAGAAACACAATAAGCTTCCCCGCTCCCACCAAATATAAATAAAATATATCAATAATAGTAATAAAAAATAAATAAAAAATTAAAAATGAAAAAATAAATGAAATAAAAAATGGTACCAGCCTAAGCTGACACCACACAAAATATTTGCATAGTGTCAAGAAGGATAAAAAGGCCGAGGAGGGACAGCACAAACCAGACCTCCACTGGAAGTGCAGAGAGTGCTGGGACCTAGGGGAGGCTTATTGCCACCCAAACCCCAGAGAAGACCAATGGTCCTTATCAGCGAGAAATCAATGGTAAACGGCTCTTGCGATATTGCAATGGTTATTTGCGGTAACTATAAAACAGAGGCGGAGAATATTAGAAATCTGGGGAGACTTGTTGTCACTCAGACTCTAGGGAATTTCCACTGGGTGTCGGTGAGCAATCACTGATGACCTGTGTGAGAACTGATGAGTAAAAAAAAAAAATAAATAATAATATCAATCTTTACTATTGCAACCAAATATACGCTAATTATCAAGTAGATGAAACAGATAACAACAAATATTATACATGAACATATCTCTCCTACTAACAAAAACCATAAACTCTGTTTCACTATTTACTATGAAAATTTTAAAACTGCTAACTTATTTATGACAAATAACTCGACGTTGGGGGACGGTTTACTAAAAACTAATAATGATGTATATGTATTTAAATACCTAATGGAAGAATGTGTTTCCAAAAACAATACATATATTGGTATGACTAGAACTTGCATCTCTCGTCGCCTTACATGTCACCTCTCCTCTCTCGATGGCTCTATTTACCAACATTTAGTAAAACACGACACCCCGAAAAAGGTTTCATGGACAAATTAGTCAAAAGCACTGCCATCCTCGCTGTTTCAAATTGCAACTTGCGCCTCCCCATAATTGAAGCCTTACTCATTCGAGCAAACAAACCTACCATCAATCAAGCTCGATATGAGAGGGGGGGAGGAATAATGCCTTTAATACATAAAAAAAAAAGTTTTAATCGAGTTTCTCAATAAATTCACCAGTTTTAGTTTGTATAACTCCTCACGTGCCTGAAGAAGACCCATGCTGGTCGAAAACTTTAACAGTTTGGGCGAGTTCCAGTTTACCCTCGACCAGAAGATTAGATCATTAGTTCGTCAATATGAAAAGAAGGATCAAAAGAGAAACAAACAGGAATTGTCCCTGTTGTTTACTCAAACACACACACACACACACACATATATATATATATATATATATATATATATATATATATATATATATATATATATATATATATAGATAGATAGATAGATAGAGAGAGAGAGAGAGAGAGAGACAACAATACTGCCCGTTTTAGGGCGGGTAAATTCATTCCCGGACCAAAACAGTTTTCCACAACTTTAATAAGCCCAAACAAATATTTTTTAGTATTGGATAGGTGTTTGTTTGAACGGTATTAATTGTGTAAAATGTTCAGTAAATATGCATTAACGTTTTGACTTTTAGCGGGACCGTAGAAATACCTGCTAGTGTACCCAGGCACGATTCTACCATACTCGGCGAGATGGACCCGTAGTTTCTGTTAGATCATCCATCTAGGAGACGGTAACTGAGATATAAAACCTGCGCCCTACATCGTGTCTCGGTTATTATAATTCGGCTGGTCACTGAAACTAGACTATGTAGAAGGCGAGCGTGCTCTACGTGACGTTCAAACGAAACGCATGGCCGTATACATTAGCACATATCCTTACAAGAGCCACAGTGACGAATACCGATAAAATAAACTGGGCCTACTAAAAAGTATGCGCGACATTGCAACATTTCTAGAGATTGCCTTTTTCTGTAAAGAAGTGTTATATATATATATACATATATTACTGCACAATACTCGGCATCCGGGCTTTTGAATCACAGACCGGTAGAAAATAGTCATATCTCTATGCTTATGAGTCCCGATGATAAAGACGAAACGGATACGTTACATAGATAATAAACAATAACAAATATTTTTATTTATTTGAAGCTCTTAGAAAAACTCGTCTAGAAGAGCAGTGGAGTAATCCGGGGTTTCGAATCGCATTACCGGTAGTGAATAGTCATATCTCTATGCTGATGAGTCCCGATTATAAAGGACGAAACTTATACGTTCATAGATAATAAACAATAACAAATATTTATTATATATATATATATATATATATATATATATATATATAAGCATTAAACGACGTCGTACGTAGGTAAAATATTTAAAATATAATTAAATGAATGCGAAGCGAGTATTCTGCTTAGTATGCAAGTAAATCAGGTTTCGAATCCTGTGTTCGTATGTATCCTAGTGATGAGTTCAAATGAGTGGGAACTTCGAACTTTGGGCTTCCGATTTGTGTCTTTCGTGGTTTATGTAGGCTGCAGTGTTGTCTGACTGTTGAAATAAATACATATATATATATATATATATATGTATATATATATATATATATATATGTTGTATATATATATATATATATATATATATATATATATATATATATATATATATATATATATGTATTGTATATAACGTTATAGATAGGTAAGCCTGAATATATTGTATATATCTAAATATCCGTATTGACATACGGATATTATAAGTGAAGTACGCACTATAAAATGAAAACGTGTCTGTGAAAGATTACGCTTAAAAAGAGAAAGAAAGCGAGCGTGCGTGGGTGAGGCAGAGGGCAAGAAAGTGAGGGATGGAAGAGACATGGTTAGGGCGATAGAAATTTAGCGAAAGAGAGCGAGGTTGGTCGACTGAGGTGATACGATATAAAATGTCAAAAACTAAAGAAACAAAAAATAAACGGAATTGTAACGAAAACTACAAATCAACAACAACAACAACAACGACTACGACAACAAGAAGCAAAAAGTGAGCTCTAATTTCGGGCGATTCGCGATGTTGGTGCAAATGAGAACCTATGGCTGTCACTGTTGAGACACGAGGCCATGGCGGTCCCCTGTGGCTCATTTGAAGAATATGCAAACAGCCAAATCACGTATCAACCGGCCGAGCCAGAACGTACCGTGTGATTTATCAGCTTACAATCTTCCGGCTTCGTTATTGCGTATGGAGGCATTCATATCGTACACAATACTTACCGTTCGTTGTGTCCGCGACCAATATCGACAAATCAGGGTCATTTACCGAAGCATCGCGGGAAAACGAATAAAACATTTGCAGTCACAGAGTGTAGATCAGTTTTCGATAGATGGTTTGAAACGGGTATTTTAAACGTTATATTGATCTATATCAAGTAGTAACATTTGTATTTATATATCTTAACATACATACACTTACGTATGTGTATATGTTGATACACACATCATATATATATATACATATATATATATATATATATTGTTCATATATATATATACATATATATATGTGTATTTATATATAGTGTTCATATATATATATATACATACATATATATATTTATATATAGTGTTCATATATATATATATATACATATATATATATTCATATATAATTTCATATATATATATGTATATATATATATATATTTGTGGGTTCTACAAAAATATATATTTTTTAAAATATCTGAAATCTTTCTGCACTGCAACCTCAATGGAGTGACATTAAAAGTTTCTCTGTCTTCTGTGGTCTGATGAGGGTGACTCTCTGTGAAGAGTACAACCGAAACATGTATGCACATATGTAACCAATAATGTTTGTATAAATAAAAAAGTATACTTAAGAACAGCTCTACTTGTTATTGACCACTTTTTATAAACACTGGAGTTTCAACTGATTTACATCTACAGAATCTAATACAATATGTGTACCATATATATATATATATATATATATATATATATATATATATATATATATATATATATATATATAAAGTGGTGTACTAAAAGCGAACTTGTAGGAAAGTTAAAACCTATTGTTAAGAGTATACAGCTCAATATCCACGATAGAGCAGGTAGATATGAAGAAGAATGGAAAGGAATTAGAGAAGCAAAAGCCAAATCAAAATTCAATTCAATTGCTCAGAGCAAGGTATATTCCGCAAAAAAGGCAATTTATTCAAGTTAAATTTTCCGCTGGACTTTTCGACAGCGGACTTTTTAGCAATCGGACATTTGCTTGCATTCGGGCAGAATTTTGCCCTGATGTTTCTTTCCCTACAACTTTTATTCTATTTTTTCACATTTTAAATCTTGGCCTTCGCCAAATTATCTATCGCAACGACTTCCTCTGATGATAAGATTTTGATCTTTGAAAAGCCTAGCTTAAGGAAAATTTAACTTGAATAAATTGCCTTTTTTGCGGAATATACCTTGCTCTGAGTAATTGAATTGAATTTTGATTTGGCTTTTGCTTCTCTAATTCCTTTCCATTCTTCTTGATATATATATATATATATATATATATATATATATATATATATATATATATATATATATATATATATAGGTGCGCTCCAACTACCAAAGGAACAATCAATACATACCTTTCATGTGTTAATTTATTTTCTTAGTCTTCATATTTCGCCGAACGATCACAACCATATTTTACTTCTGTTATCCCAATCATTTTACCCTCGTATATCAACGAGCACCAATAATTTCTCTTTGTCTTAAAGGCAAATAAAAATACTTAATATGTTTATATAGCATTTATATTTCATGTTTTCCAACATTAATATTTTTTATACATCCTACGTGCGTTTCGCAGCAGAGTTGATGGAAAATACACATTATTTCATCTACGCTATGCAGCGCATCAGAGAACACGTACATTTAGTAGCAATACATTTCAATGTAAATAAATAGGAAAAGAAGATTTGAAATGTTTAAAATGAGCTCCTTACAAAGGACAAACTTGTCACGATATGGTTAACCGATATACATACACACACACATATATATATATGTATATATATATATATGTATGTATATATATATATATATATATATATATATATATATATATATATAATTTTATATGTATATATATAGTGTTAGTAGAGGTATTTGCTCATAGAGGTTAGTAGTATGAAGCCACAATGTCTATAAGATATTGCTGAATAACAAGTATCTATAGTTTCGTATATTTCTTTGTTTATACAAAGATTTTTCCTATATATGTGCATACATGTTTCAGCTACGTCTTTATTCCAGGTGTAACATCATCAATCAACCGATAAAAATCGTCTCTTACGGTGGTCTCGTGATGGTAGACACTGAATCAGTTCGTAGCTATAACATGTACGCAAATATGTGGCCACAATTTTTGTATAAATAAAAAAAAGACATATATTTAGGCAACACAATCGTATTCAATCTATGTCTCATTAAATACTACTTCATGCCCTCTTTTGGTTATTTCCTTAATCGTTGTCTCGACCCTTCAATCAAGTACCCGGATGTATTTCTGTTAATGCCTGAAATATTTATCTGACACGTTTTTTTTTTCAACTATCTCGAGCGCTTTCGATCTTTGTGATTGTTTTCATGGTTTGTTTATGTTTTGTTTTTGCTATATCGCTGTTGTATATTTTTGTGTGTACAATAAAACTACAACTTAAAAAAAAACTACATATATAAATAATGGATTGAATGACACATTATTTTTCCAGACAGAAATACTTGCTGAAATAAGTGTATCACTCTAGAAGAAGACTATGTTGATGATTAAAATATATATATATACATATATATATATATATATATATATATATATATATATATATATATATATATATATATATATATATATATATATATGTATGTATACCAGAGATGATAGATACAATATTTATTCAGACATCAAAAGTTTAGAGAAAGGCGTTTCACTATCCTTAACCCATGGGTTTTCAAAGACAAATTCTTTGAAGATCCATGGGTTAAGGATAATCAAACTCTTTGCTTTAAACTTCTGATGTCTTCATAAATAATGTATCAACACAATGTGTTATTCTCATCTTTCATCTCTTGAATTAGTTGCTCTATTCCATATTGAGCTTCATATTATCACGATAGATTATTATTTGACGATAAATCGCTTATCTTTAAGTAAATATTAATATATATAAACATATATATAAGTATATACATATATACAAATATATATATATATATATACATATATATATATACATATATATATATACATATATATATATATATATATATATATATATGGGGTGAATGTGGGTGTGTATGTGTTGAGTAAATTACGAAATTAATTATCTGATCATTACTTTTATGCGTAAAGGTTGGTAATATGGACTGTTTTTAGTTTGATGTACTTTCATGCAAATCGGACTGGAGACATTTAGTAAACATTTAAATACTTTCAATTTTGATGCAATTTCAATCATGTTTATTAGACATCAATTAGTGTATATTCCTAAAATTTCTCTTATTTTGGGTAACTTCAAAAGTTGCTTAGAGGCGTCCTATGAAGCCAGCCTTCGACACAAATTAAGCAACATTGCCTGAATTTCAATACATTTTTCAGATCCCGTTTTTTTACATTTCATTGTTATCAAAATGTTATTTCAAAAACATGGACTAATGATCATGTACATTTTTTACAAACGTGTCACCGCTTATCAAGGCCAAAGGTCACTCGAGTATTGATTTACTCCTCTCCAGGAGTTAGGCACAAGGCCAATTTTTATCTTACTCCCACAAGTAAGATGTGACACAAGGTCGGGTCGGGAAAGTGGGGTTTGAAAAATTGCCTGGACAGCCCCGTCGGTATTCCCTGGTAAGGGCGCCTCAGGCAGTAAGCAATAAACTTACTCCTCCCCAAATAGGGGAGGTAAAGCCTGGGAAGGTGGACCTCTCAGAACTGCACAGGACAGACCCATTGACCGACGTAAATCAAGACCCGAAGGCCAAGACAACACCAGTATGGGGTGCAGTATCCATCGGAAAAGATACTACACTTTGATCTTAGCCAAAAGGCCAAGAAATGTCACTCGAGTATAAGTGTTATTGGGTTGGACATGTAGACGATGAGACATGCACGGGATTTGTAACGATGGTTGTAACGGGTAGATAAATTGGTTGTCTAAGAGAACGACTCAGCAAAAATCTGTTTACACTGGACTTGAAAACGGTAATGTTATAGTCAGCCAAGAAAGAGTTTCGTGATACAGTGTTCAAAAGATTGTCAGTTCTAAGAAAGACACTTTGTTCATGGAAGTTCCGCTCAGTTCTAGGTACACAGAGAAAGAAAAGGATTTTATTTACAGTAGTTGAAGCTTGTTGTTTTGAATGTTGTACATGGAGGGGGGGGGGGGAGGAACAATGTATTGAAGCTCAGTCGAGAACCTGTCATAAAAATAGCGATAGGGTTGAGAAAGACTAGCAACATCTCCTCTGTGAAAATGAATCAAACATGAAAGATTACTAATTCAGTAAAGTAAGACAAAGTCAATTTTTCAAAATAATAATTAAACATTTATTGAAATAAATTTAAATGTGTCTTTTATTTGGGGGGAGGGGGTTGCAAAACGAATATTTTATTTACAATATAGTAAAAATGTGTAATAAATTAAAACAGGCATGTTCCTTTTTTTTGGGGGGGGATTGTTCCTGACACTTATAATTTAGTCTAAAATTGTTTTTTTATCCCAGAATAAAATTCTGATTTATATTTTAGACTGGATATTCGAAGTCTAAACACCATGTTATAATTTTCTTGTTCTTTTTCCTGCTTGACATCTATAAAAAAGTAAATATGTTTTTAAAAAGGAACAAGTTACCAATGATTTCCAGGAGGTGAGCCGTGTTCTAGGCAGAGGAATGAAGTCACAATATCAGGAGCAAGTTAACAATGATTTCAAAATGAATGACTAATCCTATGGAGTTGAGTCTACTCGCTCTGATTACTTACCTTGATTACAGCTGGACGCATTCGCGTTAAGCCACGGCGGGCATTCGGGCACTTCCGGCCCTCATTGATAGTGGTTCTTACTCCCACTATCAATGACATCACCAGAAAAACTCGACTAAGTTGACAGGCCTCCCTTACGACGGCCGTGATCACGTACGCGACTAGTTTTGTCAACAATCTGTTAGATCATAAACAATAGAGTGTGGCACAAGGCGTGACTTTTTGGGGAGCTAAGTGTTCCCCGTTATATGGTATTACAGGGAGAAATAGTGAAAAGAAACTACCTTCCTCATCTGTTTTTGTTTAGGTGGACTAATCATTGAACATTGTGAACATTAAAATCTCCATAGGCGTAAATCTAGTAAGTAGACAAGAGATGGGCAATTTCTCAGAGATAGAAACTCCATGGACGATAGAGGAAAATATGAATGCGGTTCTATGAGTTAGTACTACTCGTAAACACATATAGGACAATTTAGGGTCTTATTTATAGATGCCCCTGTCACATGGAAATCCTTCCCCAATGTAGGCACATGACGATCTTGAAGATCAGGTTATAATGTCATGTTCGAGTTACCTTTAATCATGAAATATTCTACAGAAATAGATAGGAAAATATTTATTATATTATATATCTTGATGGAACCTTTACTAATTATAAATACATCATCATCATCATCATCATCATCATCATCATTATCATCATCATCATCACCATCATCATCATCACCATCATCATCATCATCATCATCATCATCATCATCATCATCATCATCATCATCATCATCATCATCATCACATATAATGGTTACAGTCGCATACTGGTTGGAGTCTTGTGATGGTATTTAGTGAACTCATACCTTTGGGAAATGCAAAACTCCGTATACATCACCCCAGCTATGGATTGAATAGTAAGGGTGAGTAAACTCTCAAGCCTGTATTTTGCAACTAGTATAAGAGGCGAAGCAACTCTGAATGAACCCAGTTTATCTGCTTATCCCGACGTTGTTTTCACTCGTCCTTGCCTTCACCTGCCGCTGAACTGAAGCAATGGAAGTTCAGGACAGGTTCGGTTGGAGATTGTGTAACGTTTTCTTCACTTTTTTGACAACCAGCGAAAAACCCTCGCACCCACTGTCTCTTGAGATTAAACAAGGGAAGTTTTTACGTCTGAAAATCATCCCAACAAGCGTAAAAGTTTCTGATAAGATTATTAAGATACATTATTATTATTAGTTATTCTTATTTAGTTTTTTTTAATAACGCTTGTTTTAATCTCATGTTTCTCATTATTTTTATGATCTTCTATATATTAATACGATAGCGTGTGTGTTCGTGTGTCACGCTTACATCAAAAGCTCTGCGCATGCGTGCCGCACTAAGATGTAGAAAATCATTCAAGTCACCTAATTTTCGAATTAATTTCAAGTATTTCCCTTTGGCGCAACGGTTAGCGACGTAGGATTTTGACGTCAGTTTCTGACGTCGGCCCGATTGGTTTATAGTTCGATCCCAACCAACCTCTAAAATTGTTTTCTACATCGAAGGGGGGGAGTAGGGAGTGGACGACCGGGAAGACACATATACATACGATAGTGAGTGTGTTATTTTATGTGTCACGCTTACATCAAAACCAACGACCTTCCGAATCTTTGTATGCTACTCATGATTTAGAGCCAAATTTAATTTAATCTAAAACATTTACAAAGTAAGGTTTAGTCGTCGAAATATTACTTTCACTAGAAATATTGTATATAAAGAAGTTTTGTAAATTGTTTTATGTATTGTTCATTTTTTAAAAACTAAATATACAATTCAAATTTTATCATATTTTATTCTACATGTATCGGTTAGGAACAATATAATTAGTATTGAAACCATCATTTCGTGTAATTTACACGGGTCGCGTTAGTAAATAATTAATCTGCAAAGCCATAAGAATGTTATTATTGTTCTATTATTTGGATTATCTGGATGGCTGTTCTCATCTAGGATGTTATTCTCACAATGAGTAAGCTGATATAACCTTCGGTCTCCTTCAGAAGCGAACACAGAAATCTTTATGTCAAAACTTGGGAATCTGTACGGAATTTTGAACGGCACTCTTTATTTAATATACGCTTGCTTTCGTTCCGTCAATCATGCCCGGGTAGAAGTCTTAAGTACATTGTAATTGTATTCTTAGTATCGCCCGCACTAAGGATTGAACCTTCAACCCCCAGAAGACTGTCACTTAGAATTAATTATTACTTAGAAATAATGTCCGTTCGCAACAAGTCCTCGCGGCGTAACAGATATAAATGCTAAGTCAGAATCAGTTCTCAGTGATGGTCTTCTGGAGGATGAAGGTTCAATCCTCACTGCGGGCAATATGGTGGCAGTCTACTGGTTTTCAAGTACGACCACTTTTGCGAACCAATATGATACGAGTGTAACACATATGGCTTTTTGGGCCGATTAGATTTTTACGGACGATACCACTGATGTAGCTGGTTTTGTGATGAGACGCCATAAGTTAGGCCTTTTGCCTGCACTTGATTCTGTTGCGCACGCGCTCGTTGGTGATTCAACATAACCTCCACTCACTTGTACTAAGGTTTCAACCTTCACCCTCCAGATTACTGTCGATTAGAACCGAGTATTACTTACCTAGGGTATTGTGAACCTTTCCTCGCGGCTTTTTGATTGCCATTGTATCATTCATCCTTTTCTTTATTTGTTTACGAATACAGCTATAGAAGCGGTACTATTTTCTGTTATGTACCTTTTTGTTGGTACATTGCAAATCAATGTTTTCAGTTCCGAATTTTCCAACTAATATCTTCGTATTATTATTGCAATCTTCCATCAGTTTCAGCTCCAATTACATTCAATGTCAAAAAAACAGCAATTATTCCTTTAATGAGTTTGATATTATTTGTCTGTAGCGGTTATCTATAGCAAAAGAAGCACTCAGATACAAATAATTAAATCCGAAAAAGAAAGATAGAATGAATGAATGAGCAAAAATACGTTGATGACGCGGAATAGAAGGAGAACGTGATTAACACCAAGAATAAAAACTCGCGCGACAAAAAAATTTTACAAAAATAGCACGAAAAATCGAATATACAAAAACAGTTGTTTTGCAATTCGGTGTATAAAAATGGAATCAAAATGGTGCATGTTGTTTTGTGTGTTAGTTTTACGTATATTGAACCGTTTCTTAACCCCGTTGACACAGTGGTCTGAGCCAGGTGAATACTGGTCAGTAGATAGGTTTTTAGGATTACTTTGGTAACTTTCAACGTAAGGTTAGGAATTAGTTAGAGTGACATTTTACAATAAGATTCCAAGAAGGGCTACGTGTCTAGGCTGTGACATCACGTGCACAGGAAGCGGGTAACCGGATGTGTCAAATGAATATAGAGAATATTTCTCTTTTGTCTGAACCACCAGTGAATGCAGTTGGGCTTAGGGATATCTGCCCGTCCTCCCACGTGAACGATGTAGTGTTGAGTTGTTTTATACGTTAACTTTCATAATTTTACGAAGTGGATAGCGACGTTGACTTGGCGTGCAAAGTTCGACCTCAAATAATTTAAAACCCAATGATGGTCATACTAAGGTAATTCATAACACAAAGAGGTGTAGTATTTCTTACGCATAGAGAGGTGGCGCGGTGAAGTGGATAGCGACGTTGACTGGCACCCCTGGCATGCAAGGTTCGACCCCAAATAATTTTAAACCCATTGATGGCCATTCTAAGGTAATTCATAACACAGAGATGTGTAGTATATCTTACGCATAGAGAGGTGGCTTCGGTGAAATGGATAGCGACTGGGGCCCTTGGCGTGCAAAGTTTGACCCTAAATAATTTAAAACCCAATTGTATTAGTCCATGGTTCTTTGTTTAATAACGTTGGTAAAATCGGTTATTGAGAAGTGGTGGAGCGAAATGGAGAGAAAGGGAAATTAAGATTTGATTGTCATACCAGCACCAAAATTAGACCAGTTTATCCTGTCAACGAAGTGAACACTGCGTGGGGATCAACTGTGAGGTTCAACAACATACTTTGATAAACGGAGAAGGTGGTCATTTTGGAATACGAGGCGCTGTATGTTCGAGAACGATAACAGTTCACTTAAAAAAACAACTGCAAAAACTAACGTTGTGATAACTCTTGATGGAGATATACATGCGGATGAACACCGTTTGTGAATTTAATATGTCCTAGAAACTCCATCTTTCTTAACAAGCCCAGTTTGAATAACCGCACCAAGAGCAGGATATCGACCCGTTTAAACACAATCAATGATTCTTTTTTTAATAATCAAAGAAGTAGTTTCAGTTGCTTAAAGTTGTCTTCCTTTAACTTGAACACTTTTCTTTCAGACAATTATCGTGTTTCACAGGTTTCAAGTCTCTGGCCAAAATCCAGTAGAAGTCGACATCAGTATCCGTCGTCCTCTTGTCATTTCTGCATCTGCGTGTGCCAATCAAAGATATGGAAACGCACATCATTAAAGTGAGAGTGAAAACGTTGTTTCTGTACAATTCCTTTAGATGTTCCGAGCGAAACCTTCCCCGAGTTCGCATGAAACAGAGTAGCTTTGCTGTTCTCGGTGTCGGGGGAGGAAACAATCTGTAAACTTGCAGGTTATCGAATAGCTGCGACCAACGAGGAGGACTTCATGCAGACTATATCATCTTGTGGCACCATCTTCGTTGGGTAAGTGCAGAAGTCTGACTTGCCTAAAAATAACAACAAAAACAAGAACAGAATGAAGCCGGTCAAAATAGTCGCGCCATGCTAGTTCATACACTTTGACGCTTTTACTTTATAAATAAAATAGTTAGGAATGAAAGGTAAAAACATATATAAAAAATCAATGATAAAATTAATAACTTTAAAAATAGGACAAAGAACATTGATAAAAAAAACCGAAAGAATAATTTTGCAATAAAAAAGAAAGAAAGAAACATGTTAAAAAGAAGATAAAAAAACGAAAGCCTTTTTCTTTTTCTTTTTCTTGTTTTCGTTTTCTTTATATCAGAAAAAGTAACCGGAAATGCAAAAAAGAAAACGAAAATAGCAGAAAGAAAAACGAAAGAAAAAAGAGAAAAAAAAATGAAAATAAGTGTGAATAAAAGAAATAGAAAGCCGCGTGAAAGAAAAAAGAATGTAAAAAAAATGAAAACCCGGAAGCAGAAAACTATAATGAAAATGCATCTGAATGCAAATTTAGCGCATTTAAGCGTGAATTAAGATAATTTCTGATTAGAACATATTTTTCTTGATGAATTTCGAAATTTTTCAATTATGGAAGTTGTCGAAAGCAAAATATTATAATTTATTGATATTAATGCAGAAGGATAAGATAATGTTAGAAATGATGGCCATTCTAAGGTAATTCATAACACACAGAGATGTAGTATGTCTTACGCATAGAGAGGTGGCGTCGGTGAAGTGGATAGCGACGTTGACTGGCACTCTTAGCGCGCAAAGTTCGACCTCGGTTGGTTCCATAGCACTATTTTCACTATCAATGTTTGCGACCTTGACATGGGCAATCCTGTGAGTAGTCAATGCTAGAAAGAATAGGCGAAAAGTATGCCTACAACAAAATTAAAGCAATCCAATATAGTAACGTGATTATTCACATACTTCTTTTGCTCACGGATATAAACATGTGAACAGAGTACTCACCTATATATATATATATATATATATATATATATATATATATATATATATATATATATATATACATATATATATACATACATATATATACATATATATATACATATATATATATACATATACATATACATATACATATACATATATATATATATATATATATATATATATATATATATATATATATACAGGACTTTACGGAGCCCTCCAAAAGGAGCACGCCTCTTTTTGCTGGAGCGAAGGAGAGGATGGTTCATTTTATATTCAGCGAGAGTGAAGCGGGAGCAACTCCATTTGGGACTAAAGAGCGGTGGTGTTAGCGCTCCGCGCTCCTCGCTCACAAATTATTTGTTTTTTATTCAGCAATAAAAAGGAAAAGAAAAGAAAGTCTCAGAGTTTACTCTGAGTTATTTTTAAAAATTATATCTCTGGTAAAGGTGTATGAGATAGGGAGAGTGAGAAAGAGAGAGGAAGAGGGAGAGGAAGGGAGAGAGAGGGAGAACGAACTAGAGAGCGAAGCATGAAACAAAACATTTGAAGTTTCACATCGACATGTTAAATTTTTGATGGGACAGTTTTCTTAAAGCAGTAGAAAGTTGACACCAAATATCTTCAAATGCGCCAGTGAGTCTATAGATGTCTTTGAAGTTATGTTCTTATAGATTTCAACTTTTTTTTTCTTTTTATGATAAGGATGTTTATTGCTGATTGAATAAATAAACCAATTTTTCTTTTAATTCGTGTTTTTAAATAAAAAAAATTAGGTTCAATTATACTATAGGGGCCGTTAGATTTTCTCGCCCACTTCGCTCGGTATTCACCCAAAGGTTCGATAAATCGATTTTTGGGGTGAAATGGTACATGTTGTCCTGACAAAAAATTATAATTTATTTTTTAGCATATATCAAATTGAACTTTTATGCCACATTTTTACCCGTCGTATTTTCGGCGACATTTTGTTATTCTTAAATTCACGACTAATATGTTTTTACCATTTCATGTTTGCTTTTAACTTCGTTAAATTCCGTTAAAACTTACTTGTGTAAATAGAAAGTTTAATGTTTTTTGTGTGTCTGTAATAACATTTTAAAGCAGTAAAACATATCTTTAGTCCAAGGAAAAAATATATTTAATCCAAGGAAAAAATATATTTAGTCCAAGAAAAAAAACCAACATGGCCGCCAGCGATTAAAACCTCGAATTAAAGTTAGTTTCTTAACACTTTAAAAAGTAAATGAGCATTTTATTTCAGGACCAAAAATTAAGACCAACAATCAGTTTCATCTAATATTTGGATGAATACCAAGCGAAATGAGCGAAAGAAAACAGCGGTCCCTATTCTACAATTAAACCGATGTTTAAACTTAATTAAGTAAAAGAAAATATCTTAAATTTTAATTTAAAAAAGCAAATAATAAGACTTTTTGACTAATTTGTTGTTTATTAGAACCGAAAGATATATTTCTTTATCTTAAAAAATCTATGATCGAATATTAAAATTGTAAACAGTTTGTTTTTGTTAGAGATTTCAAATATAGACGTTTTCACTTTTTTTATTCATATTTTCAACTTTAATAAATATTTTTGCCCGACCTAGGAAAACTTGCTCCTATTTATATTTTGGGGGAGGAAAATTTGACCCGATATGTTTTCAACACCCAAGGTCTAAGCAAGATATTTTATATGAAATGTTAAGACAATTTAATGATATTTATTGATATTTTTTGGCGAACTTCTGAAAAATATATTTTTTTATTCAATCTTTCAAAAATAAATTTCATTGGGTTTTTTTCGCCCCAAATTGTACTATTCAAAATCAAATGGATACATCGATTTGTTTGAAAGTATTTGCGCGTTTCTCTGTTGGAAATAATAATATACATTATACAATATAGTTACGTTCGTAAAACAAATAAATATTAAACAACAACACGACGATTAATGTTGCCCTGGCTGTCTCTCCTCTCCCAGAGAAATGTTTTCTTTAAAAAGAAAATAATGTTTAAAAGTAAAACTTTATTTACTTAAAGCAGATATAAATTCCCTTCAAAAAGAAATAGAAAAAACATCGGGTAAAATTTTCCTTCCCTGAAAAAATAGGTTGTTAATGTAGTGAAAAGTAAAATTGTTTTAAAATACTTCAGGGGTTTTTCTATTTCTATGTTATGCCTCAGGAAACGAAAATTCATGTATAATCCTATGCTTCGTCCGACATGTTCTCCTATAACTCTAAAAAAATTGGCGAGATTTTGTGAAATATTATCTTACGGTCTTACACTTAAAGTGGCATCCCAACTCATATCGATGAGATCCTTTGACGCCCACCCCTATCCTTCGACCACTCATTGGCAGAATAGAACGTTTATGAAAGAAGGTACATTTTTATTATGGAGCGCTGAAAAGAGACGCTCCTTTTTATAGGAGTTGAGGCAGGGGCGGCTCCTTTTTGAAAAAGGGGAGCGTGAGAGGAGCCAGCTCCAATTTTGAGCGTTGCGGCAAAAGCGGAAGCGGCTCCAAAGGTAGTGGAGCGCGTAAAGCCCTATATATATATATATACATATATATATATATATATATATATATATATATATATATATATATATATATATATACGAGGCCTGTCTAAAACGTATGTCCAAATACGTTGACGGGGTTGAGAACCTAATCCCCTTCAGAGTAGGATCCTTGTACTTGCACACACTTAGCCCACCGATCCATCAACTGCCGGAAACACTTCTGAAAGTATTTTTTGGTATGGCGTTTAATCTCCGCCGTCGCGTTCCGCATTATCACTTTGTACGCACCCTCTCAATAACACCTGCACTCCAAGCAGTTTGGGACCTGCCAGAACGCTGGTCAGTCTCCGCTGATGTGCAGCCATTTTTGAATATGTTGAACCATTCCTTAATTTGTGTTACACATCGCATCTTCTCCAAGCACCTGCATTATCAAATTCGATGGCAGAGATGAACATCATTCCAAAAATCGATTTCCAGCGGTGTTTCCGGTAGTTGATGGATCGGTGGGCTAAGTGTATGCAAACACAAGGGCCCTACTTTGTTGGGGATTAGGGGCCCGAACCTTGTCACCTATTTGAAATATATTTTTCTGGCGTACGGTCGGATACCTTTTAGACATGTGTCCTATATATATATATATATATATATATATATATATATTAATAATATTTATATGTAAGCCATTAACAATGCGAGATTAATTTATTTATATTATTTTACATTAATCTTATATTTCGGAACAAATTCCATCTTCAGAGGTGACCAGTTATTGAGTCATTTTTCTTTTATCAAAAACAAGAATAACTAAACTTATTTCCTTGTTACTAGATAAAAAGTTTCTCCGCACTGGTGGTGTTGGCGGCCATGATTCAAATTCCGGTATCGAACGAAGAACCCGGCTAGCTCCTGTAGGTTAAGTAATATTTTATTAACATATCCAACAATGCTTTAAATGGACGAACAGCCAATATTACTTTACCTACATGATAACTTTTTGGACAGGAGCCTGTCAACTGGTACATGCTTCTCATACCAGAGAGAAGAAACTCTACCTCGCTTCTCCATCCAGGTAGAAAAAATAGGAAGAATTTGAACACACCTCCAACAGTAACACTTTCAACACACCTTTAACCAACTGGACTTTCAAAGCACATCTCATAGGAACAGCCATTCCGCCATCTTTCATTCTCCCAACTCCCTAAAAAGTAAGGAGGATATATTTTACCTCCTACCGAGGAAACTTTACTCATACCTCTTATATAAACAGGCATAACGCTATTTTTTACCAACAATAAAAATACGTCTTTGCACGACATTACACAGACAAACATAAAACAGTGTCTCTTTGTAATAAAAAATGCCATTTTGACAACACGTACACAACCATATTAATCAAGACAATAAGACCCGTCTATAGTATCATCGAAAGAGGAATTGCAATTAGCTTGATTATAAAGATACATTGTTCTTCTACGTTTTAAATCGACACGTTCTATTGCAGTTGATACAGATGTAGGTAGTGTCTTGCTCTAAGAGCTCTGATGCATTTTTTGTCGTCTGTGCTCTCTCCTCTCTCTCTCTATAGCTAGCATATTTTCTATGTACTTCTTTTGGCGTATGCTTCACATCACTTCTCAAGCAGGTGCGAAATTCAGCCACAGACCCCCAGCTTGCTAGGCCCATTTGATCTGATTTAATCTCTCGCTTACCTACAATCTTATAGCGTAGGGTAAATCTTCCTGCTGGTCTAGCTGGTCGAATAAAATGTCCTTAGAAATCTTCCAATCATCCATTCATATGGCATGGCAAAGCTACGCGAGTCTGCCTGATGAGGTAGCACAGGTGGAGGCTGTTAACTCTGTTTTCTTGAACATACTGAAAATATGCATTAAGCATATTAAGCACCAGAATAGTAAGTATTGACAACTTATTCTTTTAAATATGCTACTCGTGAGAACTTTATTCAGAATATTAAATTTGTATTCATTTCTTTTCGATAATATAACGAATATGTCAGTATTATTGAGTGTAATTAACAGCATTTAGTTGAAACGTTATGTTAGTTAATTATTAGTATTATACGGTTTCCCGTCTCAAAAAAATGCCATTCACTAATGTTATGAACCATAAGATGTTTATATACTTATAATTGTCACACTTGTGGTATAGTTAAAAGTTTAGTAACTAGTTTAATTATAGCCTGGCATTACTAAATAGTGTCAGATAGTACGTTTAGACTAACGAATAAAGAAGTCAACATACCAAAATAGAATGTCAGGGGGGATTACTCCGATTACAAAATATGAAATAATCAGAAACCGCATTATATATAGTCGGGGTGAACTTCTTGGAGAGCTCGTCAATATAAATGATCGAGATGTTAGACATGTAGCATTACACATTCAAAAAGGCGATCCGAATATTAACGTCTCAGATCAGGGGTAGGGTTAGAGTTAGGGTTGTCAGGCTCTGGTTACTACCTGAACTGATATGATGCGAAAGAAACGCAATTGGCGATGAGAGAAGGACATCACTGACCAGCTCCCTTGATGCATCTAAAAAATGTATTATTTTACTGAAATAGTACTAGTTGGTAACTATATAACGTGGTACCACGTGAACACTATATATGAGAGTACTTATTAGGAATATACAATACAATAGTCATTTTGGGATGTCTTCGGAACTGTGTAAAATAATTGACCCTCTAAAATATATAGGGTGTTTGGAAAATCGATGGTATAAATTTGGGATTATGTGCTATGTGTTTCTTAAGATCCGGAAACTAACACCGATCAACATTCTTTATTATAAACATCTGACACGTACAATGTGTGTGATAGTGCACCCTTATATCTATATATGAGATAGATACCCGTCTCTCTCTCTCTCTCTCTCTCGCTCTCTGACTGCACCTTGTGGTGCCACATGCACAAACAAACGCATGAAAAAATGACATCAACCAAATATAAAACCGTGGGGCTCGGATGAAAGATTTGGAGGCCAATATGGGGGATCCGGTTGACATCCTACAAACGTTGGATCTTCGTATTTCATGGAACAAAATACAACAGACCAAACACAGGTAAATAAATATGGCCTGCACAAACCAAAAACAAGCTAGAGAAAGAAATCTATAACTATGTAATGAGACTATCAATGGAGTTGTATTAAAAAAAACGAAACTCCCACTAAAGGCGATGTTTTACACATATAGAACATAATCCCGAAGTTAATGTCATTCATTTTCCAAACACCCTATATAAAGATTCTGAATTATTTAGATGACAATTTTTATAATTTGCATTATCTGGACTAGTGTTTTCATCTTGAGTGTTATTTTCACAATGTAACCTCCAACCTTCTTCAGGTGTATCTTTTCAAACTCGGGTATCTATCTCTCGAAATCGGAAATCTGCACGGAATTTAGAACGGAACCCTTTATTTAATCCACGGGGGTAGCATGCTTTCATTCCGTCAGCCATGTCTTCGTGTAGAAGTATTCAGTAAATCGCAATTCACAATTCTTTGTATCGCCTGCACTGAGGATTGAACCTTCAACCTTCAGAAGACTACACCGAGAACTGAATTTTACTTATTAGATTATCTGTAACGCCACGGGTCTAGGTGCAGTTTTCTGAAAGTTGTCGGTTCAATCCTTAGTGCGGGCGGTACTAGGAATTGCGAATTACTAAAGACTTTTCCCGGTTATGGCTGACGGAACAAGAACATGCTTACTCTTAGGTATTAAATAGAGGGTTTCGTTCGAAATTCCGTGCAGATTCCCAAGTTCAATAGATGCGCCGAAACGTTTTGAGAATAACACTCAAAATGAGAACAGTAGTCCGAATAATTCACCTTATATAAAGTAAGAGCGCCTGAACATGATACTGATTGCGAACTGTATAACATATTAGTCATAAAAAACTATTTAACATATCACTCATGGGGGTGGGGCTTAGTCACATAGTACTCATTTGGTACTATCTAAATAAAGGCAAAAGTTTCTCGCACTAACCGTGACGCCACACTGTATAGTTCAAGTTAAGTAATTCAACTGTACAAAATAGATGCACCATCTTTTAACATACAGCTTGAACATATGCTATATAAGTTGCAAGCGTAACTAATTTGCATATTGGTTTTTAAAAAATACATTTTATTTATTAACTATTATCTATGATTGTTCTATTTTTACCCAATGAATGTTTTTATTTTGAAATAACAAATAATTACGAATCGCAATATTGTTTTATTTCCTGGACACATATTTAGTATTTCTGTTCAAATGTCTCTTTCTTTAATGAAAACGACTTGATTTTTAACAATTTGCGATCTATTTGTAAATTGTAAGTGAAAAGGCAAATCGATTTCTTCTTTCTATTCCTTTCTTTACGGTCGCATTTAAAAATTAATAATTCTGTTTCGAAATTACACAAATATTAATTTCTATCTATATTAAAAAATGAGAACACTTTTGTTTCGTCTTTACAGGAAAGTTATGAATGAATTGTTTATTATTTTAAATTAATGTTTTTAGTAGCGAATTTTGCATCAGCTAGTATAACATATTCTAAGTTAATATCCATATTTCTGTTTGTCTTTAAAGTAAAATCGCCATTATTCTTGGAGTGGAATCACTAGCAGTCATAATAATAATTGCGGCACGCGACCCTTTTTGCTATTTTGTTATTTAGATGTTTGAATTCTATTTTATTTCTACCGTTATTGCCACCTGGGTCTTGACCCTGCAGACAAATCCCCGTAGAATAAGAGAAGTGGGTCTGGTTTGGCCCGCGTCTGTCAACGTCCGTCATTCTTGGTGATTGCATCTCAATTTAATGTACAACATATTTTTTTCTGCTCTTCGACTCAATCGCCATAGTCACCTCAACCTCTTTCTGTATTTTATGGGCTTGCTTTTTTTCTTTTTTTCGTTCTAGATTTTTTCTTTTTCTTCTTTTTTTCATTCATCTATTTTCATGTTCTTTCTTTCCTTATTTACTATCCATGTTTTGTTTTTTTTAACTTTCTACTTTTTTTCTTTTTTTCCCGTCATCATTTAATTTATTCGTTTTAATTCGTCAGTCCGTCCTTATTTCTTTCTTTTTTTCTTTATTTATTTATTTCTCTCTACACTGACCATTCTTTCTTTCTTTCTGCTTTTGTCTTTTTCGTCCTTTTTTTCGTTATCACTTCATACATTTTTCTTCTTTTTATGCATTCATTTTTCTTTCCTTTTTTTTTCGTTTTTTTTCTTCACATTTTCTTTCTTTCTGTGTTTCTTTCTTTCTTTCTTTCCATATCATTTTATCTGTTCGTTTCAATTTAGTCTGTCAGTATTAAAAAAAAAAATTTCTCATTTCCTTTATTTGTGTTTTCATTTAATTTTAATGTATTTCCCCTTTCTTTTTATTCAATTTATCCTTTCTTTTTTTTCGTTCGTTATTTCTTTCATTTCTCACTTTTGTCTTCTCATCTTTCTTTATTTATTCTTTTATTGTTCATTTTCGCTATTTCTGTCTTTTATTTGTTTTTTAAATTTATTTCTTTTATTTCTGTCTTTTATTTCAATTTCATCTTTTTGTTTCATTATTTTTGCTTTCTTTCTTCTTTACTTATCCTTCGTTCTTCTTAACTTATTTTCTCATTCTTTACGCATGTTTCTTTACGTTCTTCATGTATTTATTTTTTCTTGTCAGTTCAATTTTTCTCATTGTTCTTTCTTTTCTATTGCCACCTTTTTTTCACTTATCTCCCTTCTCTTCTACATTTTCTTATTTATTTCATTACTTTCACCATTTGCTTACTTTCCCCTTTTTCTCTTACCTTACATATTTTCTTTTATTTTTGCTTGTACCTTCGTTTTTTTTTTTCTTTTCAATTCTTCTTTTTCTTTCCTTTTTAATTTTCTTTCATATTTGTTTTCTCTGTTTTTGTTCATATTTTATTCTTTCGATAACTTTCTGTATTTATTTCCTTGAGCTTATCTAAAAAAAAACAACATATTTTTGTTCTTATTCTATTCTTTAATTTATTTTCTTTCTTTCTCCATTGTCACTTCTTTCTGTTCTGGCTGTCCTTATTTTCTTTCTTTCTTTTTCCACTATAAATGTCTTCTTTTTTTTCGTTCGTTATTCCTTATTTTCTTTTTCGTTTTCATCTTCATCTTCATTCTATTTCAATCGTTTTCCTTCTCTTTCTTTCTGTTTTTCATTCTTTCTTTTTCTTTTTCTTTCTTCCTTTCATTTCTTTTCAGCTCTTCCTTTCATCATCCCGTTCTTCCCTTTTTTATTTCTTTCTTTATTTATTTTCTGTCATTCGTCACTGTCACTTCTTCCCTTTCTCTTCCCTTCCTTTCTTTCATTCCAACTTTTCACTATCATTTTTTTTCATTCGTTCCTTTCTCCATTGTCACTTCTTTCTGTTCTGGCTGTCCTTACTTTCTTTCTTTCTTTTTCCACTATAAATGTCTTCTTTTTTTTCGTTCGTTATTCCTTATTTTCTTTTTCGTTTTCATCTTCATTCTATTTCAATCGTTTTCCTTCTCTTTCTTTCTGTTTTACATTCTTTCTTTTTCTTTTTCTTTCTTCCTTTCATTTCTTTTCAGCTCTTTCTTTCATCATCCCGTTCATTCGTTCCTTTCTTTCTCCATTCCTTTTCCGTGTTCGTTATCCTTTCCTTTCATTTGTCTCTTTTTCATAATTACTTTTCTTTCTTTTTCTCTCTTTCCTTTCTTTTCTTTTCCCTTATATCCTTTCTCTCTTTCTTTTTCTTTCATCACTCAATGCATCTAACGCTTTAGTTATCTCCTTCGCACAACCACCACCGGGACCTGGTCCACGTTTTTATCCAATATAACCCCACCAGCCGAAACGCCAAACGCCTGCTGTTACGCACTGCCACAAGCCGTGCCTGCCGACCACACGCACGCACAAACGCATGCAGGAGGTCCCTTGCCCCCAGCTCGTTCGCTGATTCTCTTCATATCGACTAATTCTTCACCCCCCCCCCCCTTTCCCTCTCTCTTTCTCTATCTAATATTCTTTCCATTTCTGTTCAGTTTCTGTTCCCAATCGTCACCAAATAAACGCCAAATTCCATTATTTTTCTTGCCTCTCTTTTGTACCATTTTACGAGATCTAACAATTTTTTTTTCTCTCAAAACTCTCTAGTGAATATCGCAACTCGACCCGATGAAAACTGACTAGAAACGTCATTATAACTTAAGTTATGCCGATTAGAATTTATTTAATTCTTTTTCTTGTTATTCACTTATATTTCCTTCTCTTTCACTTTCGTCTCGCTTGCCGCTTTTTTTCTCAGCGTGTATGCGTCTAGTTTTGTATAGTTTTTTTTTAAATATCATTACGCGTCTCTTGCTAATACAGTTTTGACATAGTTTTTATTACCACAGCTATCATCGTAGCTGGTATTATTATTATTATTATTATTATTATTATTATTATTATTATTATTATTATTATTATTATTATTATTATTATTATTATTATTATTATTATTATTATTATAATAAATAATATCATACCTCATTACATTATTATTATCATCATCATCGCACGAGTTCATTTCACTTCTTATCTGTCACATCGTGTGATTCAGGAATCGTAATTTTAACGATTGCGCATTAGTAGTTTTTCAAACGCCGGCCGATATTGTCGTCCATCACGCTCGCAGGCAACTTCTCTTTCGGCTAGTCTGCAAAATTAAAACTAAACTACGCAAGAAGAAAACTATATATAGACACAGTATTCCGGTGGTGTTTCTCGTGCAAGTTAAAAAGCCGTTTGTTCTTTGTTGAGAATAACATCAATGGTGATACTAAGTTGTGCTATGGCCTGCAGTGGTTACGTTGCTGACGGCAGGGTTATGTTGTGTTTTTTTTTCATCTGTTCTTGTGAGGTGCTGCTTACGGGCGAGAGAAGGAAGGAACGAAGAAAGATGGATCGGACGAATAGGCGCATCAGTTGATGAATGCGGGGCATACGACAGAACGAAAAATGAACGAAAGATTCACAGTAAATGAGAATGATGGAAGAAGAAAAACACTAAAAACACCAAGACTGCTTCGTCATTCATTAGGTACACAATTTCTTCTGTCTTTTCAGAGTGACTTAAGCTACAATTCTTTGTTTTCTTACCATTATTCATCTTCTTTTTCCATTTCTTCTTCTTCTTCTTCTTCTTCTTCTTCTTCCTCCAGTTTTTTTGTTTTTCTTTCTTCTTTTCTTCTACAGGCTTTTTCTGATATAATCACTGATGTTAATATATCTTCATCATTGTTGTTTTATTTATTTGTTTTATATTACTAATTAATATTACTGCAACTATAATAATAATAATAATAATTATTATTATTATTATTATTTTTTTTTTTTTTTTTTTTTATTATTATCATAATTATTATTTTGTGAATTGGTCGTTTCCACGTCAAAATGGAGAGCAATAAATCGTCTGCCATTTTTCCCACCTCAAAAAGAGTAAGTAGACTCAGATAAATTGTTTTAGACTAATTTCAAATTTACCTTAATTTATTTTAATGGAAATACTGTTGGGAAATTGGTCCAAGCAAATTATTTGGGTTTACTTATTCATTTGTAATGTCCGAAAAAAAAAATCAGAGAAGTGGCAGACGATTTATTTTCCACCATTTTAACTTGGAAACGACAAATTAACCTGTTATTTTTTAGAATAAAATGGCTGTTAGTTCATCATGGAGCTTTTTAAGTAAAGTCAAGTGAAAGCAAGTCCTGATTTGCATTCTTAGTTTAAGTTTCTGAAATTTTCTTTGGCATTATTTTGAAAAGTTTCAAACTTTCTGCACAATTCTATAACGTATTATTATTATTATTATTATTATTATTATTATTATTATTATTATTGTTATTATTATTATTATTATTATTATTATTATTATTATTATTATCATTATTATCATTATTATCATTATTATTATTATTATTATTATTGTTATTATTGTTATTATTATTGTTATCATTATTATTATTATTATTATTATTATTATTATTATTATTATTGTTATCATTATTATTATTATTATCATTATCATTATCATTATCATTATCATTATCATTATTATTATTATTATTATTATTATTATTATTATTATTATTATTATTATTATTATCATTATCATTATTATTATTATTATTATTATTGTTATTATTATTATTATTATTATTATTATTATTATTATTATTATTATTATTATCATTATTATTATCATTATTATTATTATTATTATTATTGTACATCCTCTGTGATAAATGACGAGATAAAAATTAAGCTTCGCCAGTGTTCGCACTAATATTTATATAAACTCATAGAATTACGTCAGAAATTTTATTTTTCCTATATACATATGTGACAATTTCTGAATACCAAAAAATATTATAAAAAAACACCAACTGTTGACTTTTTATTTGGAGTGGCATTTCTCTTTCTCGAATTAATTTCAAGCGCCGGAAGTAGTCTAACTGTCTATTTGCTTTCTCGCTTCCTCTCAACATTTAAAATTGTTTCGTTCGGGAGTGGGGGTGGAGGGACTAGAATAGAGCACTTTTTTTTTTACTCACTAACATTTATGTGACGAGACGGATTTATATGTATTTAAATAGAAATAAATGCACATTGGACTTTATTATAAAACGTAGTAGCTGTAGTAACCTGTTCTTTTTAGTTTTATATATGGTCATGAATAAGCAAGAATAATCCAAACAGCAAAAATAGTCGCATTCCATTACTTATTCTTAGTCATTAGGAGTTCTCAGACAATTGATCGCTCACTGATAAAACCAGGGGGTGTTTCCTGGAGTTTGAGTGGCAACAACTATATTTCCAGTACTCTACGCCTATTTCAGTAACCATTCCACATGACACTGCGTTCTCCAAACAGCTGTTTGCCTCGCTGTTAACGACCGTTGCCTTTCGCTGGAATTTTATAGAAAATAACCCCCCTCCTTGGGATTTCAGTACTCTCCGTGCCCTTCGAGTGGAGGTCTGAATGGTGAGCTTCCTCATCGATCTTGTAATCATTCTTATTCCTTCAGGACAAATTTGTGCAGTAGCACTCAACATCATTTTTTTTTTTTATATCTTCGCTGATTCAGTTCCATTAGATCCATTTGACGTCCTGTCTGAAGTTGTGTAGTTGGGTAAACGCGGCGTTATTCTATTTTAACTTACCTGTTGTTGTTTGGTTGGTTGGTATTCCTTACTTATGTGAGTTGGTTTCTGCACTTGAAATTATTATTATTATTATTATTATTATTATTATTATTATTATTATTATTATTATTATTATTATTATTATCATATTGCACACTTATATTTTTCAGATGTGTAAAGTGGGGGAAAATTTATTTCTAGAACGTTTACAGAACTTGTTGATATTTACTTTTACGTGTAAACCGATAATCTCATGTACATATATATATATATATATATATATATATATATATGCATATATCATATATATATATATATATATATATATGCATATATCATATATATATACATATATATATATATATATATTCATATATATATATATATTCATATATATATATATTCATATATATATATATATATATATATATATATATATATATGCATATATATGCATATATATATATCTCTCTCTCTCTCTGTATATATATTCATATATATACATATACATACACATATATATATATATATATACATATATATATATACATATATATATATATATGTATATATATATATATGTATATATATATAAATGATTTAAATTAAAATGTTAATAAATATTTTAGTAAATAATCAAAATATATATAAAAGCGAAAAATGAGGCTGTACAAGTCTCCTTTTTTTCACTTTGTGGTATTCTTTGCTTATGTACAGACGGCGCAGACTAAGCAGACACCTGTTTAGTAATATTATCCGTGCAAAAATAGCATAAACACAACAAAAAATAATATATAACATATATATGATACATAACACACACATGCGCATATGTATATATATATAAAATTACATATATATATATATACAGGGTGTTTCAAAAGTCTTGGGTACATAACGTTGTATAACGCATTTGTAATGTTCCCAAGACTTTTGAAACGCCCTGTATATATATATATATATATATATATATATATATATATATATATATATATATATATATATATATATATATATATATATATATATATATATATATATATTACGAAAAGGATACTTGTCCAAGGATGGTGAAATATATTCCGCAAATAGAAGGTTTGCAAAAAGTTGATCTCCCCTGACAAAAATTAAAATAAGGCTATAATAACGCTAAACATTATTTCTAGAATCCTTATTCCAAGTTTGATAAAATCCCTCTAAATAATTGTGAACCTCGAAAATGTCTAAAATGAAGGGATTGAACTGATCTGTCTTATGAAGAAATAGAAATTCATGGAATCTTGTTGAATGTGTCTCTAATGACAATTGATCAAAGTCAATTCAAATCTGAAATATTTTAATTTGAACATAGAAGCTTGTACATAATATAATTTTAAAATCTCTTATGAATACTAAAAAAAAAACTGGAATGTAGGTAATATTTATTATTTCATGTCTAATAAATATTGTAGAAATTTCACATAAATTATTCACTTTCTCCGTACTTTTCGTATTAGGCTGAATAAAAAGTAAATAAAGCACACAATGCCACCAACCATAACAAACAGATGTTTTGTCAAATTGATAATGATCGGTTAATTACTTTAGGAGTATATACTGTATATAAAAATACATGAACATATACACATACATACATTTACATATATGCATTGAAACGTTGGTTGATTGACGTAAAGCTATAACATTGTTTATGTAATTTTATAAATGCTCTACTTGGTATCGAGCACTCTTGA
>OY744523.1:50320258-50322758 GCA_963556195.1 Sepiola atlantica | reverse complement strand
TATATATATATATATATATATATATATATATATATATATATATATATATATATATATATTGTTTGTGTATTTGTATACATATATGCAAGGAGATATGAACATATATTTACGTGCATATTATATATAGGTGTACGTATATATAAATGTATGTATGCCTGCATTACGTTACACAAACACACCCACCCATTTCTCTCTCTCTCTCTCTTTATATATATATATATATATATATATATAGAGAGAGAGAGAGAGAGAGATAGAGAGAGAGAGAGAGAAAAAATATATCGATATATACGATGAGTATAGGTGTGTTAATAAGTTGGTACATATAAATTACAATTGTGCTCATAGTTAAGTAGTTATTCGATAGCTTACTTACTATACATATATATATATATATGTGTGTGTGTGTGTGTGTGTGTATATATATATATACACACACACACACACACACACACACACACACACACATATATATATATATATATATATATATTACATTGACAAGTCGAGGTTTCGGTCTATGCGACCTCCTCATATAATTATATACACGTGCATGTATACATATGTATTTATATATTTTAGCATATATATTTATAATTATTTATTAATTTTTTTTGCGTAAAATTCAATAGATTTGTTGCTCTGAGAAAGACCGTTGTCATCGGACACCTTTTTCTCTCTCTCTCTCTCACACGAACATACACATACATATATCTACACACACACACACACACACACACACACATATATATATATATATATATATATATATATATATATATATATATATATATATATATATATATATAAATAACATAATATAAGCCTTAGTTGGTCAGAGAGCTAATCTATATTTCCTTCAAAAAAACTTTATTGACAGACAATAGTTGCTGCATATATCGTAAATATATATTTTTATTATATAAACATATCCAAAATATATATGTAGAGACTTCATCAGGGCATGATATTCCACAGACAGGATACACATTTAAAATTCATACAAATTACATTAAATTCTAGTTTCGGTCATATTCAAAGGGAAACTTTACTTAGCTCGATTTTATATATATATATATATATATATATATATATATATATATATATATATAGTCTCGGAAGTTTCTCAACCATTAAAACTAAAAAAAAACAAAAAAAACAAAAACCTTAAGTCCCAGGTCGTTCAGTTGAAATTCACTCATGTAAGTCAATTTAGTTTTTACAATTATTATATTAGTTTGCTTCTAACATTATTTAAGGGATCATCAGTTTACCATGAAAAACTGTTTCGGGAATATATATATATATATATATATATATATATATATGCACATGTGTATAACAATCATAAATATTTAATAGTGACTTATCCTAAAACGCTTCTGCAGATTCGCGTCAGAAGTGCATTTTGATTCAACACGTTTCTATACATTTGAATGCGAGAACAAAATGTGAATATACGGATATAGTTATATGCCACTATATTAGTGTTGTTTTTTGTTTAATTTTACTTCAATCGAAGTTCTCAGAAATCAAGGGACCCCGTCCCTAGGGCTAACTTGATCTCTATATGCGATACATATATATCTTAGTATTCAACTAAAATGCTCCTTCACCTTTCAAACGTTGAGTTAGTAAAGAACTGAATAACATTAATTTTCCTCTCCCTAATTCACCAATTAACTACGTTATAGTATATCTTTTTTGGTGTCTCTTGATCTTACCGGATTCAATGACAAGAATTCATCTAGTCTGGTGGAGTATTCAGCTTAATGTTGTTACTAGATGCAACATCACTTGGAGAAGGTGCACCGTTCTTTATATAAGCCAGTATGTGGCCATACCGAGGTGATGGCATTTGGGCTTCGAATACTATGTTAATTTGGATATTTGGTTAGGGGTATCTTGTAGGGTGAAGTATCTTCAGTTCAGGTGGTCCTGACAAACCCTTGTACAGAGAGACCGCAGGCACTCGAGGGTTGGGTATAATAGGTAATTCAAACTCTCCTGTAGGTTATTTAAACTCTTATGAGCGGATATATGCACACTAAATTTAACCATATAGATGTGCATATATATATGCATGCATATTTAAACATATATTTGTATTTATGAGAATATAATTAAAAAAGCAGCAATTCCTTATATGGTAAATAATTATTTTTATTAATTGTAGAATAAAACATGCAATTTCTACATTTACTTCGGAATACGGTTGTTTCGCGCTCAATATTTTGATAATACAATTTTTTTGAGGAATAAACGGTTCAGTTTTTATCTAAGTTTAAAGTCAAATTAAGCATTCTCGGTTACTATTTTTCCAATATTTCTTCATCTACTTTTATTTTGTTATTCTATTTTTGTAAACAATTCTCCAGGTGATTTGATTTATTTAATACCGATACCTATGATTATTACAAAAAAAAACAAAAACAAAAAAACAACGCAGTTTGCTGGCATTTGTAAAAACAATGGTTAATAAAAAAACGGATTTAAGAAG
>OY744523.1:50295258-50310258 GCA_963556195.1 Sepiola atlantica | reverse complement strand
TATTGAGAACTTTTCATAAGCCCAGTTTAAATTATGTGGATGTTTATCCTGTGGATGTCTACTTAACCATGGATTAATATATATATATATATATATATATATATATTATGAACACAAATCTTAGACAACCGGCTAAAATAAACCAAGAAAACGAACGAATAAACCACTGCAAACATTGGAAATATCGAAAAATAGTATCATGGAAGTTTAAATAGATAAGCAGAATTTTAATTTTTGTTATTACTTGGTCGTCTATTCTGATTTTGATTGGTATTTTCACAACGTTTCGGTCGATGTAATCTCCGGCCTTCTTCAGATGCATCTTTGCGTACTCTGGAACTGATACGTTATTTCGAACTGAACCCTTTGTTTAATCCACGGATATACACTTTTGTGCTGTCGTTAGTCATTTTCTGGTAAACCTCATTATTTTTTTTTATTGTACTATCTCCCGTAGCGAGTATTGAACCTTAAACTCCTGGAAGACTGTCGCTTAGAACTGGTGATTAACGTTGCGTAACAGTTAAATAAGAAAGTATTCCTGACTGCTGCAATTGTATCCCTATTTAGAATGCCTCTATTTGAGATTAGGGCTGGGTTTTCATTTAATTAATCCAATGTTATGTTACACCCAGCCCTCGTGGAGAGCTGTTAAATAAGAAATTTTAACACACACACGTAAGTGTGTACGAAGTGGATTGTGCTTGGGCGTCGTTGAGCCTTGTTTTCCGTCACGTTTTTTTGGTAAATAAAATATTTTGTGTAAGACTCCTTTGGTTTTCAAGTAGAAGTACTAACACGTCTTTTCTCAGAGTTCATTGGTGTCACAGTTTTAAATTAACGAGAAGAGAAGAGAAGAGTAAGAAAAATGCTAAGTAATAATGCAAATAATATGAGGGTAATAAGTCATATTTTAATCTGCAGATATTTATCTCTCTGTCATTATCTGATTCATTGTTTTAAATTTTCGCCATCGTAACAATCTACCAAGCCGGAATAATTTTGCTTTTAGAAAATTGAATCCGATTTCATTTTGGTGTTGTAAATACTTGCTGAATAGAAAAAAATAATACATATGGTTAAGCCGAATCAAATGTCGATGTGTCTGATGTGATGCTATAAGGGTTTAGATTCTAAAAGCCGAACATATTACTGTATAGATTAGATTATTCGTAGGAAAGGATTTCATCAAATAGTAAATTTTTGCCAATAATACGTTTGTACATTCGTTTGAACGTTGTTATTATCTTCTACACCATTTTAAAAAATGGCATCGTCCCACCACCAAAGATAAAATGCGAAATTAGTCAGTAAGGATTTGCTGGTATTGTTGACTGTAAAAGTTTAGTTTTGTACCGATTAAAAAAAAAATGTTCTAAAATAGAATATCACGTCATAAATAAAATTAGATCGTCGTTGTTTTCTTAAACAGTTAGAAAACAACTATTCTTTGCACATTTTTAATTTTAAGTTTAATATAGTAAATTGTTACAACTTTATCAAGTTGTAACAATTTAATATATTAAACTTACAATTAAAAATGAATAAAAATAAGACACATTCGTTTAATTTATGTAAATAATATTTAGCTTACAATGAGAATTACTTTACGGAAGAAAAGAGAGACACTTTTTATGTAACATTAAATACATGAAGTATTTGAAAAAAAAAACAATTATTTGAAGAGAAATTATATGAGGAAAATTATTATTTTTAATCGTAAATTTAACGGATAGATGAAGAATGCAACCGCGGAATTTCCACAGGGTCCCACTAGTTATTCAGATAATTGTGAGTTAACGATACTGCGGGAAACAACAATGACAAGGAGAAAAGTACTTTTACTCTGAAGAGCATTGTTAACATCAATCAATAAAATTGTGTGACAACTTCTCGTGTGTACGTGTGTGTGTATTGTATCAACGTGAACTTGATTATTACACATTATTGTTCTCTATTTATTAGCCTTTCAACAAGAGCAGTCAGACACAAGGTCGGTTTTTAATATGGGTACATCCACCTCTCCCAAAAGGTGAACACTAGATTGGAACAAAAATAACAAAACTGCCTCCGCCAGGAAGGATTTCTCCTTGACTGAGTCAGGACAAAAAAGATTAATTCTGTAGTATTAGAACATATACTATACTTTACTCCTAGCCTAAAGGCCAAGGATAATTTATAATTTATTGAAATCATAAGTGCAAGAGCATAAAATAAGATGAAGTTTTAAAAACAAACATTTAAAAATAATTTCATTACGAAGTTAACATGATAATATTTTTCTATAGTTGAAAAAGTATTACTTCTTGTCATTTCGAAATTCGAAAGGAATTGGAAGCATTTAAACTGTCGAATAAACAGTCATTTCTGACTTTGAATTTCTTATGAACATCCTCATGAATTCAGATATAAACATTCTGGAGCTATTTACGCAGAGAAATGTTTTTAATATATATAACAAAAACATTGCTTTAGCAAAATTAGTAATAGTTCTATACTAAGTTGGTTTAGTAATAATTTAATAACCAACGAAAACCGTAATAATTAAGTTAAAATTTCAAAATCCTATTTAAAGAAAAACAAACAAACTAATATTTTGGTGAAAACAAATAAACGACGTACTCAAAAGAAAATGGAGAAACAAAAAAAAAGTAAAATAGTGTAATATTTATACTGTGGTGATGTTACCATCCTCCCATGGATTACCGTCTCGTTTTTTTTTTAGGGGGAGGGGGGTAGTGTAGTATATGTTCTGTTGTGATGAGACCATCCTCTCAGGTATTACTTTGTGTGTGGGGGTGAGGGCATTAGTGTAGTATATATTCGTTCGCCATAATATCATTCTCTCAGTCTAGCAAAGGACGACGAAACAACAGTTGATGACTAGATATATACAAACACAAACATTATATATATATATATATATATATATATATATATATGAATCCGAAAGAGTTTTCCATCTATCCTAACATCAAAACAGGTTATGTTTTTTAAAATTCTATGATATAACATTACATTTTGTAATACCGTACATATAGGAAACTGAAAATACCGTCAAACACATTTAGATCTTCTTAATTTGCATATTAATTATGTAAACAGCTTCTAATAAATTAATATTCTGTAATTTACTGTTGTAATTTTGAATTGGCATATGCTCTTACACATACGCAATATTTTCGTCGATAGTAAAACGTCTGAAGTCGCTGCAATTCTGAGAACAAATATTGAGGATATATACTACACTTTGATCTTAGATAAAAGTCTAAATAGCCATAAAAATAATTTTTTTTTTTAAAGCTAGGCATTTTTAAATGAATGAAAAAAAATGTAATCTCTTATTGTATTATCTTTTTATGGGGGTGGATAGTGTAGGATCGGTCCTATTATCATAAAACCGTTCACCAAGGAATTACCTATTCCTTTTTAAAGGAGGTACGACAATCCTTCCAGGTAGTACACCCTCCTTTGTAGGAGAGGTAATGTAATCTTTTTTCTGGTGTCATGAGACCATATTCCTTTGGGCTACCTTCTCTTTTTGTTTTTAGGAGGGTAGTGTAGTATCTGTTCTATTTCTATAATACATGCATTACCTTCTCTTTTTATGGGGCGATCCTCCCATGTATTACCTTTTTTTATTGAGAGGCACTATAGAATATGTGCGTTCCTTATGATAAATCCTTCAATAATTATCTGCAATTTTATTTTGGGGTGGGGAGATAGTGTACTATATGTTCTGTTGTGATGATATCATCCTCCCAGGCATTAACTCCTCCTTTTAGGGGAGGATAACGTTCGTCATTACACCTCCTTCTTTTGGGGGTCAGTGTAAAATATGTTCAGTACGCATGATACAATTTTCCCAGGCTAACTAAATTATGCGATCGGAGGAAGCATATATTTGCTAATATATATATATATATATATATATATATATATAGTCATACACAGACAGCTCTTTCGCTGTCTACGACTTATCGATGTGTGTAGACGTAGCGAGATTCGAAACCCGTACACTAGTGGTTGGCTTGCCAAACTTTACCAACTGAGGCACCGAATTCACTTCTACTTCAAAGAATTATATAATTTTTATATTAAACTGCCCATTTGTTTACATTTGTATTTTTCTTTCGATACTGAAAACCGAAAACACTCATTTCTTTTTCGCCAAGAGTATTGTTTTATGTAGTAATAACATTGAAAATCAACAACATAATACATTATTTCAACTTTTTAAAACTCACGGTAGGCAAAAAACGAAAATAGATTAAATGTCTAAATTTTGAATTTGTTTTTCTTTTATATATTATTGATTTTCTATATAAGTAACGTGATATATCTTAATTTAAATAAATAAATAATAACAAGAATATATTTGAAGTAATTCATTTTTAATTAATCCATTATTGGAGGGATGGAATTGTTTACTTTTTTTCGTTAATTTTTCTCATGTTAAAAGTGAGATAATTTCTTTTTTATTCATCGCTTGCCTTAACTCTATGCGGCACCCTCCTAACGTAGCATAGATCTTCTAGTATAAACTAAAGCGTTCGGAATTTTTGAAATAAAGATTGCTAATCAATTTTATTCGGATGTTATTCTAACAACGTCTTAGCCGATGTAACCTCCGACCTTCTTCATGTCGAACTCGGGAATCTATACGGAATTTTGAACTCAACACTTTATCTAATCCACGCGTGTAGATTGTTCTCATTCCGGCAGCCATGACCGCGTAGAAGTATTTTTTTCATTATATTCTGATCATCCCCTGTTCTGAGGATCGAACCTTCTAGAAGACTATCACTTATTATTAGTCAGCATTTTGTCTGTTGCGCCACGGATCCATATGTGACATCGTCCACAAACGTTGTGAGAATGACCTCCAAAATGAGAATAGTTGTCGGACGAATTCATATAATACATTGTAAATGATGTATATGTGTATGGGGGATGCAACTGTGGCTAATTGGTTAACGACACGCAGGACCGGGGTGTGTCGGTTCGTTTAACAGAAACACTTTCATCAAAACCCACACCTGGCCTTGTGTCTAACCTCATGGAGAGGGGGTAAATAAAATATATAGTAAATGTTGTCATCACAAAATACTTCTGGCCTAAAGATATCCAGTTGAAACACGCCGAGACTAACATATTACTTGTTAACAAAAAATATTAACCACAAAAATTATAACATCACTGTTATTATCTATAATATAAATAGAAGTGTTCGTGACCCGTTGAGTCACAACCATTACAACTTTTTTTTTGTTAGATTTATTCGAAAATTAATCAATTGTGACATACTTTTAAAGACGTTCTTCTTGCATTACTAAAAATAATACATCTCTTGACCTCGATATTATTATTATTATTATTATTATTATTATTATTATTATTATTATTATTATTATTATTATTATTATTATTATTATTATTATGTACTCACTAGGAGTTCTCACACAGGTCATCAGTGATTGCTCACCGACAACCGGTGGTATTCCCTGGAGTCTGAGTGACAACAAGTATCCCCATATTTCCAGTATTCTCCACCTCTTTTTGATAGCCACTGCAAATAAACTTGCAGTATCACAACAGCCGTTTACCATTGATTTCTCGTTGGTAAGGACCATTGTCTTCTCTGGGATGTGGATGGCAATAATCCTCCCCAAGGTCCCAGCAGTCTCTGCACTTTCAGTGGAGGTCTGGTTTGTGCTGTCCCTCCTCGGTCTTCTCATCCTCCTTGAACCTATGCAAATATTTTGTGTGTTGTCAGTCATGGCTGGTACAATTTTCATTTTTTTAATTTATTTTTATTTTTATTTATTTATTTATTTATTTATTATTATTATTTGGGTGGGGGCGGGGAGCTTATTATTATTATTATTATTATTATTATTATTAATATTAATATTAATATTAATATTAATATTTATATTAATATTAATATTATTATTATTACTGACGAGGAATTCTCACACAGGACGTCATCAGTGATTGCTCACTGAAAAACACCAGTGGTGCTCCCTGTAATCTGAGTGACAACAAGTCTCCCCAGATTTCCAGTGCTCCCTGCGGTCGCGTATTTTTGCTAGTTGTTCTAAGTTACATATTACATAGATTACATTTTAAACTAAGTAACCGCAGGTACAGTGTTTAGAAAACAAAATCTTTAAATTCTCTCCGATAAATAGAAGAAAGTTTTTTAACTGGAATTTATTTTATTGTTTCAGAAGACGGCGTGACAAAATTTATATTTGGCGGACCTATACATGACCCACCCTCCAGTCTAAAATCTCAAATTTAATTGGACAAAAATAAACTAAAATGAATAATTAGATATTTAATATGATCAACTATATTTTTTAGTTTTATTTTTGCTAAAAAATAATATCCATGATGAAACAATTTATCTTTCTGGAATTTAAGTCATGTAAGTTCGCACTTAAGCATCAATCTGCGAGCCTAGTGTTTACATTAGTTAGCATTTTAAACTAAACGCATTTCGTATTAAACTTTTATATGTATTTGATTTTTTTCTAATTAATTATTTTTTTAAATTAAACACTTCGATTCCATAAATGTGCGCTTTAAAACATCATTTCGAATAAGATTACAAAACAACGTTTGAATAAAAAACTAAAACTAAACACATACTTTTTGAGCGACTCGTACGATAAATCTCAGAGAATGTGTTGTTTACATGTTATTAATCAAATAACGCGCCCTGTCTTGTGTATATATATCTCTTTCTCTCTCTTTTCTCTCTCTTTCTCTTTTCTCTCTCTGTCTCTCTCTCTCTTTCTCTCTGTCTCTCTCTCTCTCTGATCTGACGTCATGTTAACACCTGTGGATTTCTTGAAATATAACTTTTTCTGCGTTCAAAATAGTACGTTATCCTTAGTGATCAGAGGGTAAGTAACCAAATGTAAAAGTGGGCGCCGGTTTTTCCATCACATTCCATTATAATCTAATTTAATTACGTAACCTAATTATATAGATAAAAAAAACAATGTCTTTAATTAATTCGATTTATAATTTTTATTAAGATTGTTTATAGAGGAAGTATTTTAAATACATCTGGAAATCTGAAAAAAACAATCATGAGTATATATTTGCGAATATATATTTAATTAGAAGCTTTAAAACAAATTACTTATGTAACTTTGAAAGCCGCGTGATGCTTGGGTAAATTTTGGAATGGGTATATGTAGGAGCTGATAAGTAGATACAAAAAGAGACCAATAAAAACTAATAATATAATTTCGGCTTCAGACAGACAGATACATACTCTTTATTTTTATTATTATTATCATTATCATTATCATTATTATTATTATTATTATTATTATTATTATTATTATTATTAACTCACAAGGAGTTCTCACACAGGTCATCATCAATTATTTATCACTGATAATAACCGGTGGTTTTCCCTGGTGTCTCAGTGACAGCAAGCCTCTTCATATGTTCGTTACCTCCACCTCTTTCGATAACCATTGCCAATGAATATGCCTTATCTCAACAGCCACTTACCAATGATTTCTCGCTGGCAATGGACATTGGTCTTCCCTGGGATTTGGCTAGCCATAAGCCTATTCCAGTGTAGTTTGTTTAGTATTCTCCCGCTTCGGTCTTCCCATTTTCCTTGACGCTTCACGACTATGTTGTGTTGTATCAGCCAATGCTGGTGCAATCGTTTCCTTGGCGATCGACGGGGGGGGGGGGATCCGTTAAATTAACACTTTTGCAGTTTCAATTCTCTTGGGTTCATGTGGTCTTGTTCTTTCTATGTTTTCTTTGTTGGTGTTATATTTCTATTGCAACTTCCATGGGATTAGTTAGGGTTCGCAGTTTATGTGGGGTGGTCTCCGAAGTCCAGGAGTTTACTTTACATTGAAGCTGTTTTCATTATTGCAGTCCGTTGTATAGTTAAAGTCTACGCTTTGATTCCAATTTCTCCAAGATTACTATTATTATTATTATTTACTCACTAGGAGTTCTCACACAGGTCATCAGTGATTGCTCACCGAAAACCGGTGGTATTCCCTGAAGTCTGAGTGACAACAAGTCTCCCCAGATTTCCAGTATTCTCCACCTCTTTTCGATAGCCACCGCAAATAAATTTGCAGTATCACAATATCCGTTTACCATTGATTTCTCGCTGGTAAGGACCATTGGTGTTCTCTGGGGTTTGGGTGGCAATAAGCCTCCACGAGGTCCCAGCAGTCTCTGCACTTCCAGTGGAGGTCTGGTTTGTGCTGTCCCTCCTCGGTCTTCTCATCCTCCTTGACCCTATGCAAATATTTTGTGTGGTGTCAGCCTAGACTGGTACCATTTTTTATATATATATTTTTTTTGTTATATTATTTTTTATTTATTTATATATTTTTTTTTAATTTAATTTAATTTAATTTTTTTTTTTTAATATTTTTTATTTATTTCTTTTTTTGGGGGGTAGCTGATTATTTTTATTCATTTATTTTTTGAGGGGAGCTGATTAATTATTATTATTATTATTATTATTATTATTATTATTATTATTATTATTATTATTATTATTATTATTATTTACTGTTGTTATTATTATTATTATCATTATTTACTGTTGTTATTATTATTATCATTATTATTATTATTATTATTATTATTATTAGTAGTAGTAGTAGTAGTAGTAGTAGTTAGTATCATTATTATTATCATTATATTTCGTATATAGAATTATTATTTGATCAATTTGGTATATTTGGACTACTGTTTGAGAACAGTAGTCCGAACATACCAAATTACAAAAAATTATCAATCCTCATCTAAAAAATTCCGAAACAGAATTATTATTATTCGTTATTATTCTGATATAGAAGTAAAACACTTATCTTGCTATCTAGCAGTTTGTCTAGAAGTATGTGGCGTGTTAAAACACACGTACGTAAATTAGATAGCAACGATACAAAAATAGAGTCATTCTTTCTGTTTATGCCCAAAGAGACATTACAACATATTAGATAATGCTTGTATCAACACACAGTGATAGAGGGAAGGATAAATATAGATATGGCTATGTTAAAGGTTGCTGACATGTTCAGCTAATTACAATTTACGTCATATTAGAAGAATAAATTTGTAATTAATTCAAACGTAACTCAATCTTAGAACTAAGGCATATTTTCGCATGCATTTTATGCAATTAAAGTGTATCAGAAAACAACTTTAGGGAAACAAACGTTGATTCAAGCATCTTTTGTACAATATTTGATTGTCAGACAAGACGCCAACTTTCTATTGTAAATCCTAATGAAATGTAACTTAAAATTGTACCTTTTGATAGTAGGGCATAATTTTAAACACTTTTAGGCAATTAATACAATCACTAAATAATACATGAAGTAATTCGATTAAACTCCGAATAAAATAAGTAAAATAGACCGACGACACACGCATACATATACGTATATATTTATACAATTTCTTCTATATACACATATAATATTATAAAGCACTACAATATATGTGGTATATATATTTTATTTCTTACGGGAATGAAACATGAACGTTTCTGCGTATCTTTATTTACACAGACAGACACCCACACCCACCCACACACACACACGCACACCCATATATATATATATATATATATATATATATATATATATATATATATATATATGATATTATTTATTTATATCATATATAAAGCTCTATTTTGATATTGAGCACTTTTTATAAACTCGGTTAAAATTCTCTCGATTACCACACTGTGGATATTTTTTACCTGGATTATTACCATTATTATATATATATATATATATATATATATATATATATATATATATATATATATATATATATATATATTATATTTTCATCCTAATATATATATATATATATATATATATATATATATATATATATATATATATATATGACTTCTTTGTAATATAGCAGGAAATATCCCAGCAAAGTGCTCGATTAATTGAGAGTTAAAGTTAAAAATACAAATTTAAGAGCGTAATATTTATTTATTTTAGTACAGAAAAAATAGTACAACATTCGTACTGTCGGTTTCAAGCAAAGAAGGGCTTACTCATCCGGCTCTCTCCAGCTTCTGTTGTCATCTCTGACAACGAACGTTGTACTAATTGTTTCTGTACCAATATATATATATATATATATATATATATATATATATATAGTAATGCACGTAAGGTAAACATCCACAAGATACAATTCAAATAATTTCAACTGTGAAAAGAGTGCTCAATATAAAATAGAGCTTTTATATATGTGATTATTTTAATTTATACATAATCTGCGACACTGGCATATCAATGTTATCGATCAACATATGTTAAAAGATAAGATTCAATCAGGCAGGATAATAATCTGATCATTCACTGATGTCATATTTAGAAAGTTATTTCCAAATATGCTATCAAGTAAGGATTAGATTATTATTCTGTCGGATGAGATCTCATCTTTTAAACAGCTGTTGATCGATAACATCGAGATACAAGTGTCGCAGATAATGTATATATGTATGTTGATTGTGTACATGTATGTATAAATAAAAATAACGATATATATATAGTCTCGGAAGTTTCTCAACCATTAAAACTAAAAAAAAAATGTTTTTTTAAAAAAACCCGTAAGTCCCAAATCGTTCAGTGGAAAATCACTCATGTAAGTCTCAATTTAGTGTTTACAGTTACCATATTAGTTTGCTTCTAACATTATTTAAGGGATCATCAGTTGTTTACCATGAAAAACTGTTTCGGGAAATATATTTATTCTTTCCAAATATAGATTCTTTCCAAATACTATCTAAAGTTAAGATCGGATTTTAACTCTGCCTGATGAGATCTCAGTTTATACCAGCTGTTGATCGATAACATCGACATGCCAGTGTCGCAGATTTTCTCGCTGTCTGTATATATAAAAATAATCATATATATATATATATATATATATATATATATATATATATATATATATATATATATTGTATTTTGTTTATTTCGCTGTTTAAAAGACAAAATCGAAAGTATGTATGGGACTTACTATTCTATATTTCTTGAGAAATCTTATTGAATTTATTGCCAAATAGATTTTGAAATGACATAATTATTCATTTAATCATCTCAACAAAAACGGGTATATAGAGCTAGATATATGAAACACATCAAATTATCTGATTTGAGGATTAACAATTAAAATAATTTCATTAATAAAACTTAGTAAAATACTATTATTTTGTAATTAAAAATAAATTAGTATGAATTTCAAATGAAGAAAGAATCATTTTGTGCAAATTTGATTCAAAATAAATTAAGTTGTAATTAAATTTACTATGTTATAATATAATGGGTGAACTCAACTTCGCCCAATTTTCCCGATGATAATAAATGTTTGATCGATTTGATTAGAAGTATTTCACGTTCGTTTCCTGCACGTAGTAAAGGTCAACGGGTTGTTCAGTATAGTTAACACCAATTCTAGATAACTCATGTACTCCTTTTAAATTATATTATGTTATATATATATATATATATATATATATATATATATATATATATACATATATATATATATTACTATTTCGTGTATCTACATAACTTTTTATAAGGAGATATACTTTTTTATGTATCAATTTTCAGTATTTACTTCAACAGTGCTCGCTACGTAAGTAGGGCTAGGTAGTAAGTTATGAAAATATATTTAGTACAATTAGGCTATATAGAGGCTCCTGCGTTTCATTGGGGGATTCTTCAGGTTGAAGATTTCCCCCGGAGATTAAACGAGGGTGCCTCTGTGTAGCTTAATTGCCATAAATATATTTTCATAAATTTATATATTTATATATATATATATATATATATATATATATATATATATATATATATATATATATATATGATAAAAATTGAACTTATATTCTAACGTAATTGAAAATGAAAAAAACAAAAAACAAAAACATCATTGATGTAGTCATCAACGTTTCGTCTTCATTTCAAGTCTTCCTCCGGATGATTGGTTTGAAGAAAATAACACATACAAATTATCCTGACGAAGTCTTCACATAAAGACGAAACGTTGATCAACACATTAATAATATTTCTGTTTTCCTTTTATATATATATATATATATATATATATATATATATATATATATATATATATATATATATATATATACAGTGAACTGGTGAGATTTAAAAGTTAGACCTAAATTGCAGTTAATTTGACATATCAAACTATAATATTGAACTGGTTGAAGAATAATATATATATATAAAGAGGGATAGAGAGAGAAATACATAGAGGTAGATAGATATACATAGATGCATAGATACACACAGACATGTAGATAGATCGAGAAAGTGTCTCTGAGAGAGAGAGAGAGAGAGAGAGAGAGAGAGCGAGAGAGAAGGGGAGAGATAAAGAGGAAAAGAAAAATGCTAGAATAATATAGATTGAAAGTGTTTAACAAAAATATGCTCATGTTTATAGATAATATTTGTAACGGTCGCATATTATTAAAATAAGTCAAAACAATGAAACAAAAAAAGATTACGTACATGAAAATAATTCGAAACTAGCTTAAGTTCTCCGGAAGCCTTTTTGCTTTAATTTTTCTTATTTCATTTCTATTCCTTTTCAAACAAACCCATTTGTTAGCTTTTAACAAATCATTTATTATTTTAAGTAAGATTTTTTAAATTAAAATTAATTATTACGTTGAGGTTAGGTTATTAAATTATCATCTAAATTAAATAGTTATGAAGCTATAACTGATTTCGTATATGTAATGTTTTTTTAGTCTCTATTTTTAAAATGATGGAATGCAAATAGCGTAGTAAACTTTCAATTTCAAAATACATGTATATTTGCTGATATTTGTAAAACCAGTTTGAATGACGTTCCCTTCGACATTTTAAATGCTTTAAAATTCATTTCAAATTCTGAGTATCACGAAATAATTTTTTAGCTACTAATAAAAACAGATAGAATGGCTGACTTGTTTACCGAGAAAGGAAATGTTTTTTCGTAATTAAATTATTAAAAAAATTACGCTCTAGCTTTTTACGCTATTTTATAAATGGTGTTAATAAATAATTAATTAATAATTAAAAAATAAATATAATAATGCGTAAGTGACGTAAGGACGAGAAACACACTTACACACAGACGAATGAGAATTTGTGACGTTTATTTTATTAATGCAAGCATTTATTCTGAAATTAAAGACACACACATAATACACTAGATTTGTTTAATAGTAAAAGTGCTAGTTTATTATTATTATTAAAATATATTTATTTTATATATATATATATATATATATATATATATATATATATATTTATATATATACATTTGAAGTTACTTTTTGTATAAATTCTGAATATTTTTTTCGGATTTTTGAGATAAGGATTGGTAATTCGTATTATTTGCATTATTCAGTTACTATTCTCATATCGGATGTTTTTTTCACAGCGTTTCGACCGATCTTACCTCCGAACTTCTTCAGAGTTCATCTTGTCAAACTCGGGATTTTTTAATGTCAAACTCTGGAATATGTACGGAATTTCAAACGAAACCCTTTATTTAATCAACGGGGGTAGCTTATTCTCGTTCCGTCAGCCATGAGGTCTTAAGTAATTCGTAATTGTATTCTTTATATAGGCCGCACTGAGGATTGAACCTTGAACCTCCAATAGACTTCCACGAATAACTTATTATCACTTAGCACTTTTATCTGTTGCGCCACAAGTCTTCTGAATTTATTTATAATGATGGTGGTGTTATTTTATACTTAAAAAATAAACTGTCAATGGAATGACAACTCTAAAAATTTCCATCCCAGGCCGGAACCAAGATTTAATACCTCGAACAGAAAAGTGTTGCACCACTTTTATGTCCCATGACGAAGATTTCAATCAAGATAAAATGCAACCTTGTGTCTTGAATCTTTGTTCCTGTTTTGCTCAAAACGTATTGCATAATTTTCCTTTAGAAAATGTCATAAATTTAAGGTTTAAGCTTAAGGGGTCGTAAGAAGAAATTGCAATTCATAGAATCTAGCTTAATTGGTGGCTAATAACTATGGATTTAATTAAATGTAAAGCTGAAATATTTTAATTTTGAATCGTGAAGGAATTGTTCATATTATGCTTTCTGTAAACACTTAAAAATGCCCCAATGACACTGAAATTTACATAATAGTTATTGTTTGATGTCTCATACATAGTATTAAAATGTAAAAACAAATCATAGGTATATGAATTTTCTACAAAGGGATTCAACCCCTTATTCGCATTAAACCTAATTAAACTAAATATAACCCAAATTATGGCTCCACACACTTTGCAGCTGTGTTCCAAAATTAATAATGATCGGTTAAGTAATTTAGAAGTGATATATAGAATATACCCACATATCTAATAGTACATAAATAAAGAGAATGATAATATATATAGCCAAATGTGAATATATATAATCATAATAATATATATAATATATATATACATATATATATATATATATACATATATATATCATAGGTATATATAAATATAAATATATATATATATATTAAATCAATATATATATATATATTATAATATATTATATTATGTATATATATAATATATATAATATATATATATATAAAATATATAATATAATCATATATATATATAATATATAATGATATAATATAATAATAATATTGATTAATTTATTAATAATAATACTATTATAATAATATAATATATATAATAATATAATATAATATATATATATATATATATATATATATATATATATATATATATATATATATATATATATATATAATGGTATTAGTATTTCATGTATCCACATAACATTTTATAAGGAGATATAATTTTTTATGTATCAATTTTCAGTATTTACTTCCACAGTGCTCGATACGTAAGTAGAGCTAGGTAATAACTGTTAGCCTGACGATTCCCCCCG
>OY744523.1:50257758-50290258 GCA_963556195.1 Sepiola atlantica | reverse complement strand
CCTCTATTATTTTCTCTATTTTTGACGGGTAGTGTAGTGTTTGTTATGTTGTCAGGTTACCATTGTTCAAAGACGTGTGATTTCTTTTTAGGGCTAATATAGTATAGGTTCATTTATCATGATACCATCCTTCCTGCATTTTCACCTCATTTTATGAACGGATGGGGTGAATCTGAATATGCTTTACCTCCTCTTTTGGGTGATAACGTGATATATTTTCAGGCATTACTTTCTATTATGTAGATGGAAGTATAGTATATGTTCGTTCCTCGTGGTATCACCCTCCAATTGTTATGTTCTCTTTTTTATTGGGGGGATGCTAGTTGTGTATCTGTTCTGTTGTCATCATATCATCAAGAATTAACACTTACTTTTCGATAGGGAGTCGGTAGTGTTCGTTGGTCATAATAACATAGTCTTAATCATTACCTTCGTCCTTTGAAGGTCAGTGTAGTATATGTTCTTTGACCATTATACCATCCTCCCAGACGCCAAAAAAATACTCGACTGGAGAGAGCATATATTCGTTTTATATATATATATATAGCACAGACAGAATAGTAGTCGAGAGTGTTCGACGAACGTATTTGGAACTTCGCTTTAGAGCTGATGACAGTCTATTTTTAACACCCCCGAGAGTGTTCCATGTTTTATATCTCAAAAGACCTTATTATCACATTTTAATAAATAAATATGAAATTATTTATTCCTATATATATATATATATATATATATATATATATATATATATATATATATATATATATACACGCAGATCAGATGACAGGAAACCATATACACGCTCCTCGTAAAAAATAAGTAGAGCACTCTAAATGGTTGTACAAACACAGCATGACGTCACTTGCTTTATATGCATCATTCCTTCTTTAATAGAAGTAGAATGCCTCGACATCAAGCCGCTTTTATATGTGTTAAATTATCACTGTTTATCGGCTATTCAAATATTGGGCGCGCTGTTAACGACGTTGGATGTAAGTTGAAAAATACTTGTAATCCAGGGTTTCGAATCGTACGACCAGTAGTGAATAGTCATATCTCTATGCTGATGAGTCCTGATTGAAAAGGGACGAAACGTATACGTACATAGATAATAAACAACAACAAATATTTTATATTTGTCGCTCCTCGTAAAAAATAAGTAGAGCACTCTAAATGGTAGTACAAACACAGCATGACGTCACTTGCTTTATATGTATCATTCCTTCTTTAATAGAAGTAGAATGCCTCGACATCAAGCCGCTTTTATATGTGTTAAATTATCATTGTTTATCGGCTATTCAAATATTGGGCGCGCGGTTAACGACGTTGGATGTAAGTTGAAAAATACTTGTAATCCAGGGTTTCGAATCGTACGACCAGTAGTGAATAGTCATATCTCTATGCTGATGAGTCCTGATTGAAAAGGGACGAAACGTATACGTACATAGATAATAAACAACAACAAATATTTCATATATATATATATATATATATATATATATAATGTGTGTATATGTATTATGCATTATATATAATTTGTTATTTTCTGTATATACACGTAATGTCAGAAGGTGATTTAATATGTTGTGTTTAAATTACCAGTATTTACTCAAACAGTGCTCATTACATAAGTAGAGCTTCATAGTAGTAGTATGAACATGTAGTTATGCAATTATGTGTGGCTTAGTCTCAATATTAGCTGCGGGGATGAAATATGGATGCGTCTGTGTCACTTGATACCCATAAATATATTGTCATACTGCAACCATTTATATTGTTATATATATATATATATATATATATATATATATATATATATATATATATATATATATATATATATCAATACATGTTGTTAATAAATACATGCTGTCAATAAATACATGCTCACGTGCATGTATATATATATATATATATATATATATATATATATATATAGCAATGACATTATAGATTATTTTACAAAAATATATATACTATGCATCTATTTGCACATTGAACACGCACACACATATTTTAGTGTGTGCCTTTGTATGTATATGTATATCTGAGTGATTAAACGCCGCTAAAAACAAAACAAAATTACATATATGCATATTGATTATTTAACATTTAATATTAAACAAAACAAAATATATACAAGTGTTGCTTTGTCTATATTGTCAATGTTTATCTAGCAATTAATGCTTTTTCTATTCTATTTAATGAGTCAAATGTCGATTGAGTTTTATTACAAAATGCTTCTTTCAATCGAATGCAATAATTTAACATTGTGTGAATACATATACAACGAAAAAGCTGTGTCTTTCTTTAATTGAAAACAAATGTATTGGATTGTTAACGATTTACAAAAGTGACACCCACCGCGACTGATTATAGGTATGAAAGTAAAGGAATGCGATAATAAATGTATTTTACCAGGTCATTATTTATTAAAACGAGCTTTCAAAGTTATTATATGAATTAAACATCAATTTGCTCCGTTAAATGCGTTATCTGTTTCTCCCATATATATCTTTTTCTGAAGACGTTCTCTAACACGAACGAAACCGGTCAAATCTCTTGTTTTTGTTTTTCTCCTGCACTTTAACCTGTTTTCCGTTAGTCATTTTTCACACATTATGTCTACCACGGCATTTCATTTTCATCACTTATCGTGTACCTTACCCCATATCTTATATATAGAGACAAGTCAGTCGGCTATTGATATTAGACCTACATTGAATTGAATCTGAGATATCAATATTTGTTTGCGGAAGGCACATGGCTTAGTTGGTATCGACGCGGACTGAGAACCTGGGTGTGCCAGGTTCAAATCCAAGTCATTCCACTGAAAACGCTTCCATCAAACCCACATGACACTTGTGTTTAATCTCCTGGAGGCGGATGAATAAAAATCACATCAACACTTGTCCACGGGTTGCCTTGGCCTTGATAAAGTGGTGGTCTCTGTTTTAATTTAAAAATATATATATATATATATATTTGTTTCTTAATAGTCGTTTATATTTTAGGTGTTTTGCACAATATTTGTCAGAACATCAAAATGTACTAATTTGTTTTATTTCTGAGAATTAGATGCTCTTCTTCCGTTTAATATACCGAACAGAATAAGTTCGGTATATTCAGTGGAAGCCGTCAATTACAATTGCCGCCATCTTTGTGATCAGCAGCAATGTGTAACTATTCTGTTTCTATTATTCATGCATATAATATAAACAATGCAATAAACTTTTACGATATTTAACTAATAATTACATGTAAGCAGCTTGGTATACAAAACAGTACGTGTGAACGTGAGCTTTAAGAATAGGCAACATTCATGAAGAGATAAGGAGAGAGGGAGAGTAAGAGTAAGGAAAGGGGTTTGAGCAGAGTAAATAATTACATATCTTTCATTAAAAGTGCCCTGAAAATAAATAAACTATTACAAGCAAACCAGTTAAGCTTTTTTAATAGATGACAGTACAGAAAAAAAGCATAAAAATAGAATTTGTTTGAAATGGAAATTGCTCCAGACATCGTATGAAGCCACTGAGCTTTCAAACTGAACCCTTTATATACTCCATGGGAGGTAAATTGTTCTAGTTCCGTCAGTCATGACCGGATATCATTCCTAAGTAATTTTTATTTTATTCTTAGTATCATCACCTGTAGTGATGATTGAACCTTCAACCTCCAGAAGACTGTCACTTAGAACTGATTGGTACTTAACTTTATCCGTTTGGTTCAGTTCAAAATTCCGAAAGAGTTCGAAGGTTACATCGGCCGAAACGTTGTGAGAATAACATCAGAGATGAGAACAGTAGTCCAAATAATATAAGTTATCAATCCTCATCTGAAAAATTCCGAAAGAATTACTGATATTTATAATTTTTTCTTTTTCTAATGCAATAACTTGTTGAGATATGATTGGGCCCTTTCAGTGGGATGGACTGTTGCATTATTCAAGGTCAAACAGTAGCCAGATTATCACCCAGAAAACAGCAATTGTTCCCTCTTTGTCAGAAGCATAGCTCAAAGAATGTGAAGACTAAATGACAATATAAGGGAAGCGATAGTGCTGAATATAACTGCAAGGCCAATTTAATCAAGATAATCGGTTGTTGATCATATTTCTGCCGTTATTTGTATTCACATCTTCTCTTAACACTGCATTAAAAACAATTTGCATGAAGCGCAACGCTTACGTTTCAACAATTACCAGTTTTACATATTATAACAATGCCATATTTATAGATGCTACATAATCTAAATTATGTTTATTCTTTTTCCGTCACTTCTCATTGCTTTGTGTCTAGGCTTCTATTTATCTTCCTCCCACAAGGTAAGATGTGACACAAGGTCGGGAAAGTGGGATTTGAAAAACCAGCGCTCCGGAAATTTAAGCGCCCTGGTTTTTTAAAAATTGCCTGGGTAGCCCCGTCGGCATTCCCCGGGAGAGGTGCCTCAAACGATTAGCAATAAACGTACCCCCCTCAAAGGGTGAGAAGGTAAAGCCTGGGAGGGTGCACCTCTTAGACCTGCACAGGACGGACAACCGATAGACGGGCGTAAATCAAGACCCGAAGGCCCAGACAATACCGGTCTATTGGGTGGGGTAAAAACCCCTGGTTGCTTTATGTTCTTTCTTTTGCTGTTCTAAAGTAAAAGTATTTTTGCTGCGAAGCTAAACTTCTGGTAGATATTTAAACAGTATTCTCACATTTTGTTTCTACTCTAGACATCTGTGTAAATCTTCTTGGCCTTTTGGCTAAGATCAAAGTGTAGTATCTGTTCCGATGGATACTACGCCCCATAAACTAGTATTGTCCTGCGCAGCGGGTCTTGATTAACGCCGGTCTATGGGTCTGTCCTGTGCAGTTCTAGGAGGTCCACCCTCCCAGGCTTTGCCTCTCCTCTTTGGGGAGGAGTAAGTTTATTGCTTACTGCCGGAGGCGCCCCTACCGGGGAATGCCGACGCGGCTGCCCAGGCAATTTTTAACGGCCAGAGTGCTCACCTTCTCGGGCGCTGGCTTTTCAAGTCCCACTTTCCCGACCAGACCTTGGGTCACATCTTACTTGTGGGAGTAAGATAAAAATGGCCCTGTGCCTTACCTCCTGTTGAGGATTAAATCAATACACTAGACATCTGTTTAGCATAAGAATTACAAGAATGATCAAGAATAATCAAAAGTGATCAAGTACAAACAAATGCGAAGAGAGAGAGAGAGAGAGAGAGAGGGGGGAGAGAGACAGAGAGGGACAGAGAGACAGAAAGAGCCCGCGTAATTAAGGCAGCCAATGTTCGCTACGGGTGATGTTTTAGCGTGGAAAACGTCAACAATATTGCACTACGTTTCGGCGTTTATAATGTTTACATGTCTATGAATTGTCTTGGTCTACTTGTTTTAATAATCCATGAAAAAAAGTCTTTCGATCGTAGCATAGAAAATGTTGGAATACATTACCTCGTTTATTCCTCTTTAAACCAACTTTTTTCAATAACTTTGCCGTCCATGTTAGTTTGACGTTATTCTTAGTAAATTATCGACTGCTATTTTACGTTCATAACTTTCTTTCTTCTTTTTTTTTTGGTTCAATCTGACTCACTTTTTTTTCCATTCATTTTTGTAACAGTATCAGTATTAAAATGGAGACGTTTATCGGAAATGCAATATATTAAGTTTAACTAATTTGGCCGCTAGCGATTACAAATAAACGAACATAGATATGAACTAGAAAGAATTAAATTATTAAATTACTAATTATTAATATATAAGAAAGAGACAGAGCTAGATAGATAGATAGATAGATAGATAGCTAGATAGATAGATAGATAAATAGATAAATAGAGAGAGAGAGAGAGAGTGTGTGTGTGTGTGTGTGAGAGAGAGAGAGAGAGAGTGAGAGAGAGAGAGAGAGAGAAAGAGTCAATGGTTTGTGTAGACTCATTTTCATGGAAGTTCTTCGACAACATTTTAAATACTACCGTAAGTTGATTTGAATGTATTTTATTAATGTATCCGCTTTTTCCATTTTTTTCTTACAACCACAACCCTGGCGCACATATGTACACATATATCATTATCTCATTAAATGACATATTATAGAGACAAAGTGTGTAAAAAGCAAAATGCAAAAATAATTAAACACATAAAAATTAGCGTTTGTCGGATTTATATATGTATATATATATATATATATATATATATATATATATATATATATAAATTGCTATATCAATACATATATATACATATATAATACTTATTTATATATATATATATGTATATAAATGTATATATTTACACACTCAAACACACATATATATACGTTTATAAGTATACATTTATATATATATATACATATATATACATATATATTTATATATATATATATATACATATATAATATATATAAATATATATATATATATGTGTATATAAATATATATATTTACACACTCAAACCCACACACATATCTATATATATGTTTGTGAAAATATATGTTTTATCATATAATTTGAATATTTTATTTTGCCAAACTCTTCAAATTAAAGCTCGATGTTATTTAACTAGTAACAACAGAGCATATATAAATAGGCAAGGTCATTTACATTCCAAATACCAATATTTTATTTGTCTTACGAAAACTTATATAAAAACATACTCTTTACTGCGATTATTTTACGAATTCGTTTCGCTAAAAGAAGACACACAAACATTAATATGTCAATATAAGATATATTCTATTTGAAGTCTTCAGAAAATAAAAAAGGTTCTGAATTTGACAGATTATACACCGTCGCGTGACATGAATAGTACACGCCCCAAAAACAACCGTTTACTTACTTTCGATTCAGCATAACATTCTCCAGCAATTATAATTTTAGCTATTCTTCCGTATTAGCTAGGATGTAATTATTGTATATCTATAAAATATTTAAATTAACTTGAAGATAATACTCATTACATATGTTACGTCATTTTAATTGTAGGTATCTATTTACTGTATCCGAATACGAAACTAAGTGCGGAGTTAATAAAAATTTGTCATACATATGACTAAGATTTCTTACCTCATTTCCTTATATTAAAATTGGTTTAAATATCATAATAGTTCTTATGTAAAATTAAAATAGAGGTATGAATGTAAAATATCAGATAAGTAAACTTACGAAAATCAGCGAAATTTTGTTTTTATATTTATGATGTTAAAAAAAACATTTATTTTAGATATTTTCTTGTTTGACTGCGTTACCTACTAATGGTTGACATTTAAAAGTTGATTAAATATTTTTTAATAAAAAATATTTATTTTATTACTTATAAAAACTACGCGAATTCCCAATCAAAACAACCAACGATTATACGGGTGCAAAAGGAGACAAGTCCATCTTCACAAAATAGCAATTATTTCACCTCATACAAAAAATTCCAGCAATTTGCCCAGTTATATATATATATATATATATATATATATATATATATATATAGATGCAAACATTGTTAAAAATCACAGAATTCATCTGTTAAATTATACATTTTTTATCATTTTAATTTTTCTAATTGTATTTTTTGTATTAAAATAATTTAAAAAAATGTTCCATAGGTTTCACAGATTTCACAAACGTTTTCGATTCTTCGTCGAATCATCCTCAGGTGTCAAAAACAAATGAACAAAAAAGTTGGAGAATATAATTTTAAAGAATACAGCGGTTAAACGCGCAGAGAACTTATTCGCATTGTTCCAAGAAGTCGATGACAATTTAAATTCAGCTATGCTGGATGGCCTCACAGAAAAAAATCGCATTATATTACGCATTTTTAAATGTTCCACTGGTGTCATATGTGATGTTTTTAATTTTAGGTTGTTGTGTTTTTATGTAAATAGCTTGAGGTAATTGTATTTTATTAAATTGCTTTCGGAATGTATAATATTAGTGTTATAAACTAGAATTTGCTTCCCATCTGAAATATGGCAGTTATGTTTTTGTAGATATTGGTAAATTGAGCTGGAGTTTACAAGATGCATGGTGAGGCGGCGGGATAGAGTAGTGCTTGTAACACCAATGTAGCTATTTTTTATGTGATGCCATCCACCGTTGCTGAATTTAAATCGTCAACGACAAACTCCGAAAATGAAGACTTAAGAACAAACACTTTTCATCGATATCTAAGCGCGTTTAAAAATAATAATATCATAACTATTATATCAGTGTAAATCTTGTTAATCTTCTATGATTTTCCTCATCAGCATCAGGCACGTAGCCAGACTTTGAACTTAGGGGGGGCAAGGCATTTTTAGGGGGGGCAAGGCATGTTTAGGAGAGGCAAAACTAATATTGATATTCTAATATGAGTGACGTTTTGGTTCAGTGTGTGTGTGTACTGATATATAAATATAAATAAGTAGATACAAAATTTCAATTTCTTTTATATAATCTAAATATATTGTTGTGTATTTCGGTAGGTACATGTAAATAACAATATCAGCATAGTAAAGCGCATAACGCATAGTAAAAACAGTAATAATAACATAAAGTTCGTAAAATAAGGTAGCTACTTGCTAGCTCTTCAGAATTCTATTATAATCTTCTATTTGTAGGTGGGGTTTATACCCTACCAATGCTGTTTTTTCTTTCAACTTCATCTCGGGTGAAATCTGGGATTTTTTTCTATGTTAATTTCAAAAATGTTGAATGTAACATTCACAATTTTTAAAATTAATAGTTGCAACTGACAACAAAAAGAAAAAATCGTATTTGAGATTCGTGACAAAATACAAAAATAATTTTTTAAACTAATTCCCACTTTCATTTGAAAATAATTTAGGTTGCTAGTATTCATTTCTATCTTTTGAATGAAGACAACCCTTTCTTTTATAAATTAAAAAAATATCTTTAAAAGAAGCTGGCAGAACAACAACGTGAATTCATTTTGTGTTTATATTATATAATTTGAATTATAATTATGAAATTGATAATTTATGATATTAAATAGTGTGAATTAACAATATTTAAAAGTATATATTTGGTAAGTTGACAAAAAAGACAGATACACTGACAATCTCTTTCACCAAGCAGGAAACAGGTGAAAAGCATCGAGGCTTTGTTTCCCTCACCACTTGATCTGAAACTAGCGAAGTTATGTTTGAGTTTGAGAACACGTACATTTTAATTTTTTTTCTTTTTACAAGGTAACACAAATTTAGATCATATTTAGATGTTATTATGGTCAATAGATTTATTTTAACTGGTAGTTTAAAATCCGTAAATATTTATTATGGTATCATTAGTACCAGGAATGGAAAATTAAGTTTTAAACAAAATAAAATCCAAAGAAGCCTTTTTTAAATCGGAAATTATGTTAAAAATTGGTGGGAGGTCCTCTCTTGGTGGGTGGCCCAGTGCACCAGCCCTTTGGCCCCTTAATCCGGCCCTGCTGTAAAATATATTACACAAAAGTAAATACTGGTTCATAATGAAGAAGTATAGTTGACTAGTAAATATAAGAGTATTTATATTTATAATATTTTTTGGATCACAAATTTCAGGGGGTGCAAATGTAATTGCAGGGGGACCTTGCCCCCCCCCCTTGAACCCCCCCCCCACCTGGCTGCGTGGGGGATCAGCATATAGACTTTTTACAAATTTCAATTCAGATAATTTCTAATGATACGCAATCAGTGGTGGATCAGAGCAATTCCCAAATAGATGGACAAAATAAAACGTGTTTTCTAATAATGAGGCAAATAGGTAAATCACATGATATTATATTACACACACACACACACACACATATATATATGTATATATATATATATGTATATATGTATATATAAGTGTATATATGTAATATATATATAAATATATCTATGTATATATGTATATATATACATACATATATATACATATATATATGTAAAAATAAAAATGGAATAAAGGATAAGCAAATCAACAACTAGCAAAAATAAACTCAAAAACACACATTGAAAAGTTCTACCAAAATATTTCGATTGTTAAAATACAATCATCATCAATTGGTAGCAGAACTTTAATTAAAAACAGAAAAGTTTTCAAATTTATACAAAGAACGCAATTTGTGAAAAATAGTCACGTGTAATAAACAGTAGAAAGGTAGAAAGAAAGAAAGATATATATATACACATATCGTAAGTACCTATGATGGAGGTGAGTCATACAGGGTGACCCCCCAAAAACGGACCCCAAATCTAATTAGGCCCCGTTTCTTAGTGTTTCGTCCGAATTAAATGAATTTTGGGGCATAACTAGTTTATTATATTCACAACATCATATCAAAACACTAGGGTATTTGGTTTTTTTTCTCCGTTCTAAAGCATGTGTTCTACATGGTCTCCTTTTAGCTTCGTGCATTTCTTGAGGCGCAGAACGAAGTTGTCCATAACGTTCTTACAGATTGAATTGGGAATGGCTCTCATCTCCACCCTGATGGCTTCCTTGAGTTCCGTTATGGTTCTGGGTTTCCTTGCGTACATTCTGTCCTTAAGATAGCCCCAAAGGAAATAATCTGGGGGGGCTTAGGTCCGGGCTATGGGGGAGCCACTCAAAATTAGTCTTGAGACTGATCACTCAGCCTCCAAAGTTCTCTTTCAGCCAATCTCGTGACAGGTTTGAGGTGTGAGAACTTGCTCCGTCTTGCTGGAACCAGAACTTGCTCATGAGCGACGGGTAGAGGGTCTGGAGCTCACTCTTGAAGGTTTTGAGGACCTCCACATACCGCTCCTTGGTGACTGTCACTGCTGCGCCAGATTCTTCGATGAAGATTGGTCCGATGATGCCTCTGACCAAGATTGCAGCTCACACCGTGCAATTAGGACAGTGCAGGGGCTTGGTGACTACTTCATTGGGTCTGGAGGACCCCCAGAAGACATTTGTCTTGGAGTTCGCCTTTCCGTCAAGATGAAAGTGGGCTTAATCTGAGGTCCAAAGGAGGTTAAAGAAACCTGGCGTCTCCTCGATCTTATCGAGCATCTTCACTGCCATAGCGCTCCTCTGCTTCTTGTCTGAGGCTGTAAGGGTCTGCAGCGTCTGTATTCTATATCGGTAAGCCCGGATACTGTTCACCAGCACTCTCCTGCAAGTCTCACGGGAGATACCGAGGGACTGACTTCGCTTACGCCCAGAGCGTTTCGGACTCTCCTGGAGAGACTCTCTCACACTTTCGACCAGATCGGCTGTCCGCTTCTTGGGACGTCCCGAGTGGCTTGGACGGTTCTCACTGGCAGCGTTGAAGTTCTCCACGGTCCCATACTTCTCGAAGTGGTCCACCCAGTTCTGAATTCTGCTTTTGGATGGAGCCTTTTCACATCCGAACTGATGCATGAAACTGTCCTGGGTTTTCTTAAACGAGCCTGTCTTGTAGTAAAATTTGACACAGTGTTTTCTTTGTCCCAGCTCCCACTGAGGTATTGGTGTACTCACGGTCGTTGATTCTGCCATGTCCTGTAAAATAAAGGCAATCGGTGAATAAATAAAGGAGATATCACATAAAGTGTACACGGGGCCCGTTTTTTTTAGTCACCCTGTAGATACGTAAGTTAGCTTTCATTTTGTACCGGACGTAATAGTTAGTTTCAATTTTGAGTTTCCATGTAGTTAGAAAAGTGTTGTCACACTCCTACTTTTATATATGATGATAATAATATTAATAATAATAATCATATAAAAAAAAGGATTTTTACAACAACTTTCTAACTATATGGAAAATAATTAAAACAATAATAGTAAATATTAAGTAATAATTGAATAAATACATCGATAATAATAAATATAAAATTCGTGTTTCCTAATTTTATCAGAAGTAAATAATTATATGGTTTATAATATAAGAATCCAGTTTTTTAAATTTTCTTCGATTTCATTAATTATTGATTCTTTTTAGATTTTATGTGATAACTGATTTCGTTATGGGTAAAATGATAGTTAAAATAAAGAAATAAATAAACTTATTAGTTTGATGTGTTGGTTTTTTATACCATTATGAACTAGGATCTCATCAGGCAGAGTTAGAATCCAATCTTAATCTTAGATCATATTTGGATCGGTCTGTCTGTTAAATGATACCCTTTAGATTCATAGACTACGATATGCCGAGCTGTGCACTATGATACATGAATAAAAAGAAAAAGAAGTGAAGAAATAGAAGTATAAAAATTAGAAAAAAATCGATAAATATTGGTCGGTGTGAATCGATAATTCATTCACATTTACATTTTTAGGTACTGTTATTATTGAATGAATATGAACATTTATAATGAAAACAGTGGAAAAGATTCGTTTGTCATAATATATTTTGAACATTTAACAAAAGTGAGTAAGGTTGAAGTATAATTTGTTTTTGGTCTGAGTGAAAAAAGAAAAAAAAGGGATATATAAATTAAATCTATACGGTTACATTTTGATTTTGGTCGGCTTTTTATATGATTATTTTTATTTATATTATTATCATCATATATAAAAGTAAGATTGTTACAACAATTTTCTAACTATATGGAAAATAATAAAAAAGTGACTGTACACTGATGGAGCCTTTTCGTATGTGTTATTTATATTTTCTATATAATGAAACAATATATTTTTAAAATAGGCAGAAACTTTTTTCTGATTAAACATTCTGGTTGCATTCTGATTAAAAATTTTGAGCTATAGTAGTATTGCGCACTAATGAACTTCTACATAACCTTTTGTGTGAAATTTAAATAAATTAAATAATATATATATATATATATATATATATATATATATATATATATATATATAAGTATGTATATATATATAGATATATTTGTCACTCCTAGAAAAAGTAGAGCACTGCAAGTGTGATATTAACACTGAATGACGTCACTAGCTTTAAATGCATCGTTCCTTTCATTAAAAAAAGGTAGAACGCTCTCAGACGTTAAGCCGCCATATAAAGTGTTAAAATAATCACAGTTTATTCGCTGTTCAAAATTAGCCGAGTGGTTAAGGCGTCGGATTTGAGTTGCAAAATAGTCGTAATCCGGGGTTTCGAATCGCATGACCGGTAGTGAATAGTCATATCTCTATGCTGAGTCCCGATTATTAAGGACGAAACGTATACGTACACAGATAATAAACAATAACAAATATTATATATATATATATATATATATATATATATATATGAAAAAGGAAAAATCAAGAGATATTTTTTAGATATTCATCAACGTTTCGCTTTATTGTAAAACTTACTCAGGATGATCATTTTAAGAAAAATGTCATGCAAGTAGATCGAAATATTGGGTTGTTGCTAATAGCGCTGGACGAGGGTCCAGGCTGCGAGAAGTCAGTAGTGGCGAAGAGTGAAATGAATATGAAAAGCTTTGAGTGGGTACCATTAAGGCAGCAGTGAAAAAGGGGAGGGATGAGAGGCTCAGTGAATTTGCCTTAGGGTGGAAGAGAGGAAATGGGGAGCTGAGGGTTTTGTCAAGGTGAGGTGTGACATGGATTTTGAGGGGCTGGTGAAAGAGGAGGGAAGGGGGAACTGTGTTGTTGGTATGTAGGTGGTATCATAGTTTTAGAAAAAGATTTGAAAAAATGAAGATAATTTGAAAATAGGCGGGGGTGGGTAAGAGTATGAAAGAAGTAGTCAAAAGGGTGAGATAGGTTAGAGGGGAGAGAGGTGTGGGTTGAACCAACTGGTTTTCTGTTTACTGGTTTGCTTGTTTGCTTCTATCCATCTACATTGGATGACGTCACGAAAAGCATCATGAACACTGGATAACTTAACAAAAGGCGAACGAAACAAGAAAGCGCTATTATGTAGTGTGAAGAGGCGAATGAAGCAATAAAGATAAAATACCTACGAAATAGGAGTGAGAAGGGTAAGAGAAAATAGTAGAAAAAGAATTTAAGAAAGAGAAGAAAAATGAGGCACAAGTGAGAAAGAGAGAGAGAGAGAGGGGTGTTTGAGATAGACAAAGTGATAGAGAGAAGGATAGAGGAAATGGAGCAGGAAGGTATACAAAGTGGGAAAAAGTTAGATCGAGGGAAAAAATAAAATATATACGAAATACGTGTGAGAGGGGTAAGAGAAAATAGTAGAGAAAGAATTTGAGAAAGAGAAGAAAAATTAGGCACAAGAGAAAAGGAGAGAGGGGTGTTTGAGATAGACAAGGTGATAGAGAGAAGGATAGAGGAAAATGGAACAGGATGGTGGAAAAGTGCCAAAAGTTAGATCGAGGTATATATATATAACGTATGGAAAAGAGAACACAGATTTCCTAGTATATTATAAATCATAAATGCTGATATTAATCATTGATGACCCAGTATCCCTGAAAATATATTTTTTTCTTTTACTAGTGTTGAGACGGTTAATCGGAATCAGTATCGGGAATCGGTAAAATCGGAATCGGGAATCGGTAAAATCGGAATCGGGGATCGGTAAAATCGGAATCGGGGATCGGTAAAATCAGAATGTTTTTGAAGTATCAGCATCAATATCGGTATCGGGAAGTTCTAAGCCTCATTCACAATTCTAAAAACGATCAAAACATTTTATTTTCAAACTTACATTTCAATTTCCGATACTAATTATTAAATGATGAATATGTATTGTCCTTAAAATAACGGTAAAACACAAAATTATAGATAATAATAACACTAAAATACGATGTAGATGTATGTTACTTGTGTAAAAAACAAAACAAAAGAACAATGACACGTTGCATGAACCCGCTAGGTAACCATTAAAATAATGCAATTGCTTTTAAGGGTTCCAATATTATTCAAAAGGAAATAAGACATATTTGTCAAGAAAAATACTTACAAATATCATTGGTAATTAAATTCAAAGTAAAAGGTAACAGGTGATTTTTAATTGTTGTGTTGGTCTCTTGTCAGGTAGGTGGTTATTCGGTTCACTAGCGTCATCAGAGGTGGCCAACAAGTTTGATAAAAAACGTTTAATATTTTCAAATGCTTTGTGTGGATTTTCACGACATTGTGTGGGAACAGATTTTGGTGTCAGTTGTTCTTTGATTTTTAATTTCCATGTCTGAAAAAGTAGTAAAACAAAATGACTAAAGATATAAAAAGTTGATTGGGATGGAGATAAAAGGCAATACTATCAAAGAGGAATACTAAAATGATTCTTGGTTATTAATATTACTGAAACCATTTCGTATTTCAGTTATAATTGTTTTATTCCATTTACAAAACAGGAGTACACTCCTATACCTGTGGACGAGAGATACACACAACTGCTCTTAAACACCCTGTAAAGATCTCTCGCAAAACGATAAGAACATAGAGAAAAGGGCGAGAAACTACGTGAAAGATAGTGACAATTTTCCAACATAAAAATATAAGTGTGTATATTTTTCAAAACTACTTTAAATAAATTTTAAATGTGATTTATGAATTAAAAATTAATTACTAATCATTTTTAATTAATTTTTGTTTCATATTAAAACTTACATTTTAATGTAATTTGAAGTTCGAGTTGTTTTCTTTGTAGAAGCTAAGTATATTATTTTACTATGTAAAGATTTAAAACGTATTATTATTATTATTATAGTAGTATTGCAGATTACTACTCTTAGCCAAACCCCACAACTTAAACAAAAATAAGATTCTACTTTTTTAGGCGATTACGTGTGAACGCCTTGAAAAACTTGGCAGGAATTAAAAAATATATATAATTTCAGAACATGAATTAGAGGATAAGTTTCACGTGTAAACTTTTCGTAAAATGCAACCCCTTTCTGAACTATTCTAGCAATTAACCAACACAATAGTCTCTGTGAAATACATTATCTTCGTTTTATTTGGGGAGACGTATTTATAAGCTGTTGTTTTATGACCTGACTCACTCTAAGTCCGACTCATGAAAGATTTAATGTACAGCTTTTAAAAGTAAGAATGGCTCGAAAATGAGGATCATTTTATGTTAAATTTATATACGAAACTTACTCCCCCACTCTAAATTCTAAATTAAATCTTTGGTATTATCTTCTTTTTACTGCCAAGTTCTTTATGGTTTTCAAACATAATCGCCTGATAATGTAGGATCTTATTTCGGAGGGGCGTGATGTAGTTAAGGGTTTTATTAATCACGTATGTTCCTGTTCACATGCCCCCCCCCCCACATGCCACCCCACGAGGAAAGAGTACGACACGAGGTCGGTTTTTAATGTGGAGAATCCAGCTATCAAAACAGATACTACACTTTGATTTATTTATTTGCTAAAAAATATAACAAATATTTAAACAAATTAGGCACAAGGATGTTGTTTTTTTTAATGTGGTGTACTAAGGAAATTCTCCCCAAATACGAAAATGAAAGGAGAGATTCTGTTATTTAATTAGGAACATGTTTTCTTTCTTTAAATTATAATGAAACCTAAAATGTGTCCGATAAGTAACATTTGTATTTTGCTGGCTTGATTATTATTATTATTATTATTATTATTATTATTATTATTATTATTATTATTATTATTATTATTATTATTATTATTATTATTATTATTATTATTATTATCATCATCATCATCATCATCATCATTATCATTATCATTATTATTATTATTTACTCACTAAGAGTTATCACAAAGGTCATCGTTAGTGATCGCCCACTGCCAACAACCTGTGGTATTCCCTGGAGTCTGAGTGACAACAAGTCTCCTCAGACTTCCAGTATGCTCCACTTCTCTCCGTTCATCACCGCTGATGACCTTGCGGTATCGCAACAGCCACCTACCACCGATTTCCCGCTAATAAGGGCAATAGGTCCCCTCTGGGGCCCGAGTGGCAACAAGCCTCCCCAAAGTCCCAGAGTTGTTCGCGCTCTTCCAGTGGAGGTCTGGTTTGCGCTTTCCCTCCTCGACCCTCTGTCCATAATTTTCGTTGTGTCAGCCTATGCTTGCGCCTCCCTCGTGCGGTTGTATTATTATTATTATTATTATTATTATTATTATTATTATTATTATTATTATTATTATTATTATTATTATTATTATTATTATTATTATTTATTCCCGAATATTGTGTTATTGACCGTGGTTGTAACTAGACGAGTTTTTGTTGTGAATATTTCACAAGGGACATAGATTGTAGCTCAGTCGAGCATCTGTTATGAAAATAACGATAGAGTAGAGAAAGACTAGCAACGTCTGCTCTGTGAGAAAGGGGGTAGTAAGGAGAAGTAAATAACATCGCTTACTAGATTTCGAAGTAGCACTTCCGCAGATGTGGGACCTGTAATCAATCTAAGGACTATTTGGCTTTTGTACATGTCGAAGTTTGCGACAGGAGTAAGATACTTTTGTTGTGCCGTAGAGTTTTGTATACCATTGTGGTCGTCCAGTGGCTTTGAGCTTGAGAATAGACCGAAGCTGTAAATGTTATGATTATGTATGAGCTGATGATTATTTTGTTGGTGTTGTTGTTAAGAAAATCGGACTGGTGCATAGAGCTCACAGGATTTGCTTGTTTGCCTGACGTCTTTTTTGTTGATCGTAGCTGCTGTTGACGAGGCCTACCTTGCGTGGAACTAGTTGCCACTGAAACAGTACTCGCTAGTGCATTTTTCGCTGATCAAAAATACAGGAAAATGATTACGATAGCACAGTTGGCGAAAGATTTAGAGAACCCTTAGTTTTCCTGAAGCGCTCATTTTATACAGTGTGTACGACCCACTCCCAAATGATGTATCATTTATATCATAAAGCCTTCTCTAACTTCGTCGATTACGTTACTACTAATGTTATTAACACTCTTCCACTTCCGTCCTCACGGTTTTGTCTGTCTTACACTGACATATGACCACCACAAAGCTATCCCTATAATCAACACAGGGCGACACTTCACTACATATTTAAACGAACGTAAATATTGACGTCATCATCGCATTGAAATATTAGTATTATTTGTAATGTAAATACATCAACAACTCTTCTTTCAAAAATGGATTCAATCATAAGATTTTAGCTTTGTTGAGCTTGGTCATTGGTGAGTTTGCTTTTGTTTCACAATGTTTACAAAATATATTTTGACAAAATACAGTTAACATAATGGAAAGGGTGTTCGCTAATGCCCCGGAAGACCAGAGTTCAATCCTCAGACGAATCATACCTAATAACTGTTAGTACGTGATACACGTTGATAGACACTCAGCAATATGATGTGACGATCAAGGGTAAGTGGAGTAATATTGTACATGGAGTGACATCCACCCCTACTCCTCGGTGTAATAGTTAATTAAAAAGAAGCCTCCCAGTCGCCCTCGACTATGGTTGACCACTTCAATTATTGGTTTACTATTAAATATGTATGTGCAATTCGTGTTGGCAAATTATGCGTGTATCTATTTGTAACCGACCAGTATCACAGTAAGTGTTACATAGCCCCTCTGCTTGGGCCGCGGCAGGTCTCATCTTGTATACTTGTCCCGGAAAGGCCGTGGCAGTTCTCGTTTTATCACTCGTCATTTTTAACACCATAAATCATATAGTTTGCATACCTTTAAATTTCCCCCTCGCCGCGTAGAGGGTGCGTGTCGTCCAGTGGGTGTCTTCTTTCTTCTCTTCTGTACTGCCGTGAACATCGTCGCTACAACAAAAACCTCATGACCGACTCAATCGACAAACAATCTTTTATTACAGGCGTTAGTTATCTATCGGCTTGCAGATATTCACTAACGTTGAGAGAGAGAGAGAGAGAGATGGAGAGGGAGATAGAGAGAGAGATAGAGCAGATTACTGCTTTCGTGATTACTTATCAATTAAGTCTTAACCATTCGTGAAGGGGGGAAAAGAGATCTTTCGCCTGTGTTTTCTCAGGGAAATAATTCCCTTACGTATGTTGCAGGCTACATCATAAAAATAACGTCTGATAGGTTCGCCTCCAAAACCCAGACTGACTAAAACTCTGCTTCCCACGCGAAAGCCCGTGACGTCACAGAGCCTCTATCGCAGGTGTACATTGACCCTTGATCTGAGGTCTCGTCACGCGGTGACCCTGTCACATCTGTGAGCTCCGACTGTGAGAAATGGCCCTATTCTGCACCCGACTGTACGGGTCCACGCGCACTAATTGGCGCAAGTCAACCAACGATTTCCAACAGATACGTCCATTTTTATAGGGCCATTATCCAACATAAGCATCAGCAGGGAATAACTTGAAGTATTAGTTTTGTTAATAAACTAACCGAAAACTGTCTTTTCGAAGTAGAAATTAATTATCATACATGTACGTTAGTTTGGACAAAAAAAAATCGCATATATCCCGATATAAAGTTATGTATATGTCTATGTTCATATATTTGAATGTACAGGATTCACTCCTAAAAAAATAACAGATCATTTTGAATTTGAGCACATATCAGCTAAGCGTAAGGGTTATTAAAGTGGAATATACTTAGTTTCATTTTGTTTACGAAAAGAGGGTGAACAAGAGTTGGAAGTCCTTCATGAAAATTCAGAAACCTATGATTTTTCTGAAAGTTTAACAACATCAATTTATAAATATCCCCCGAATTTCAGTTTCTTTGAAGCGCTTAAAGGCTATTCACGGGGTTATTATGTAAGCGCAACCGATTTAAATAAACAAATATCAGTTCATATTAAAGTTAATCCATAGTCATAAGACACCAATTAAGTAAGATTCTCTACAATTACATTTATTTTGAACCTTATACTTAAATCTTAGACATTTACAAAAATCATGGATAAAAAAATCAATGGATTTTGATCAAAATTGAAATAAGGATTCTCGACAAATGGTTTGTGGCATTATATATTGAGTATAATCTTTGTGGGAGGTGACGGTGGTTAAGTCGATATGGACAACGGACTAAAGACCTGGGTGTTCCAAGTTAGAATCCAGTCGGTTCCACAGTACCACTTCCACTTAGGGATGTTGGCAACCTTCTCGTGGTCCTTCCCGTAAGTACCCGATGCCGTCCAAGAAAGATTTATAACTGGAAAGACATCGGGGAAACTAACGCCAACACTAGAATCATCTGATTCACACGAAAGAAGAAGATTACAACTAAACAGATACTACACTACCCCTCCCCTATGGAGTAAGCATTAAAAGATAGTACATTAGTCGGAAATAGTATAGTAAACTAATATTGAGCATGAAAAGATAGTACAACTGATTCACACGAAAGAAGAAGATGATCTTCGTAAAAGCATATGCATATGTTGCCAATCTGTTCTATTCGGGAACTCCGTTTTACTCGTTCTGGAATCAAGGATTTTTCTAGTATGTATTGGTGGCAAATACTTATCCAAGCATGTTTTAATAAAAACTACGGAATTTTCTTTTTTATCGTATTTAAAAAGTATTTTCCAGATTTTTCGAACAATCGTCCGTGAATGTCGAAATAATTGGTGTAGTAAAGCTCTAATGATGGTATATGGTCCATGTCGAGCGCTTTCGATCTTCGCAATCTTCATCATGGGGTATTTTTTTTTGTTTATTTCGCATATTAAACTTACTGTTTTTGTTTATGATGTTGGCGACAGAAATCTATGATTTAATCCGGTTATTGATTATTCATTTAATTAATTTTGAAAACTTATTTTGTTCATTTTTTGTTGTTGTTTATTTGTAATATTCTATTTATAGTTTAAGTTAATTGATTTTTTTTGGAGAGGGGGTTCCTATTCGTCATTTGTGTATTTACCTTATTTATATTTTATTACTTGTTCAATAAGTTTTGCTGCTAATGTACGATAATAAAGAGTGGCAAAAATGAATCGTGGACGAGTCCATTGTGGGTGGGACGTCGAGAAAGAAAGAAAACGATTTGATAACTGTAAAAGAAGGAGAAAGTTTCACAGTGAAAGAGAGACTTGAAAGGCGGCGGTTTCATAAATGCGAAGAGCCGGAGCACTTGGTGATCGGAGTATCGAAGTATCGGAAGACTGAGAGTTTACCGATGTTTATGGCACCGATGAAGCTTTATTGGCTATCGTACCCAAGCCCGTCTTGCTGTTAGGCTTTCTTTTCCGCTGACTAAAAGTGCGATTGATAAGCTAGTTGGTACTGTAAAGGAAACCACCTGACTTGTACTTCATCAAAGTGCTTGTGGAACAATTGCTTCAGTTCACGTTCGGATAGAAAAATTGCTTTCCAATCGGATGCATATGTGAACGAATTCCCATCGGAAATCAAGTCTGTGACCTAAGCAAGAAGAAGACTTTCATGAGACAAAAGTATGTCAACAGATTTTTTTATATGCGTGTGCGTAGCCGGCGTAAACCATCTGGTGATGGGAAATAAAGACAACCAAAGTTTTTCCATATACGTTCTGTTCTTTGTCATTCTTGTTGGATCTTACCGGGTACCCCGAAAGAACGGGTAATGCAACACTAATATGTACTGCGATTTAGTTTATGTTAGGTTGATTTTATAAAAGATTTTCGTAATACTGTGCGTATTGACATCCGTGTCACGCAGTAAATGAAACCTATACTTATTTCATATTAGTTTTATCAGAAACCTACAGTTCTCTATTTGGTTACGAAGAGTTATGTATTTAAGTAGGAGCCAGTGAAACCCTTTGGCTGAACCAAAGATATACACATACTTGCTATCGTATTTAAGCCATAATGAAGTAAAAAACAACCAAGAAACAATCGTCAACATTATTAACAATCAACATTAAATATTTTTAAAAAATTAAAAATATATATTACATATATATATATACATATATATACATACCTACATAATGTAAATATATATATATATATATATATATATAGAGAGAGAGAGAGAGAGAGAGAGGGGGGGGGGAGAGAAGAGTATTAGAAGGCTATCACAATGCAAGAAATAGATATATGTCGGTGTTGAGAAGTAAGACAAAAATAAGTGATTTTAATTATATATTTTTTCAAAAACTTTTTTTAATAATTTGTTTCCTATATAGGAAATCTTACTTGATAAGGCAAAACTTAAACACTGATCTAATCTGTGTGACCGTGTTCCATAATATATTTCGAGGAAGACCTCTTTGTCAAATCCTAGGTGTTTCACATCTCAAACCCCGTGTGGATGGCAATATATATACATATATATATATATATATATATATATATATATATATATATATATATATATATATATATATATATATATATATATACATATACAGGGTGTTTCAAAAGTCTTGGGAACATTACAAATGCGTATATCTCATGAACTATTCCAGGTCGAAAAATGAAACTGGTGCCATTTTAAAGCTTGCTTAATCAAGTTTTTCGTCATACTAATGATTTTCGTGTTATCTTTCCAGGTGCAGTAATGGCGTTCTCTAAACAAGACAAGGCATTTTGCGTCCTCCAATTTGCAAAGACTGAATCGTGGACATGTGTTCAGCGTGCATTTCGCAGGAAATTTAAAAAAGAAGCCCCTGAAAGGAAATCCATTGTCAGATGGCATGCTAAATTTGTGAAAGATGGGTGTTTGTGCCCAAGTAAGCGAACAGGTCGCCCTTCAACTTCAGAAGATGCAGTTGAGCAAGTTCGGACAGCCTTTCAGCGGAGCCCCCGTAAATCAGTGAGAAGAGCCAGCAGGGAACTTCAGCTTGCTCCAGCAACTGTCTGGCGTGTCTTAAGGACACGACTGCAAATGGTACCTTACAAGCTCAAGTTGGTCCAAAAGTTGAAGGACACTGATAAGCCACTTCGCAGTGACTTTTGCATTGCAATGCAAGAGAAGTTGGAAGATAACGGCTTTGATGACCGGCTTGTTTTTAGCGATGAGGCGACCTTCCATCTGAATGGCAAAGTTAACAAGCATAACACTCGCATATGGGGTACTGAGAATCCTCATGAACTTCTTGAGCACGAGCGAGATTCACCAAAAGTGAACGTGTTTTGTGCAATTTCCAAGAAAGGTGTCTATGGACCGTTCTTCTTTGAAGAGGCAACTATCACTGGTGAATCCTATCTCAACATGCTGGAAGACTGGTTAATGGCTCAGTTGGAACAAGCAGAATCTGATGACTTCATTTTTCAACAAGATGGTGCACCACCACACTGGAGTCTTAGAGTAAGGCAGTTTCTTAACACAAGGCTGCCTGGTAGATGGATTGGGAGATCTGGGCGAGGTGATGACGTTCTCATGCCCTTGCCTCCTAGGTCTCCAGATCTTACCCCGTGTGACTTTTTCCTTTGGGGCTTTGTCAAGCAACAAGTCTATGTGCCGCCCCTTCCAAGAGATATTGACGAACTAAAGGCTCGAGTAACGGCAGTTGTGGGAACCATTGACGTCAAGATGCTGGAACGCGTTTGGCAGGAAATGGACTATCGACTAGATGTCTGCCGTGTGACGAATGGTGCTCATATTGAGCAACTTTGAAGATTCTTCACAAAACTTGAAACTTTAACCTTTCCAACGGTACCAATTTCATTTTTCAACTCCTAATAGTTTTTGAGTTATTAAAAATCATTATGTTTCCAAGACTTTTGAAACACCCTGTATATATACATATATATATATATATATGCTGTTGCAAGTTTACATTAATCGAACTTTAAATTAGAAGAGGTTAATATACACTAAGAATAGAAAAAATAGAAATATATGCCAAAGCATATATTTTCGTACCCATATATATATATATATATATATATATATATATATATATATATATATATATATAGGGTACTTCATGGTATGCTGAAAAAAAATAAAGTGCTCGATCTCAATATATGTGAGAGCGAATACAAATGCTTTATTTTAAAACGTAAGAGACGTACCGTGGTTTCATTAAGATAGACTGACCATTTATTTTTGGTTAAAAAGTTTCGTGAGTAGCTGTGGTTTAAATTGGTCTCTAACGACCCTTTGAACAAAAATAAAAAAGCAGCCTATCTCAATTAAACCATGGTACTTCTCTGAAGTATGTAACGTATAGTTTTTAAATAAATACTTTATAATGTATATATATATATATATAAATATATGTGTGTACGTGTCTGTATTTTTGTGTCTTTGTATGTGACTGTTAGGGTGAGATAGAGAGAGATAGACTGTTGATATGAAGAGGTATATTAAATCCCGACCTCGTGCACAACTTTGGCCTCATGGGGGAGCAAGTTAATAGAGAGTAGAATTAAACGGGGCTTGCTGAATATATGAGGGTAATGGTGATACAAATAAAGAAAATGGGTGAACAAATGAAATGGAATTCAAATCGACAGGGAAGAATAAAAATAAATAAATTATATAAAAAATTAACAGTAACAACAACAACAACAACACAGCCGATAACAATAAAACGTTGCCGAGGCAAATATTGCGTGCGGAGTTCATTTACTTTCCTCGGAAAAGTCATTAGTTTATTTTTTTATTTTATTCATGCATTTTCATTTTTTTATATATACCGACATTACTGAAATAGCATACGCTTCAAATATGTAAAACAAGAATTTAAAAATACATATTATCATGCAGGCAAACGGCGCGCATATACAGTGAATAATTTAATATATATATATATATATATATATATATATATATATATATATATAGAGAGAGAGAGAGAGAGAGAGAGATAGAGAGAGAGAGAGAATGGTAGTTCGCTTGAAGCATTGCTGGGAATAGTAGTAGTATGTTTTTAAAGCTATTACACCAATGTACATTCCGGGTAAGATGTCAAAAATGATAAAAACCAGAGGAAAATTCCGTCCGTGCAGACAATCCACGGAATTTTCCTCTGGTGTTTATTATTTTTGACAAAGGGAAGTTTCTTTTCCCGAAATATTAAATAAATGATTCTTATAATCATCCGGACATCACACAAACAGCTAACACCACACTTGCTGTTATATAAGATTTTAAGAAAAAAAATAGTAAGTCATATTTCGCATTCGATTTATTACTTTTGTTTCTTCCAGCTTACATCTTACCCGGAATTTGCATTGCCCTCAGCCTTTAAAAACATACTACTAATATATATATATATATATATATATATATATATATATATATATATATATATATATATATATATATATATATGCTCAAATGGAAAATGAGACATCAAAAACTTAAGGCAACACCTCAACCGTTCGTACAAATTTACTGAAAGCTTTTTCAAGAATGTTATCGACAACTATTTTCATATTTTGCAACTATTACGACTTCATTCTTAAAAAAGCCTTCGTAACAGTTGTGCGAAACGTTGAGATTGATTCTTAAATGTTTATTATCTCTTTTTGATTTTATCTAATAGCGACGGATTTACGTAATACTTTAATTGTCATATATATCTTACATCCACTTGTAAGCTTCTACTTGGGGGTGACTATTATACAATGCGACATAACGGATTGTGCAAATATCCTCACTGGACAATATGTAAAATGTTAAATATCACGTGTAGAAGCAAATCCTTAGAGTATATACTAGAAAGAATAGTTGGAAATAAGTAATACACCATCCACTATGACTATGCAATCCCTACAACTACATATCTAGAAAACGGAGCTGTTAAACATAACATCATGATATGGAGCAAAAGGGAGAAAGTAGCAACCCTAGTAAAAGTCAGTGCCTCTAATGATGCTGACTTAAACAGAGCTGAAAGGGAAAAGATTACGAAATATCAAGGGGTGATTTACGACATGAAAACAAACTGGAATCTTAGGTAGATCTCCGTCATCCCAGTAATTATAGGAGCAATCGGACAAATGAAAAAAGAATTTCAAAACCTATCTTTCGAATATACCCGGTGAACCGCGTGCTAGACGGTACAAACAATTGCACTTAAAGGGACGGCTAGAATCTCTAAAATATCTCTCGGCTGGAGTGTCTGAAATAGTTGGTGAATGTCTGGCATCCGGTGGGATGCTCCATCTCCAGCAAAAACATAAGAACATTAATATATATATATATATATATATATATATATATATATATATATATATATATATATATATTAAGTAAAATGAGTTTCACACCTGCATTCGTGCTCAATACTTTCTTTAATTAAGCATTTATACAAAAATGCTACTTATTTCGTCGGATAGGGCAAATATTGGTCCGTGTTGTTAGAAACAATCTGTTTACTTTCAAACGATTTGTTCTATTTTTATATTAAGTCTTCATGAATATTTCTATTAAGTTTAAGAGGAAGAGGCCTGGAAATTTTCAACTTAAATCACATGAAATCTTCTTCTAACTCAGATCAGTGTTCCCATATTTAGTAGGGAACACTGTTTTTATTGAACCATATGTAGCGCGGTAATATACTTCTTTAAAATGCATGTTTCTTTTATGCGTAACAAATGATATAATTAGAAAGATATTATTTAATTTCAATTATTGAGGTGAACGTGACCTTAAAAAAATGTTCGGATTTTTTCTTTCTCTATCATTTTTTTGATTTTTTCTTTCTCTATCATTTCTTGATTTTTTCTTTCTCTATCATTTCATTTTTTTTCTTTCTCTAATATTTCTTGATTTTTTCTTTCTCTATCATTTCTTGATTTTTTCATTCCCTATTATTTCTTGATTTTTTCATTCTCTATCATTTCTTGATTTTTTTCTTTCTCTATCATTTCTTGATTTTTTTTCTTAATCTATCATCTTTTGATTTTTTCTTTCTCTATCATTTCTTGATTTTTTCTTTCTCTATCATTTCTTGATTTTTTAATTCTCTATCATTTCTTGATTCTTTAATTCTCTATCATTTCTTGATTTATTTATTTCTCTATCATTTCTTGATTTTTTTCTTTCTCTATCATTTCTTGATTTTTTCATTCCCTATTATTTCTTGATTTTTTCATTCTCTATCATTTTTTGATTTTTCTTTTTCTATCATTTCTTGATTTTTTCTTTCTCTATCATTTCTTGATTTTTTCTTTCTTCTATCATTTCTTGATGTTTTAATTCTCTATCATTTCTTGATTTATTTATTTCTCTATCATTTCTTGATTTTTTTCTTTCTCTATCATTTTTTGATTTTTTCATTCCCTATTATTTCTTGATTTTTTGTTCTATTGCCCTACGAGACATACATTCGAAGAATTTGTAAATAAACTAAGTAATTATTTAAAGATATTTTAGATTGACAACAAATACAGAAATTCAATTCATTTAAAATTATATATCAATTATTTATAATTATGGTTCACGACGTGGCCGTCGCTGGGAACACACCTGCATACCATCAGGGTTTGAATGAATTTGATCTTCATGACGCGTGGACATTATGCGATCTGCAGGTTTGTCACCTGTTATTTCTGTGCGGTGTGCAACTCATCTAACAGATAATCCGGGCATCTGCGGCTCGACTGGGTGTGTTACCTTCCTAAGAAAGTTCTTTGCGGTTACCTTGGTACTTGACGGTGAATAGTCGACCCTTCCGACTCTTTTATGAGGAGTAGCGAGGCTCAACGCTTTCTCCATAGCTGCAACTCGGAGGCCCATCTTTATTGTCAAATTCCGCATCTGCTTCTATCTTACCGCAATGTTTGAAGCTTATCGACAAAGTTCGATGAGCGAATGCAATCATAACCTTTTTTCTGATAGACATTGCTTCAACACCTCCGTTGCAATTCTTCCGTGCACATCTTACACCCTTCTGCCCACCAGCCAATATATCCAATTTTATTTTATTCCTGCGCGAACCATCATTAACAGGACCTTCTTTTTCTTTTTTCTGTGATTTCAGTCGTCCATGATCTCTAACCCTTAAACCCACCAATATTACATAGAGAATGTTCCCATTGCACTTTACCGCTATCAAATATTTAACAGGGGTTTGATACACGTTTTAATATGTATGCTTTATTTTGTCACAGAAACTAAAAATGCTTACTTTCATTTCATCTTTTCTAAGCAAACTTTTTTTTTTTAAATTACAAAAATTCGACTACTTCAACAGCCTTGTTCTGATAATGACGTGCCACACAGGGGACCATCATCGATTGACTTATGTTTCTGAGCCCCTCTACAACGTCATTATTTGTAGGAATGCCTTGAGTCTTCTCCCGAGCTGCCAAACCAGCAGGATATCCGATTACACTTTCTGATATATGCATATTAGTTTTGAAAACAGTACAGTTGTATTAAATAACTATTATTAGTTATTGATTGACTATTATTTGTTATTTATTGAATGAATCATCATTTATTATAAACTTGAAAAACAATTACAAAAAACAATGTCACGTGTCGTTCTGTTTACTTGTATTTTGGTATCGTCAAGAACTATGTAAATTGACAAACATTAGATGTTCGCCAATCGTAAACAATTTACAACACGTTCAATAGAGCGATATTCGAATTAACTTAATGAAATCATATATGGATCCATATTATGAAGTGAACATATCTTTTAATTAAATTAAATTAAATGCATCATTAATATACAATAATGACTCCCGTTTCATTATGTAAGTATTGTTTATTGGAACACTCATATGAAGTAAATAATTTTACTTTCTTTTCAGCTTTCCTTACAAAAATTTAAAAAACAAAATAGTTAAAAACGTGAATACTATATCTGTTAACTTTTATTGGAATAGGAAACAAATAAAACCTTTATTTTAATCTAATTCTGAAGGATAAACAGAAGATATATATTAAAAGTAAACAACTAAAAACGGATATCATATTAAACTTCAGGTGTGTACATTGTCAGAGTCCAAAATCATATTTTTATGTTTTCAATTAAAGATTTGTAAAAATGTACACAAGTAAATATCATTAGTTATGGTTATTTGTTAATATACCTTGCGTCTATACGTTTTTAACGTCCCAAATTGTCTTTCCAATTAAAAAAAAAATAGTCAATGAAAACATACACAATACGGTTATTTGATTAGAAACATTAAGATATCGTAGTTGTTTTTATTTATTTTGCAGTTTGTTTTTTACACAAATATCGAGGGGTATGCCAATAATTAACATTAATAATTTTAGAAAGTAAAAAAAAATACAAAATAAACATGTGAATCAAGGGTGAGATACATAGATTTTTGGGTGTCTTATTTTTTCGTGAAATGTAAGAGCATACGTTCCGTTAATTCTCCTAATTATGATGCTTAGCCAAAAGAAAGATACAGTGAGGTTCTATCGAATGGAGAAAATATAAGTAAAAAATGTTAAAATCATAATTCACTTCAAACTTAAATATAGCAACGGTCGGGAAGTTACAAAATGTCAGGATGCTATTACTCATACTGAACTATATATATATATATATATATATATATATATATATAATAAAAATATTTTTATAAATAAATATTATTATTTATTACCTATGTTTAATGCTTACGCACTCCTCAGTGCCGGAAGTTAATTGCCGTGTGTGTGTGTGTGTGTGTGGGTGTGCACCTCGATGTATGCGTGCTTCACTGCACTGCCCGCAATCGTCCCACACGTTGTATCGGCCCGAGGTTGTTGTTGTTCGATCTAACTCAGTGCTGCAACTAAGAACTCTCATTCCAGTTTAGTAACAAGTAACAGGAGTATTTGTTGGTTATAAATGATATAAGAAAGTTTTAATGGCAGACTTGCAGATATGATTTCTATATTTCGCTGAAATTAAATATAAGTCAAACGAACTATTTTGGCTAAGAGCACCAAATGGGCCCACCTTTCCTCGGAAGTCACACAAGTTCAACTAATCCAGCCTGGTCTAAGCAAACTCATCTTTCTGTCAGGTATACTCCTCCCATCTTCTTTCCTCCTGACTGAATCTTTCTCAATGGTCATCACCGGACCACTCTATCATTGACCAATTGAGATATCCCTGGAGAAAACTGTCAGACAGAGTATTATCGGAGACACAATCTCTCAACATCACAGCATGTGTCGCCTCCTTTACGATGTACTTATTTATTTCAAAGAGAAATAAACTCTTAAGTGGCCCAAATTAAACCAACAGTATTTCTACTTTCTTGGTAGCCTACTTGTTTCTTAGGCCGAGCATCTAACACTTCCAACGTCTGCCATTAATATACCTCGCTAAATAATGCAGCCTACTGCATTTTTACATCTCTCTCTATCTCCCTCTCTATCTCCCTCTCTATCTATCTATCTATCTATCTTTCTATCTATCTTTCTATCTATCTATCTATATATATATATATATATATATATATATATATATATATATATATATATATATATATACAAATATGTAATTAGTATTTCATGTATCCACATAAAATTTTATAAGGAGATATACTTTTTTATGTATCAATTTTCAGTATTTACTTCAACACTGCGCGATACGTAAGTAGAGCTAGGTAGTAAGCTATGAAAATATATTTATGGCAATTAAGCTACTCCCGCGTTTCATGCCTGGGGGAATCTTCAGGCTAAAATGGATTTTAGCCTGAAGATTCCCCCCGGGGATGAAACGCTGGAGTTACTGTGTAGCTTAATTGCCATGAATATATTTTCATAGCTTACTATATATATATATATATATATATATATATATATATATATATATATATATATATATATATATATATATAGTAGCTTCTCTTGGTTTTTGATTTTTAAGTTTTTTAATTAAATCTCGTTTTTTCAAATCTCATTTAAATTTTAAATTAAGAGAAGTAACTATTATCTTAAAACTATGGAGAGGTGCTTTCTTATATTTTAACATTTTTAAAATTAAGTTCCGTTTTATTTTGAATGAATGAATTATACGGAAGTTGTGTTCTTATATTTAACCTTTTCCTGGTATTTTCCTTTGTTTCTTTATTTTATTAGTTTCTGTATGATTTATTATTTATTTATTTATTTATTGATTGATTTTTTTCTCTTTTAATCTCATAGTAGTTTTCTACATTCTTTAGGTTAGTATACATATCATTGTTGGCTTTGCAGATTTTGAGATATGGCGTGTCCTGATGATTCGGACACGTTAAACTTATAGAAACAAAAGGATACATAACTCTGTATATTGGTTGGCTAAGTGATAATGAAACGGCCCGCCAAGAAAGTTTTTTCAGGAAATTAATATATACATGGTTACTGGAATTTAACATTTTTAAATTTTACATTATTTATACATTCTCCAGAGCAACAAAAATGATATCCATTAGGCTTTTATTTTTAAAGTCTAACCAGTAATAATATATATATATATATATATATATATATATATATATATATATATATATATATATATATATATATATATATATATATACATAAAGAGTGAGAGAGAGAGACAGAGAGGGAGAGAGAGAAAGAGAGAGAGAGAAAGAGAGAGAGAAAGACATACTAAATAATCAAACTCATTTTAATTGTTGCATTTACCTGATACTTGATTGATAAGCTACGTCTGGATATAGAGCCACTAAATAATAACACACTGGTTAAATAAGTTAACATTAATTAGTTATATTTATTATTATTATTTGGTCCCCCGATTTAAAAAATTGGGGAGACCTATGTTTTGAGGCATTTCCGTCCGTGTGTGCGTCCGTCCGGGTTTTTACTCCGCAACCATCCATTGAATTTCTCTGAAATTTTGCATGAAGTTGTAACTTTTGTCAGGTTAGTAAGTGACATTCTCCGATTTTTGAAAAAAAATCTGGTTAGCTCCCCAGGGGGTCAAAAGGCCACGAAATGGAAAAAAATGGCATTTTCTACCCCATAACTTTTCATCCATCCATTCAATTTCTCTGAAACTTGACCAAAATGTGCAGGCAATTGTTCCTAATAGGAACTAAATATCGCTGACCTTGGAAAAAATCCGGTTCGCGCCCCCAGGGGGTCACAGTGCCCCTAAAATGGCAAAAATGACCTTTTCCTCCCATAAGGTTTGATCCATAGATTCAATTTTTCTGAAATTTCTCTGAAATTTTGCATGAAGTTGTAACTTTGGTCAGGTTAGAATGTGACATTCTCCGATTTTTGAAAAAAAATCTGGTTAGTCCCCCAGGGGGTTAAAAGACCCCGAAATGGCCGAAAATGACATTTTTTGCCCCATAACTTTTCATCCATCCATTACATTTCTCTAAAGCTTGGCCAAAATGTGGAGGCAATTGTTTCTAATAGAAACTAAGTATCGCTGACCTTGGAAAATATCTGGTTCGCGCCCCCAGGAAGTCAAAAGCCCCCATAAATGGCAAAAAATGATCCTTTTCTCCCATAACGTTTGATCCATCGATTCAATTTTTCTGAAGCTTGGCCAAAATGTAGAGGCAATTGTTCTGGATATAAAATGATCATCCTTGACATCAGAAACATTCTGGTTCGCGCCCCCAGGGGGTCAAAGGGGGGTCAAAAATGCCCCAAATTGCCCAAATTTATTGCATTTTACACTCGTCAGATACAGAGGGGGACCACGCATGCGCGGCTTGTTATTATTATTAATTATTGGTATAGCTTTCAATCTGAAAATATAGTGGGTCATTTAGCCGTATAATTATGTGCTTTTGATTTGGCTTCGATTCAAAATCTATAGTGACCACACTGGGAGTCACTATAGAGAACCACATAGAAGAGTAGAA